>JAVUPR010000420.1:0-172783 GCA_036785695.1 Gentiana straminea | reverse complement strand
TTTTTAACGTACTCTTTTTCGTACCCATAGAGTACTTAACGGTGTGATTTTGATTCCTTGTACGGGCCATTCTGGCCTCCGTTTTGCTTGCCGTTTGCGCCGGCGTGCCTTATTTATCGTTCTGGTCGATAACACATCAGTACTTCAATGAGAATTACAAACTATTTTTTTCGTACTTTGTTTCATACCCAAAGAGTACTTAACTGTGTGATTTTGATTCCTTGTACAAGGCCATTCTGGCGCCGGCATGCCTTATTTATCGTTCTGGTCGATATCACATCAGTACTTCAAAGAGAATTACAAACGTTTTTTTTCGTACTTTTTTTTCGTACCCATAGAGTACTTAACTGTGTGATTTTTTATTTCTTGTTCAAGGCCATTCGGCCTCCGTTTTGCTTGCCGTTTGCGTCGGCGTGCCTTATTTATCGTTCTGGTCGATATCACATCAGTACTTCAAAGAGAATTACAAACGTTTTTTTCGTGCCCATAGAGTACTTAACTGTGTGATTTTTGATTCCTTGTACAAGGCCATTCTGGCCTCCGTTTTGCTTGCCGTTTGCGCCGGCGTGCCTTATTTATCGTTCTGGTCGATATCACATCAGTACTTCAAAGAGAATTACAAACGTTTTTTTTCGTACCCATAGATTACTTAACTGTGTGATTTTTGATTTCTTGTACAAGGCCATTCGCTCGCGTTTTGCTTGCCGTTTGCGCCGGCGTGCCTTATTTATCGTTCGGTCGATATCACATCCGTACTTCAAAGAGAATTACAAACGTTTTTTTTTCGTACTTTTTTTTGTACCCATAGAGTACTTAATCGTGTGATTTTTGATTTCTTGTACAAGGCTATTCGGCCTCCGTTTTGCTTGCCGTTTGCACCGGCGTGCTTTATTTATCGTTCTGGTCGATATCACATCAATACTTCAAAGAGAATTACAAACGTTTTTTTTCGTACTTTTTTTCGTACCCATAGAGTACTTAACTGTGTGATTTTTGATTGCTTGTACAAGGCCATTCTGGCCTCCGTTTTGCTTGCCGTTTGCGCCGGCGTGCCTTATTTATCGTTCTGGTCGATATCACATCAGTACTTCAAAGAGAATTACAAACGTTTTTTATCGTACTCTTTTTCGTACCCATAGACTACTTAACGGTGTGATTTTTGATTCCTTGTACAAAGCCATTCTGGCCTCCGTTTTGCTTGCCGTTTGCGCCGGCGTGCCTTATTTATCGTTCTGGTCGATAACACATCAGTACTTCAAAGAGAATTACAAATGTTTTTTTTCGTACTTTTTTTCGTACCCATAAAGTACTTAACTGTGTGATTTTGTTTCCTTGTACAAGGCCATTCTGACCTCCGTTTTGCTTGCCATTTGCGCCGGCGTGCCCCATTTATCGTTCTAGTCGATATCACATCAGTACTTCAAAGAGAATTACAAACGTTTTTTTCGTACACATAGACTACTTAACGGTGTGATTTTTGATTACTTGTACAAGGCCATTCTGGCCTCCGTTTTGCTTGCCGTTTGCGCCGGCGTGCCTTATTTATCGTTATGGTCGATATCACATCAGTACTTCAAAGAGAATTACAAACGTTTTTTTTCGTACTTTTTTTCGTACCCATAGAGTATTTAACCGTGTGATTTTGATTCCTTGTACAAGGCCATTCTGACCTCCGTTTTGCTTGCTGTTTGCGCCGGCGTGCCTTATTTATCGTTCTGGTCGATATCACATCAGTACTTCAAAGAGAATTACAAACGTTTTATTCCGTATTTTTTTCGTACCCATAGAGTACTTAACTGTGTGATTTTTGATTCCTTGTATAAGGCCATTATGGCCTCCGTTTTGCTTGCCGTTTGCGCCGGCGTGCCTTATTTATCGTTCTGGTCGATAACACATCAGTACTTCAAAGAGAATTACAAACATTTTTTTTTCGTACTTTTTTTCGTACCCATAGAGTATTTAACGGTGTGATTTTGGATTCCTTGTACAAGGCCATTCTGACCTCCGTTTTGCTTGTTGTTTGCGCCGGCGTACCTTATTTATCGTTCTGGTCGATACCACATCAGTACTTCAAAGAGAATTACAAACGTTTTTTTCGTACTTATTTTCGTACCCATAAAGTACTTAATTGTGTGATTTTTGATTCCTTGTACAAGGCCTTTCTGGCCTCCGTTTTGCGTGCCGTTTGCGCCGGCGTGCCTTATTTATCGTTCTGGTCGATATCACATCAGTACTTCAAAGAGAATTACAAACGTTTTTTTCGTACTTTTTTTCGTACCCATAGAGTACTTAACTTGTGTGATTTTTGATTTCTTGTACAGGCCCTTCCGGCCTCCGTTTTGCTTGCCGTTTGCGCCGGCATGCCTTATTTATCGTTCTGGTCGATATCACATCAGTACTTCAAAGAGAATTACAAACGTTTTTTTCGTACTTTTTTTCGTATCCATAGAGTACTTAACTGTGTGATTTTTGATTCCTTGTACAAGGCCATTCTGGCCTCTGTTTTGCTTGCCGTTTGCGCCGGCGTGCCTTATTTAGCGTTCTGGTCGATACCACATCAGTACTTCAAGAGAATTACAAACGTGTTTTTTCGTACTTTTTTCGTACCCATAGAGTACTTAACTGTGTGATTTTTGATTTTTTGTACAAGGCCATTCTGGCCTCCGTTTTGCTTGCCGTTTGCGCCGGCGTACCTTATTTATCGTTCTGGTCGATATCACATCAGTACTTCAAATAGAATTACAAACGTTTTTTTCGTACCCATAGAGTACTTAACTGTGTGATATTTGATTCCTTGTACAAGGCCATTCTGGCCTCCGTTTTGCTTACCGTTTGTGCCTGCGTGCCTTATTTATCGTTCTGGTCGATATCACATCAGTACTTCAAAGAGAATTACAACCGTTTTTTTCGTACTTTTTTTCGTACCCATAGAGTACTTAACTGTGTGATTTTTGATTTCTTGTACAAGGCCATTCTGGCCTCCGTTTTGCTTGCCGTTTGCGCCGGCGTGCCTTATTTATCGTTCGGTCGATATCACATCAGTACTTCAAAGAGATTTACAAACGTTTTTTTTCGTACTTTTTTTCGTACACATAGACTACTTAACGGTGTGATTTTTGATTACTTGTACAAGGCCATTCTGGCCTCCGTTTTGCTTGCCGTTTGCGCCGGCGTGCCTTATTTATCGTTATGGTCGATATCACATCAGTACTTCAAAGAGAATTACAAACGTTTTTTTTCGTACTTTTTTTCGTACCCATAGAGTACTTAACCGTGTGATTTTGATTCCTTGTACAAGGCCATTCTGACCTCCGTTTTGCTTGCTGTTTGCGCCGGCGTGCCTTATTTATCGTTCGGTCGATATCACATCGCACTTCAAAGAGAATTACAAACGTTTTTTTCCGTACTTTTTTTCGTACCCATAGAGTACTTAACTGTGTGATTTTTGATTCCTTGTACAAGGCCATTATGGCCTCCGTTTTTCTTGCCGTTTGCGCCGGCGTGCCTTATTTATCGTTCTGGTCGATAACACATCAGTACTTCAAAGAGAATTACAAACATTTTTTTTCGTACTTTTTTTCGTACCCATAGAGTATTTAACGGTGTGATTTTGGATTCCTTGTACAAGGCCATTCTGACCTCCGTTTTGCTTGTTGTTTGCGCCGGCGTAGCTTATTTATCGTTCTGGTCGATACCACATCAGTACTTCAAAGAGAATTACAAACGTTTTTTTTTTCGTACCCATAAAGTACTTAATTGTGTGATTTTTGATTCCTTGTACAAGGCCTTTCTGGCCTCCGTTTTGCTTGCCGTTTGCGCCGGCGTGCCTTATTTATCGTTCTGGTCGATGTCACATCAGTACTTCAAAGAGAATTACAAACATTTTTTTTCGTACTTTTTTTCGTACCCATAGAGTACTTAACTTGTGTGATTTTTGATTTCTTGTACAAGGCCATTCGGCCTCCGTTTTGCTTGCCGTTTGCGCCGGCGTGCCTTATTTATCGTTCGGTCGATACCACATCGGTACTTCAAGAGAATTACGTACGTGTTTTTTCGTACTTTTTTTCGTACCCACGAGTACTTAACTCGTGTGATTTTTGATTTCTTGTACAAGGCCATTCGGCCTCCGTTTTGCTTGCCGTTTGCGCCGGCGTACCTTATTTATCGTTCGGTCGATATCACATCGGTACTTCAAATAGAATTACAAACGTTTTTTTCGTACTTTTTTTCGTACCCATAGAGTACTTAACTTGTGTGATATTTGATTCCTTGTACAAGGCCATTCGGCCTCCGTTTTGCTTGCCGTTTGTGCTGCGTGCCTTATTTATCGTTCGGTCGATATCACATCGCACTTCAAAGAGAATTACAAACGTTTTTTTCGTACTTTTTTTCGTACCCATAGAGTACTTAACTGTGTGATTTTTGATTTCTTGTACAAGGCCATTCGGCCTCCGTTTTGCTTGCCGTTTGCGCCGGCGTGCCTTATTTATCGTTCGGTCGATATCACATCGCACTTCAAAGAGAATTACAAACGTTTTTTTTCGTACTTTTTTTCGTACACATAGACTACTTAACGGTGTGTGATTTTTGATTACTTGTACAAGGCCATTCTGGCCTCCGTTTTGCTTGCCGTTTGCGCCGGCGTGCCTTATTTATCGTTATGGTCGATATCACATCAGTACTTCAAAGAGAATTACAAACGTTTTTTTTCGTACTTTTTTTCGTACCCATAGAGTACTTAACCGTGTGATTTTGATTCCTTGTACAAGGCCATTCGACCTCCGTTTTGCTTGCTTTGTTTGCGCCGGCGTGCCTTATTTATCGTTCGGTCGATATCACATCGGTACTTCAAAGAGAATTACAAACGTTTTTTCCGTACTTTTTTTCGTACCCATAGAGTACTTAACGTGTGTGATTTTTATTCCTTGTACAAGGCCATTCTGGCCTCCGTTTTGCTTGCCGTTTGCGCCGGCGTGCCTTATTTATCGTTCTGGTCGATAACACATCAGTACTTCAAAGAGAATTACAAACATTTTTTTTCGTACTTTTTTTCGTACCCATAGAGTATTTAACGGTGTGATTTTGGATTCCTTGTACAAGGCCATTCTGACCTCCGTTTTGCTTGTTGTTTGCGCCGGCGTACCTTATTTATCGTTCTGGTCGATACCACATCAGTACTTCAAAGAGAATTACAAACGTTTTTTTTCGTACTTATTTTCGTACCCATAAAGTACTTAATTGTGTGATTTTTGATTCCTTGTACAAGGCCTTTCTGGCCTCCGTTTTGTGTGCCGTTTGCGCCGGCGTGCCTTATTTATCGTTCTGGTCGATATCACATCAGTACTTCAAAGAGAATTACAAACGTTTTTTTCGTACTTTTTTTCGTACCCATAGAGTACTTAACGTGTGATTTTTGATTTCTTGTACAAGGCCATTCGGCCTCCGTTTTGCTTGCCGTTTGCGCCGGCATGCCTTATTTATCGTTCGGTCGATATCACATCGGTACTTCAAAGAGAATTACAAACGTTTTTTTCGTACTTTTTTTCGTATCCATAGAGTACTTAACTCGTGTGATTTTTGATTCCTTGTACAAGGCCATTCTGGCCTCCGTTTTGCTTGCCGTTTGCGCCGGCGTGCCTTATTTATCGTTCTGGTCGATACCACATCAGTACTTCAAGAGAATTACAAACGTGTTTTTTCGTACTTTTTTCGTACCCATAGAGTACTTAACTGTGTGATTTTTGATTTCTTGTACAAGGCCATTCTGGCCTCCGTTTTGCTTGCCGTTTGCGCCGGCGTACCTTATTTATCGTTCTGGTCGATATCACATCAGTACTTCAAATAGAATTACAAACGTTTTTTTCGTACCCATAGAGTACTTAACTGTGTGATATTTGATTCCTTGTACAAGGCCATTCTGGCCTCCGTTTTGCTTGCCGTTTGTGCCTGCGTGCCTTATTTATCGTTCGGTCGATATCACATCGGTACTTCAAAGAGAATTACAAACGTTTTTTTTTCGTACTTTTTTTCGTACCCATAGAGTACTTAACTTGTGTGATTTTTGATTTCTTGTACAAGGCCATTCGGCCTCCGTTTTGCTTGCCGTTTGCGCCGGCGTGCCTTATTTATCGTTCTGGTCGATATCACATCAGTACTTCAAAGAGAATTACAAACGTTTTTTTTCGTACTTTTTTTCGTACACATAGACTACTTAACGGTGTGATTTTTGATTACTTGTACAAGGCCATTCTGGCCTCCGTTTTGCTTGCCGTTTGCGCCGGCGTGCCTTATTTATCGTTATGGTCGATATCACATCAGTACTTCAAAGAGAATTACAAACGTTTTTTTCGTACTTTTTTTCGTACCCATAGAGTACTTAACCGTGTGATTTTGATTCCTTGTACAAGGCCATTCGACCTCCGTTTTGCTTGCTTTGTTTGCGCCGGCGTGCCTTATTTATCGTTCGGTCGATATCACATCGGTACTTCAAAGAGAATTACAAACGTTTTTTTCCGTACTTTTTTTCGTACCCATAGAGTACTTAACTGTGTGATTTTTGATTCCTTGTAGAAGGCCATTATGGCCTCCGTTTTGCTTGCCGTTTGCGCCGGCGTGCCTTATTTATCGTTCTGGTCGATAACACATCAGTACTTCAAAGAGAATTACAAACATTTTTTTTCGTACTTTTTTTCGTACCCATAGAGTATTTAACGATGTGATTTTGGATTCCTTATACAAGGCCATTCTGACCTCCGTTTTGCTTGTTGTTTGCGCCGGCGTACCTTATTTATCGTTCTGGTCGATACCACGTCAGTACTTCAAAGAGAATTACAAACGTTTTTTTTCGTACTTATTTTCGTACCCATAAAGTACTTAATTGTGTGATTTTTGATTCCTTGTACAAGGCCTTTCTGGCCTCCGTTTTGCTTGCCGTTTGCGCCGGCGTGCCTTATTTATCGTTCTGGTCGATATCACATCAGTACTTCAAAGAGAATTACAAACATTTTTTTTCGTACTTTTTTTCGTACCCATAGAGTACTTAACTCGTGTGATTTTTGATTTCTTGTACAAGGCCATTCGGCCTCCGTTTTGCTTGCCGTTTGCGCCGGCGTGCCTTATTTATCGTTCGGTCGATATCACATCGGTACTTCAAAGAGAATTACAAACGTTTTTTTCGTACTTTTTTTCGTACCCATAGAGTACTTAACTCGTGTGATTTTTGATTCCTTGTACAAGGCCATTCGGCCTCCGTTTTGCTTGCCGTTTGCGCCGGCGTGCCTTATTTATCGTTCTGGTCGATACCACATCAGTACTTCAAGAGAATTACAGACGTGTTTTTTCGTACTTTTTTCGTACCCATAGAGTACTTAACTGTGTGATTTTTGATTTCTTGTACAAGGCCATTCTGGCCTCCGTTTTGCTTGCCGTTTGCGCCGGCGTACCTTATTTATCGTTTTGGTCGATATCACATCAGTACTTCAAATAGAATTACAAACGTTTTTTTCATACCCATAGAGTACTTAACCGTGTGATATTTGATTCCTTATACAAGGCCATTCGGCCTCCGTTTTGCTTGCCGTTTGTGCTGCGTGCCTTATTTATCGTTCGGTCGATATCACATCGGTACTTCAAAGAGAATTACAAACGTTTTTTTTTCGTACTTTTTTTCGTACCCATAGAGTACTTAACGTGTGATTTTTGATTTCTTGTACAAGGCCATTCGGCCTCCGTTTTGCTTGCCGTTTGCGCCGGCGTGCCTTATTTATCGTTCGGTCGATATCACATCAGTACTTCAAAGAGAATTACAAACGTTTTTTTTCGTACTTTTTTTCGTACACATAGACTACTTAACGGTGTGATTTTTGATTACTTGTACAAGGCCATTCTGGCCTCCGTTTTGCTTGCCGTTTGCGCCGGCGTGCCTTATTTATCGTTATGGTCGATATCACATCAGTACTTCAAAGAGAATTACAAACGTTTTTTTTCGTACTTTTTTTCGTACCCATAGAGTACTTAACCGTGTGATTTTGATTCCTTGTACAAGGCCATTCTGACCTCCGGTTTGCTTGCCGTTTGCGCCGGCGTGCCTTATTTATCGTTCTGGTCGATATCACATCAGTACTTCAAAGAGAATTACAAACGTTTTTTTCCGTACTTTTTTTCGTACCCATAGAGTACTTAACTGTGTGATTTTTGATTCCTTGTACAAGGCCATTCTGGCCTCCGTTTTGCTTGCCGTTTGCGCCGGCGTGCCTTATTTATCGTTCTGGTCGATAACACATCGATACTTCAAAGAGAATTACAAACATTTTTTTTCGTACCCATAGAGTATTTAACGGTGTGATTTTGGATTCCTTGTACAAGCCCATTCTGACCTCCGTTTTGCTTGTTGTTTGCGCCGGCGTACCTTATTTATCGTTCTGGTCGATACCACATCAGTACTTCAAAGAGAATTACAAACGTTTTTTTTCGTACTTATTTTCGTACCCATAAAGTACTTAATTGTGTTATTTTTGATTCCTTGTACAAGGCCTTTCTGGCCTCCGTTTTGCTTGCCGTTTGCGCCGGCGTGCCTTATTTATCGTTCGGTCGATATCACATCGGTACTTCAAAGAGAATTACAAACGTTTTTTTTTTCGTTTCGTACCCATGCAGAGTACTTAACTCGTGTGATTTTTGATTTCTTGTACAAGGCCATTCGAGCCTCCGTTTTGCTTGCCATTTGCGCCGGCGTGCCTTATTTATCGTTCTGGTCGATATCACATCAGTACTTCAAAGAGAATTACAAACGTTTTTTTCGTACCCATAGAGTACTTAACTGTGTGATTTTTGATTACTTGTACAAGGCCATTCTGGCCTCCGTTTTGCTTACCGTTTGCGCCGGCGTACCTTATTTATCGTTCGGTCGATATCACATCGCATACTTCAAATAGAATTACAAACGTTTTTTTACTTTTACCCATAGAGTACTTAACGTGTGATATTTGATTCCTTGTACAAGGCCATTCGGCCTCCGTTTTGCTTGCCGTTTGTGCTGCGTGCCTTATTTATCGTTCGGTCGATATCACATCGGTACTTCAAAGAGAATTACAAACGTTTTTTTTCGTACTTTTTTTCGTACCCATAGAGTACTTAACTGTGTGATTTTTGATTTCTTGTTCAAGGCCATTCTGGCCTCCGTTTTTCTTGCCGTTTGCGCCGGCATGCCTTATTTTATCGTTCTGGTCGATATCACATCAGTACTTCAAAGAGAATTACAAACGTTTTTTTTCGTACTTTTTTTCGTACCGATAGAGTACTTAAATGTGTGATTTTTGATTTCTTGTACAAGGCCATTCTGGCCTCCGTTTTGCTTGCCGTTTGCGCCGGTGAGCCTTATTTATCGTTCTGGTCGATAACACATCAGTACTACAAAGAGAATTACAAACATTTTTTTTCGTACTTTTTTTCGTACCCATAGAGTATTTAACGGTGTGATTTTTGATTCCTTGTACAAGGCCATTCTGACCTCCGTTTTGCTTACCGTTTGCGCCGGCATACCTTATTTATCGTTCTGGTCGATACCACATCAGTACTTCAAAGAGAATTACAAACGTTTTTTTCGTACTTTTTTTCGTACCCATAGAGTATTTAACGGTGTGATTTTGGATTCCTTGTACAAGGCCATTCTGACCTCCGTTTTGCTTGTTGTTTGCGCCGGCGTACCTTATTTATCGTTCTGGTCGATACCACATCAGTACTTCAAAGAGAATTACCAACGTTTTTTTTCGTACTTATTTTCGTACCCATAAAGTACTTAATTGTGTGATTTTTGATTCCTTGTACAAGGCCTTTCTGGCCTCCGTTTTGCTTGCCGTTTGCGCCGGCGTGCCTTATTTATCGTTCGGTCGATATCACATCGGTACTTCAAAGAGAATTACAAACATTTTTTTTCGTACTTTTTTTCGTACCCATAGAGTACTTAACCGTGTGATTTTTGATTTCTTGTACAAGGCCATTCGGCCTCCGTTTTGCTTGCCGTTTGCGCCGGCGTGCCTTATTTAGCGTTCGGTCGATATCACATCGGTACTTCAAAGAGAATTACAAACGTTTTTTTCGTACTTTTTTTCGTACCCATAGAGTACTTAACGTGTGATTTTTGATTCCTTGTACAAGGCCATTCGGCCTCCGTTTTGCTTGCCGTTTGCGCCGGCGTGCCTTATTTATCGTTCTGGTCGATACCACATCAGTACTTCAAGAGAATTACAGACGTGTTTTTTCGTACTTTTTTCGTACCCATAGAGTACTTAACTGTGTGATTTTTGATTTCTTGTACAAGGACATTCGGCCTCCGTTTTGCTTGCCGTTTGCGCCGGCGTACCTTATTTATCGTTCGGTCGATATCACATCGGTACTTCAAATAGAATTACAAACGTTTTTTTACGTACCCATAGAGTACTTAACTCGTGTGATATTTGATTCCTTGTACAAGGCCATTCTCGGCCTCCGTTTTGCTTGCCGTTTGTGCCCGCGTGCCTTATTTATCGTTCGGTCGATATCACATCGGTACTTCAAAGAGAATTACAAACGTTTTTTTTCGTACTTTTTTTCGTACCCATAGAGTACTTAACCGTGTGATTTTTGATTCTTGTACAAGGCCATTCGGCCTCCGTTTTGCTTGCCGTTTGCGCCGGCGTGCCTCATTTATCGTTCGGTCGATATCACATCAGTACTTCAAAGAGAATTACAAACGTTTTTTTTCGTACTTTTTTTCGTACACATAGACTACTTAACGGTGTGATTTTTGATTACATGTACAAGGCCATTCTGGCCTCCGTTTTGCTTGCCGTTTGCGCCGGCGTGCCTTATTTATCGTTATGGTCGATATCACATCAGTACTTCAAAGAGAATTACAAACGTTTTTTTTCGTACTTTTTTTCGTACCCATAGAGTACTTAACCGTGTGATTTTGATTCCTTGTACAAGGCCATTCTGACCTCCGTTTTGCTTGCCGTTTGCGCCGGCGTGCCTTATTTATCGTTCTGGTCGATATCACATCAGTACTTCAAAGAGAATTACAAACGTTTTTTTCCGTACTTTTTTTCGTACCCATAGAGTACTTAACGTGTGATTTTTGATTCCTTGTACAAGGCCATTCGGCCTCCGTTTTGCTTGCCGTTTGCGCCGGCGTGCCTTATTTATCGTTCTGGTCGATAACACATCAGTACTTCAAAGAGAATTACAAACATTTTTTTTCGTACTTTTTTTCGTACCCATAGAGTATTTAACGGTGTGATTTTGGATTCCTTGTACAAGGCCATTCTGACCTCCGTTTTGCTTGTTGTTTGCGCCGGCGTACCTTATTTATCGTTCTGGTCGATACCACATCAGTACTTCAAAGAGAATTACAAACGTTTTTTTTCGTACTTATTTTCGTACCCATAAAGTACTTAATTGTGTTATTTTTGATTCCTTGTACAAGGCCTTTCTGGCCTCCGTTTTGCTTGCCGTTTGCGCCGGCGTGCCTTATTTATCGTTCTGGTCGATATCACATCAGTACTTCAAAGAGAATTACAAACGTTTTTTTTCGTACTTTTTTTCGTACCCATAGAGTACTTAACTGTGTGATTTTTGATTTCTTGTACAAGGCCATTATGGCCTCCGTTTTGCTTGCCATTTGCGCCGGCGTGCCTTATTTATCGTTCTGTTCGATATCACATCAGTACTTCAAAGAGAATTACAAACGTTTTTTTCGTACCCATAGAGTACTTAACTGTGTGATTTTTGATTACTTGTACAAGGCCATTCTGGCCTCCGTTTTGCTTACCGTTTGCGCCGGCGTACCTTATTTATCGTTCTGGTCGATATCACATCAGTACTACAAATAGAATTACAAACGTTTTTTTCGTACCCATAGAGTACTTAACTGTGAGATATTTGATTCCTTGTACAAGGCCATTCTGGCCTCCGTTTTGCTTGCCGTTTGTGCCTGCGTGCCTTATTTATCGTTCGGTCGATATCACATCGCATACTTCAAAGAGAATTACAAACGTTTTTTTTTCGTACTTTTTTTCGTACCCATAGAGTACTTAATCGTGTGATTTTTGATTTCTTGTTCAAGGCCATTCTGGCCTCCGTTTTTCTTGCCGTTTGCGCCGGCGTGCCTTATTTTATCGTTCGGTCGATATCACATCGGTACTTCAAAGAGAATTACAAACATTTTTTTTCGTACTTTTTTTCGTACCGATAGAGTACTTAACTGTGTGATTTTTGATTTCTTGTACAAGGCCATTCTGGCCTCCGTTTTGCTTGCCGTTTGCGCCGGTGAGCCTTATTTATCGTTCTGGTCGATAACACATCAGTACTACAAAGAGAATTACAAACATTTTTTTTCGTACTTTTTTTCGTACCCATAGAGTATTTAACGGTGTGATTTTTGATTCCTTGTACAAGGCCATTCTGACCTCCGTTTTGCTTACCGTTTGCGCCGGCATACCTTATTTATCGTTCTGGTCGATACCACATCAGTACTTCAAAGAGAATTACAAACGTTTTTTTTTCGTACTTTTTTTCGTACCCATAGAGTACTTAACTGTGTGATTATTGATTCCTTGTACAAGGCCATTCTGACCTCCGATTTGCTTGCCGTTTGCGCCGGCGTACCTTATTTATCGTTCTGGTCGATACCACATCAGTACATCAAAGAGAATTACAAACGTTTTTTTTCGTACTTATTTTCGTACCCATAAAGTACTTAATTGTGTGATTTTTGATTCCTTGTACAAGGCCTTTCTGGCCTCCGTTTTGCTTGCCGTTTGCGCCGGCGTGCCTTATTTATCGTTCTGGTCGATATCACATCAGTACTTCAAAGAGAATTACAAACGTTTTTTTTCGTACTTTTTTTCGTACCCATAGAGTACTTAACTGTGATTTTTGATTTCTTGTACAAGGCCATTCGGCCACCGTTTTGCTTGCCGTTTGCGCCGGCGTGCCTTATTTATCGTTCGGTCGATATCACATCAGTACTTCAAAGAGAATTACAAATGTTTTTTTTTTTTTCGTACCCATAGAGTACTTAACGGTGTGATTTTTGATTCCTTGTACAAGGCCATTCAGGCCTCCGTTTTGCTTGCCGTTTGCGCCGGCGTGCCTTATTTATCGTTCTGGTCGATATCACATCAGTACTTCAAAGAGAATTACAAACGTTTTTTTCGTACTTTTTTTTCGTACCCATAGAGTACTTAACAATGTGATTTTTGATTTCTTGTTCAAGGCCATTCTGGCCTCCGTTTTTCTTTCCGTTTGCGCCGGCGTGCCTTATTTATCGTTCTGGTCGATATCACATCAGTACTTCAAAAAGAATTACAAACGTTTTTTTTTGTACTTTTTTTCGTATCCATAGAGTACTTAACTGTGTGATTTTTGATTTCTTGTACAGGGCCATTCTGTCTTCCGTTTTGCTTGCCGTTTGCGCCGGCGAGCCGTATTTATCGTTCTGGTCGATATCACATCAGTACTTCAAAGAGAATTACAAACGTTTTTTTTCGTACCCATAGTACTTAACTGTGTGATTTTTGATTTCTTGTTCAAGGCTATTCTGGCCTCCGTTTTTCTTGCCGTTTGCGCCGGCGTGCCTTATTTTATCGTTCTGGTCGATATCACATCAGTACTTCAAAGAGAATTACAAACATTTTTATTCGTACTTTTTTTCGTACCCATAGAGTACTTAACTGTGTGATTTTTGATTTCTTGTACAAGGCCATTCTCGGCCTCCGTTTTGCTTGCCGTTTGCGCCGGCGTGCCTTATTTATCGTTCGGTCGATATCACATCGGTACTTCAAAGAGAATTACAAACGTTTTTTTTCGTACTTTTTTCGTACCCATAGAGTACTTAACGTGTGATTTTTGATTTCTTGTACAAGGGCATTCTGACCTCCGTTTTGCTTGCCGTTTGCGCCGGCGTGCCTTATTTATCGTTCTGGTCGATATCACATCAGTACTTCAAAGAGAATTACAAACATTTTTTTCGTACACATAGAGTACTTAACTGTGTGATTTTTGATTCCTTGTACAAGGCCATTCTGGCCTCCGTTTTGCTTGCCGGCGTGCCGGCGTGCCTTATTTATCGTTCTGGTCGATATCACATCAGTACTTCAAAGAGAATTACAAACATTTTTTTTTCGTTTTTTTTCGTACCCATAGAGTACTTAACTCGTGTGATTTTTGATTTCTTGTACAAGGCCATTCGGGCCTCCGTTTTGCTTGCCGTTTGCGCCGGCGTGTCTTATTTATCGTTCGGTCGATATCACATCGGTACTTCAAAGAGAATTACAAATGTTTTTTTTCGTACTTTTTTTCGTACCCATAGAGTACTTAACGTGTGATTTTTGATTCCTTGTACAAGGCCATTCGGCCTCCGTTTTGCTTGCCGTTTGCGCCGGCGTGCCTTATTTATCGTTCTGGTCGATAACACATCAGTACTTCAAAGAGAATTACAAACACTTTTTTCGTACTTTTTTTCGTACCCATAGAGTATTTAACGGTGTTATTTTTGATTCCTTGTACAACGCCATTCTGACCTCCGTTTTGCTTGCCGTTTGCGCCGGCGTACCTTATTTATCGTTCTGGTCGATACCACATCAGTACTTCAAAGAGAATTACAAACGTTTTTTTTCGTACTTTTTTTTCGTACCCATAGAGTACTTAACGTGTGATTTTTGATTTCTTGTACAAGGCCATTCGGCCTCCGTTTTGCTTGCCGTTTGCGCCGGCGAGCCTTATTTATCGTTCGGTCGATATCACATCGCACTTCAAAGTGAATTACAAACGTTTTTTTCGTACTTTTTTCGTACCCATAGAGTACTTAACGTGTGATTTTTGATTCCTTTTACAAGGCCATTCGGCCTCCGTTTTGCATGCCGTTTGCGCCGGCGTGCCTTATTTATCGTTCGGTCGATATCACATCTGCACTTCAAAGAGAATTACTAACGTTTTTTTTCATACTTTTTTTCGTACCCATAGAGTACTTAACTGTGATTTTTGATTTCTTGTTCAAGGCCATTCGGCCTCCGTTTTTCTTGCCGTTTGTGCCGGCGTGCCTTATTTATCGTTCGGTCGATATCACATCGCATTTCAAAGAGAATTACAAATGTTTTTTTCGTACTTTTTTTCATACCTTAGAGTACTTAACTGTGTGATTTTTGATTTCTTGTACAAGGCCATTCTGGCCACCGTTTTGCTTGCCGTTTGCGCCGGCGTGCCTTATTTATCGTTCTGGTCGATATCACATCAGTACTTCAAAGAGAATTATAAACGTTTTTTTTTTCGTACTTTTTTTTCGTACCCATAGAGTACTTAACTGTGTGATTTTTGATTCCTTTTACAAGGCCATTCTGGCCTCCGTTTTGCTTGCCGTTTGCGCCGGCATGCCTTATTTATCGTTCGGTCGATATCACATCGGTACTTCAAAGAGAATTTCAAACGTTTTTGTTCGTACTTTTTTTCGTACCCATAGAGTATTTAACTGTGTGATTTTTGATTTCTTGTTCAAGGCCATTCTGGCCTCCGTTTTTCTTGCCGTTTGTGCCGGAGTGCCTTATTTATCGTTCTGGTCGATATCACATCAGTACTTCAAAGAGAATACAAACGTTTTTTTTCGTACTTTTTTTCGTACCCATAGAGTACTTAATTGTGTGATTTTTTATTCCTTGTACAAGGCCATTCTGGCATCCGTTTTGCTTGCCGTTTGCGCCGGCGTGCCATATTTATCGTTCTGGTCGATATCACATCGCACTTCAAAGAGAATTACAAACGTTTTTTTTCGTACTTTTTTTCGTACCCATAGAGTACTTAATTGTGATTTTTGATTTCTTGTACAAGGCCATTCTGGCCTCCGTTTTGCTTGCCGTTTGCGCCGGCGTGCCTTATTTATCGTTCTGGTCGATATCACATCAGTACTTTAAAGAGAATTACAAACGTTTTTTTTCGTACTTTTTTTGGTACCCATAGACTACTTAACGGTGTGATATTTGATTACTTGTACAAGGCCATTCTGGCTTCCGTTTTGCTTGCCGTTTGCGCCTGCGTGCCTTATTTATCGTTATGGTCGATATCACATCAGTACTTCAAAGTGAATTAGAAACGTTTTTTTTCGTACTTTTTTTCGTACCCATAGAGTACTTAACTGTGTGATTTTGATTCCTTGTACAAGGCCATTCGACCTCCGTTTTGCTTTCCGTTTGCGCCGGCGTGCCTTATTTATCGTTCTGGTCGATAACACATCAGTACTTCAAAGAGAATTACAAACATTTTTTTCGTACTTTTTTTCGTACCCATAGAGTATTTAACGGTGTTATTTTTGATTCCTTGTACAACGCCATTCTGACCTCCGTTTTGCTTGCCGTTTGCGCCAGCGTACCTTATTTATCGTTCGGTCGATACCACATCGCACTTCAAAGAGAATTACAAACGTTTTTTCGTAACTTTTTTTCGTACCCATAAAGTACTTAATTGTGTGATTTTTGATTCCTTGTACAAGGCCATTCGGCCTCCGTTTTGCTTGCCGTTTGCGCCGGCGTGCCTTATTTATCGTTCGTCGATATCACATCGTACTTCAAAGAGAATTACAAACGTTTTTTTTCGTACTTTTTTTCGTACCCATAGAGTATTAAACTCGTGTGATTTTTGATTCCTTGTACAAGGCCATTCTGGCCTCCGTTTTGCTTGCCGTTTGCGCCGGCGTGCCTTATTTATCATTCTGGTCGATATCAATTCGTTACTTTAGGGAGAATTAAAAACGTTTTTTTTGTTATTTTTTTCGTACCCATAGAGTACTTAACCGTGTGATTTTTGATTTCTTGTACAAGGCCATTCTCGGCCTCCGTTTTGCTTGCCGTTTGCGCCGGCGTGCCTTATTTATCGTTCGGTCGATATCACATCGCACTTCAAAGAGAATTACAAACGTTTTTTTCGTACTTTTTTCGTACCCATAGAGTACTTAACTCGTGTGATTTTTGATTCCTTTTACAAGGCCATTCGGCCTCCGTTTTGCTTGCCGTTTGCGCCGGCGTGCCTTATTTATCGTTCGGTCGATATCACATCGGTACTTCAAAGAGAATTACAAACGTTTTTTTCATACTTTTTTTCGTACCCATAGAGTACTTAACGTGTGATTTTTGATTTCTTGTACAAGGCCATTCTGGCCTCCGTTTTTCTTGCCGTTTGTGCCGGCGTGCCTTATTTATCGTTCTGGTCGATATCACATCAGTACTTCAAAGAGAATTACAAATGTTTTTTTTCGTACTTTTTTTCGTACCCATAGAGTACTTAATTGTGTGATTTTTGATTCCTTGTACAAGGCCATTCTGGCCTCCGTTTTGCTTGCCGTTTGCGCCGGCGTGCCTTATTTATCGTTCTGGTCGATATCACATCAGTACTTCAAAGAGAATTACAAACGTTTTTTTTCGTACTTTTTTTCGCACCCATAGAGTACTTAATTGTGATTTTTGATTTCTTGTACAAGGCCATTCTGGCCTCCGTTTTGCTTGCCGTTTGCGCCGGCGTGCCTTATTTATCGTTCTGGTCGATATCACATCAGTACTTCAAAGAGAATTACAAACATTTTTTTTCGTACTTTTTTTCGTACCCATAGAGTACTTAACGGTGTGATTTTTGATTCCATGTACAAGGCCATTATGACCTCCGTTTTGCTTGCCGTTTGCGCCGGCGTGCCTTATTTATCGTTCTGGTCGATACCACATCCGTACTTCAAATAGAATTACAAACGTTTTTTTCGTACTTTTTTTCGTACCCATAGAGTACTTAACGTGTGATTTTTGATTCCTTGTACAAGGCCATTCGCCTCCGTTTTGCTTGCCGTTTGCGCCGGCGTGCCTTATTTATCGTTCGGTCGATATCACATCGGTACTTCAAAGAGAATTACAAACGTTTTTTTTCGTACTTTTTTTCGTACCCATAGAGTACTTAACTCGTGTGATTTTTGATTCCTTGTACAAGGCCATTCTGGCCTCCGTTTTGCTTGCCGTTTGCGCCGGCGTGCCTTATTTATCGTTCTGGTCGATATCACATCAGTACTTCAAAGAGAATTACAAACGTTTTTTTCGTACTTTTTTTCGTACCCATAGAGTATTTAACTGTGTGATTTTTGATTCTTTGTACAAGGCCATTCTGGCCTCCGTTTTGCTTGCCGTTTGTGCCGGCGTGCCTTATTTATCGTTCTGGTCGATATCACATCAGTAATTCAAAGAGAATACAAACGTTTTTTTTCGTACTTTTTTTCGTACCCATAGAGTACTTAATTGTGTGATTTTTTATTCCTTGTACAAGGCCATTCTGGCCTCCGTTTTGCTTGCCGTTTGCGCCGGCGTGCCTTATTTATCGTTCTGGTCGATATCACATCAGTACTTCAAAGAGAATTACAAACGTTTTTTTTCGTACTTTTTTTCGTACCCATAGAGTACTTAATTGTGATTTTTGATTTCTTGTACAAGGCCATTCTGGCCTCCGTTTTGCTTGCCGTTTGCGCCGGCGTGCCTTATTTATCGTTCTGGTCGATATCACATCAGTACTTTAAAGAGAATTACAAACATTTTTTTTCGTACTTTTTTTCGTACCCATAGACTACTTAACGGTGTGATTTTTGATTACTTGTACAAGGCCATTCTGGCCTCCGTTTCGCTTGCCGTTTGCGCCTGCGTGCCTTATTTATCGTTATGGTCGATATCACATCAGTACTTCAAAGTGAATTAGAAACGTTTTTTTCGTACTTTTTTTCGTACCCATAGAGTACTTAACTCGTGTGATTTTGATTCCTTGTACAAGGCCATTCGACCTCCGTTTTGCTTGCCGTTTGCGCCGGCGTGCCTTATTTATCGTTCTGGTCGATATCACATCAGTACTTCAAAGAGAATTACAAACGTTTTTTTTCGTACTTTTTTTCGTACCCATAGAGTATTTAACGGTGTGATTTTTGATTCCTTGTACAAGGCCATTCTGACCTCCGTTTTGCTTGCCGTTTGCGCCGGCGTACCTTATTTATCGTTCTGGTCGATACCACATCAGTACTTCAAAGAGAATTACAAACGTTTTTTTCGTACTTTTTTTCGTACCCGTAAAGTACTTAACTGTGTGATTTTTGATTCCTTGTACAAGGCCTTTCTGGCCTCCGTTTTGCTTGCCGTTTGCGCCGGCGTGCCTTATTTATCGTTCTGGTCGATATCACATCGGTACTTCAAAGAGAATTACAAACGTTTTTTTTACGTACCCATAGAGTACTTAACTCGTGTGATTTTTGATTTCTTGTACAAGGCCATTCTGGCCTCCGTTTTGCTTGCCGTTTGCGCCGGCGTGCCTTATTTATCGTTCTGGTCGATATCACATCAGTACTTCAAAGAGAATTACAAACGTTTTTTTTTCGTACTTTTTTTTTCGTACCCATAGAGTACTTAACTGTGTGATTTTTGATTCCTTGTACAAGGCCATTCAGACCTCCGTTTTGCTTGCCGTTTGCACCGGCGTACCTTATTTATCGTTCTGGTCGATACCACATCAGTACTTCAAAGAGAATTACAAACGTTTTTTTCATACTTTTTTTCGTACCCATAAAGTACTTAACTGTGTGATTTTTGATTCCTTATACAAGGCCTTTCTGGCCTCCGTTTTGTTGCCGTTTGCGCCGGCGTGCCTTATTTATCGTTCTGGTCGATATCACATCAGTACTTCAAAGAGAATTACAAACGTTTTTTTTCGTACTTTTTTTCGTACCCATTGAGTACTTAACTATGTGATTTTTGATTTCTTGTACAAGGCCATTCTGGCCTCCGTTTTGCTTGCCGTTTGCGCCGGCGTGCCTTATTTATCGTTTTGGTCGATATCACATCGCACTTCAAAGAGAATTACAAATGTTTTTTTTCGTACTTTTTTTCGTACCCATAGAGTACTTAATCGTGTGATTTTTGATTCCTTGTACAAGGCCATTCTGCCTCCGTTTTGCTTGCCGTTTGCGCCGGCGTGCCTTATTTATCGTTCGGTCGAT
Organism: Gentiana straminea; assembly: GCA_036785695.1. Classification (NCBI taxonomy): domain Eukaryota; kingdom Viridiplantae; phylum Streptophyta; class Magnoliopsida; order Gentianales; family Gentianaceae; genus Gentiana; species Gentiana straminea. Next base: position 152,751 of record JAVUPR010000420.1, on the reverse strand, counting down.
ATCACATCGCACTTCAAAGAGAATTACAAACGTTTTTTTCTTACTTTTTTTCGTACCCATAGAGTACTTAACGTGTGATTTTTGATTTCTTGTACAAGGCCATTCGGCCTCCGTTTTGCTTGCCGTTTGCGCCGGCGTGCCTTATTTATCGTTCGGTCGATATCACATCGCACTTCAAAGAGAATTACAAACGTTTTTTTTCGTACTTTTTTTTTCGTACCCATAGAGTACTTAACGTGTGATTTTTGATTCCTTGTACAAGGCCATTCAGGCCTCCGTTTTGCTTGCCGTTTGCGCCGGCGTGCCTTATTTATCGTTCTGGTCGATATCACATCAGTACTTCAAAGAGAATTACAAACGTTTTTTTTCGTACTTTTTTTCGTACCCATAGAGTACTTAACTGTGTGATTTTTGATTCATTGTACAAGGCCATTCTGGCCTCCGTTTTGCTTGCCGTTTGCGCCGGCGTGCCTTATTTATCGTTCTGGTCGATATCACATCAGTACTTCAAAGAGAATTACAAACGTTTTTTTTCGTACTTTTTTTCGTACCCATAGAGTACTTAACTCGTGTGATTTTTGATTTCTTGTACAAGGCCATTCTGGCCTCCGTTTTGCTTGCCGTTTGCGCCGGCGTGCCTTATTTATCGTTCGGTCGATATCACATCGCACTTCAAAGAGAATTACAAACGTTTTTTTTTCGTACTTTTTTTCGTACCCATAGAGTACTTAACTCGTGTGATTTTTGATTCCTTTTACAAGGCCATTCTGGCCTCCGTTTTGCTTGCCGTTTGCGCCGGCGTGCCTTATTTATCGTTCTTGTCGATATCACATCAGTACTTCAAAGAGAATTACAAACGTTTTTTTTCGTACTCTTTTTCGTACCCATAGAGTACTTAACTGTGTGATTTTTGATTTCTTGTACAAGGCCATTCGGCCTCCGTTTTGCTTGCCGTTTGCGCCGGCGTGCCTTATTTATCGTTCGGTCGATATCACATCGTACTTCAAAGAGAATTACAAACGTTTTTTTCGTACTTTTTTTCGTACCCATAGAGTACTTAATTGTGTGATTTTTGATTCCTTGTACAAGGCCATTCGGCCTCCGTTTTGCTTGCCGTTTGCGCCGGCGTGCCTTATTTATCGTTCGGTCGATATCACATCGCATTTCAAAGAGAATTACAAACGTTTTTTTTCGTACTTTTTTTCGTACCCATAGAGTACTTAATTATTTTTGATTCCTTGTACAAGGCCATTCGGCCTCCGTTTTGCTTGCCGTTTGCGCCGGCGTGCCTTATTTATCGTTCTGGTCGATATCACATCAGTACTTCAAAGAGAACTTGATGTAAACCGACTCTCGTAGGATCGTTGATTAAAGCACAACAAACGATTCAGCAATGAAAAGTATATTTTTATGGCTTTTTGAATATATATAACGAAAATAACAAAAGGATATGTAAATACTCCATCTCGTAATATTTACTACGATGATCCCATCTCGGAACACCAACCAATTATCCCGTCTCAGGATAATCGCAAGAAGTCCAATCTCTGAAAACTTCTTGAAAGAAACCCAATCTCTGAAAGTTTCTTATGATAAAAATTCAATCTCTGAATTTCAACCAAAATAGTTTTTTGATTCAATAATAAGCTACCTATTCAAATACAAGGAAATGCCTTATATATGCTACAAACTTGGAGGAGAAACTCCTAAAATTCGATGTGGGAAAAATAACCACACTTAGGAAAAAATAAAGATAGTATCTTCCTTCAGCACCCTACAGTTTCGGTCCGTATCCGGAGCTTCGGTTGTCCAAATATTGCGAGCCATATATGGATTTTATAGTCCTCAAAGAGATCTACAACTTTCATCAAGGACATAAAGTCATCCGGATAAGTTATAATTGTCAAAATAGCTCAAAACCGTAGCAGATCTTCAATTTCCAGAATGTCACCATGTATCACATCATTCCCTCTCCCTTCGAAAGGATTCGCCCTCGAATCCACCTGGATCAAACACAAATATCTTGCTTCCATAAGTCCACTCAACCACAGAGAAACTTAGAATCACAACATCGCAAAAACATGGAATGGTGCGAGTGGAGAAATCAGCGACAACAAAATCCAAAGGGCGGCAATGCTGTAAATATGGATCCACATATACATGTGGCGCTTGTAACGCTTTCAAATCAGCAACTAAAATTGCCAAGTGCACCTTTGGACCATCGGATTGCACCGGTTCGGTCCCCGGTTGGACCACAATCGATTCAGCAAGTAAGTCCACGGGCATAGTGATTGGGTCAACACCAATATCCACCTTGACGTCGGCAATCTCGTCAGAATGGTCGGGTACCGGTAAAGGAGAATCAATAGTAGCAACTGGAACAACATCATTAGTAAGTGAATTAGGAACCTCAATGAACTCTTCCGTGGCTGAATCAACAATAAGAATGTCTTCCTCCTCGTGTACCATAGGCGTAGGGGGGTTGGGAATAACCTGTTTATTCGATTCAGCACGTGAAGGAGAGAATTTGGACGGTTTGCCATCCATAGCTTCTTCACGTGTTACACCATACGTGATAAAGAAAAGTTCATCGTACGCCTTCCACTTTGCGTCCAATTTCCTCCAACGTTCTGCACGTTCTAATTCCCGTTGTTCTGCCTCTAATTTCCGTTGCGCAATACGTTCTAATTTCCGTTGTTCTGCCTCTAATTCCCGTTGGGCAATACGTTCTAATTTCCGTTGTTCTGCCTCTAATTCCCGTTGCGCAATACGTTCTAATTTCCGTTGTTCTACCTCTAATTCCCGTTGCGCAATACGGTCTAATTTGCTGTGTGGGGCGAGGGTGTCATGTAATGCATCTAGGGCAGCCATAATTTCGAGCATGTGTTCGATCGGATTCAACTTGATGTCGCTCGAAGTCCGTATGGATGTGGTCGAATTTTGCAAGTAGTTTATCCATTGCACTTAGGGTTCTTGTGAATCAAGGATTACAACTTCAAGAACGAGAAAATTGAAACGCAAAGAAGAAAATTCTTCAAGAAAACGCAAAGCGGTAAATTTTCCAACAAAAATTTTCGTCCCAAAGAATAATTTAGGGTTCTTGTCACGACCAAACGGTATGGAATTCGGGAAAACACAAAGAACAAAAATTGTAGAGAACGAAATTTTGGTTAAGACTGTTAAGTTTCAGAATTTTTGGACAGGTATAACCCACTCAAATCGAATTCGTAAACAGGTCACTCTCGGGTTACGGGTTTTGACAGAAACAGTCAACACGGTGACGGCGACTATTGTGCAAAACCGGTCGAGATTCTGGAAAACCGGTGACGGCGACTATTGTGCAAAACTTCTTGAAAGAAACCCAATCTCTGAAAGTTTCTTATGATAAAAATTCAATCTCTGAATTTCAACCAAAATAGTTTTTTTGATTCAATAATAAGCTACCTATTCAAATACAAGGAAATGCCTTATATAGGCTACAAACTTGGAGGAAAAACTCCTAAAATTCGATGTGGGAAAAATAACCACACTTAGGAAAAAATAAAGATAGTATCTTCCTTTAGCACCCTACAGTTTCGGTCCGTATCCGGAGCTTCGGTTGTCCAAATATTGCGAGCCATATATGGATTTTATAGTCCTCAAAGATATCTACAACTTTCATCAAGGACATAAAGTCATCCGGATAAGTTATAATTGTCAAAATAGCTCAAAACCGTAGCAGATCTTCAATTTCCAGAATGTCACCATGTATCACATCAGAATTACAAACGTTTTTTTTCATACTTTTTTTCGTACCCATAGAGTACTTAACTTGTGTGATTTTTGATTCCTTGTACAAGGCCATTCTGGCCTCCGTTTTGCTTGCCGTTTGCGCCGGCGTGCCTTATTTATCGTTCTGGTCGATATCACATCAGTACTTCAAAGAGAATACAAACGTTTTTTTTCGTACTTTTTTTCGTACCCATAGAGTACTTAACTGTGTGATTTTTGATTTCTTGTACAAGGCCATTCTGGCCTCCGTTTTGCTAGCCGTTTGCGCCGGCGTGCCTTATTTATCGTTCGGTCGATATCACATCGCACTTCAAAGAGAATTACAAACGTTTTTTTTCGTACTTTTTTTCGTACCCATAGAGTTCTTAACTGTGTGATTTTTGATTTCTTGTACAAGGCCATTCTCGGCTCCGTTTTGCTTGCCGTTTGCGCCGGCGTGCCTTATTTATCGTTCGGTCGATATCACATCGCACTTCAAAGAGAATTACAAATGTTTTTTTTCGTAATTTTTTCGAACCCATAGAGTACTTAACTCGTGTGATTTTTGATTCCTTGTACAAGGCCATTCTCGCCTCCGTTTTGCTTGCCGTTTGCGCCGGCGTGCCTTATTTATCGTTCGGTCGATATCACATCGCACTTCAAAGAGAATTACAAACGTTTTTTTCGTACTTTTTTTCGTACCCATAGAGTACTTAACCGTGTGATTTTTGATTTCTTGTACAAGGCCATTCGGCCTCCGTTTTGCTTGCCGTTTGCGCCGGCGAGCCTTATTTATCGTTCGGTCGATATCACATCGCACTTCAAAGAGAATTACAAACGTTTTTTTTCGTACTTTTTTTCGTACCCATAGAGTACTTAACCGTGTGATTTTTGATTCCTTGTACAAGGCCATTCTCGGCCTCCGTTTTGCTTGCCGTTTGCACCGGCGTGCCTTATTTATCGTTCGGTCGATATAACATCAGTACTTCAAAGAGAATTTCAAACGTTTTTTTTCGTACTTTTTTTCGTACCCATAGAGTACTTAATTGTGTGATTTTTGATTCCTTGTACAAGGCCATTCTGGCCTCTGTTTTGCTTGCCGTTTGCGCCGGCGTGCCTTATTTATCGTTCTGGTCGATATCACATCAGTACTTCAAAGAGAATTACAAACGTTTTTTTTTGTATTTTTTTTCGTACCCATAGAGTACTTAATTACATTCTGGCCTCCGTTTTGCTTGCCGTTTGCGCCGGCGTGCCTTATTTATCGTTCTGGTCGATATCACATCAGTACTTCAAAGAGAATTACAAACGTTTTTTTTTGTACTTTTTTTCGTACCCATAGAGTAGTACTTAATTACATTCAAGGCCATCCGTCCGTTTTGCTTGCCGTTTGCGCCGGCGTGCCTTATTTATCGTTCGGTCGATATCACATCATTACTTCAAAGAGAATTACAAACGTTTTTTTTCGTACTTTTTTTCGTACCCATAGAATAATTAACTGTGTGATTTTTGATTCCTTGTACAAGGCCATTCTGGCCTCCGTTTTGCTTGCCGTTTGCGCCGGCGTGCCTTATTTATCGTTCGGTCGATATCACATCGCATTTCAAAGAGATTACAAACGTTTTTTTTCGTACTTTTTTCGTACCCATAGAATAATTAACTGTGTGATTTTTGATTCCTTGTACAAGGCCATTCTGGCCTCCGTTTTGCTTGCCGTTTGCGCCGGCGTGCCTTATTTATCGTTCGGTCGATATCACATCGCACTTCAAAGAGAATACAAACGTTTTTTTTCGTACTTTTTTTCGTACCCATAGAGTACTTAACCGTGTGATTTTTGATTTCTTGTACAAGGCCATTCTCGGCCTCCGTTTTGCTTGCCGTTTGCGCCGGCGTGCCTTATTTATCGTTCTGGTCGATATCACATCAGTACTTCAAAGAGAATTACAAACATTTTTTTTCGTACTTTTTTTCGTACCCATAGAGTACTTAACTATATGATTTTTGATTGCTTGTACAAGGCCATTCTGGCCTCCGTTTTGCTTGCCGTTTGCACCGGCATGCCTTATTTATCGTTCTGGTCGATATCACATCGCATTTCAAAGAGAATTACAAACGTTTTTTTTCGTACTTTTTTTCGTACCCATAGAGTACTTAACCGTGTGATTTTTGATTTCTTGTACAAGGCCATTCGGCCTCCGTTTTGCTTGCCGTTTGCGCCGGCGTGCCTTATTTATCGTTCGGTCGATATCACATCGGTACTTCAAAGGGAATTACAAACGTTTTTTTTCGTACTTTTTTTCGTACCCATAGAGTACTTAACTGTGTGATTTTTCATTCCTTGTACAAGACCATTCTGGCCTCCGTTTTGCTTGCCGTTTGCGCCGGTGTGCCTTATTTATCGTTCGGTCGATATCACATCGCACTTCAAAGAGAATTACAAACGTTTTTTTTCGTACTTTTTTTCGTAACCATAGAGTACTTAACTGTGTGATTTTTGATTTCTTGTACAAGTCCATTATGTCCTCCGTTTTGCTTGCCGTTTGCGCCGGTGTGCCTTATTTATCGTTCTAGTCGATATCACATCAGTACTTCAAAGAGAAGTACAAACGTTTTTTTTCGTACTTTTTTTCGTACCCATAGAGTACTTAACTGTGTGATTTTTGATTTCTTGTACAAGTCCATTCTGTCCACCGTTTTGCTTGCCGTTTGCGCCGGCGTGCCTTATTTATCGTTCGGCGATATCACATCGGTACTTCAAAGAGAATTACAAACGTATTTTTCGTACTTTTTTTCGTACCCATAGAGTATTTAACTGTGTGATTTTTGATTCCTTGTACAAGGCCATTCGGCCTCCGTTTTGCTTGCCGTTTGCGCCGGCGTGCCTTATTTATCGTTCGGTCGATATCACATCGCACTTCAAAGAGAATTACAAACGTTTTTTTTCGTACTTTTTTTCGTACCCATAGAGTACTTAACCGTGTGATTTTTGATTCCTTGTACAAGGCCATTCTCGGCCTCCGTTTTGCTTGCCGTTTGCGCCGGCGTGCCTTATTTATCGTTCGGTCGATATCACATCGCACTTCAAAGAGAATTTCAAACGTTTTTTTTCGTACTTTTTTTCGTACCCATAGAGTACTTAATTGTGTGATTTTTGATTCCTTGTACAAGGCCATTCGCCTCCGTTTTGCTTGCCGTTTGCGCCGGCGTGCCTTATTTATCGTTCGGTCGATATCACATCGCACTTCAAAGAGAATTACAAACGTTTTTTTTTGTATTTTTTTCGTACCCATAGAGTACTTAATTACATTTTTTGATTCCTTGTACAAGGCCATCCCTTTTGCTTGCCGTTTGCGCCGGCGTGCCTTATTTATCGTTCTGGTCGATATCACATCAGTACTTCAAAGAGAATTACAAACGTTTTTTTTCGTACTTTTTTTCGTACCCATAGAGTACTTAACTGTGTGATTTTTGTTTGCTTGTACAAGGCCATTTTGGCCTCCGTTTTGCTTGCCGTTTGCACCGGCGTGCCTTATTTATCGTTCTGGTCGATATCACATCAGTACTTCAAAGAGAATTACAAACGTTTTTTATCGTACTCTTTTTCGTACCCATAGACCACTTAACGGTGTGATTTTTGATTCCTTGTACAATGCCATTCTGGCCTCCGTTTTGCTTGCCGTTTGCGCCGGCTTGCCTTATTTATCGTTCTGGTCGATATCACATCGCATTTCAAAGAGAATTACAAATGTATTTTTTTCGTACCCATAGAGTATTTAACTCGTGTGATTTTTGATTCCTTGTACAAGGCCATTCTGGCCTCCGTTTTGCTTGCCGTTTGCGCCGGCGTGCCTTATTTATCGTTCGGTCGATATCACATCGCACTTCAAAGAGAATTACAAACGTTTTTTTTCGTACTTTTTTTCGTACCCATAGAGTATTTAACTCGTGTGATTTTTGATTGCATGTACAAGGCCATTTTGGCCTCCGTTTTGCTTGCCGTTTGCACCGGCGTGCCTTATTTATCGTTCGGTCGATATCACATCGCACTTCAAAGAGAATTACAAACGTTTTTTATCGTACTCTTTTTCGTACCCATAGACTACTTAACGGTGTGATTTTTGATTCCTTGTACAATGCCATTCTGGCCTCCGTTTTGCTTGCCGTTTGCGCCGGCGTGCCTTATTTATCGTTCTGGTCGATATCACATCGCACTTCAAAGAGAATTACAAACGTTTTTTTTGTACTTTTTTTCGTACCCATAGAGTACTTAACCGTGTGATTTTTGATTGCTTGTACAAGGCCATTCTCGGCCTCCGTTTTGCTTGCCGTTTGCGCCGGCGTGCCTTATTTATCGTTCGGTCGATATCACATCGCACTTCAAAGAGAATTACAAACGTTTTTTTTCGTACTTTTTTTCGTACCCATAGAGTACTTAATCGTGTGATTTTTGATTCCTTGTACAAGGCCATTCTCGGCCTCCGTTTTGCTTGCCGTTTGCGCCGGCGTGTGCCTTATTTATCGTTCGGTCGATATCACATCGCACTTCAAAGAGAATTACAAACGTTTTTTTTCGTACTTTTTTTCGTACCCATAGAGTACTTAACTCGTGTGATTTTTGATTTCTTGTACAAGGCCATTCTGTCCTCCGTTTTGCTTGCCGTTTGCGCCGGCGTGCCTTATTTATCGTTCTGGTCGATAGCACATCAGTACTTCAAAGAGAATTACAAACGTTTTTTTTCGTACTTTTTTTCGTACCCATAGAGTATTTAACGGTGTGATTTTTGATTGCTTGTACAAGGCCATTCTGGCCTCCGTTTTGCTTGCCGTTTGCACCGGCGTGCCTTATTTATCGTTCTGGTCGATATCACATCAGTACTTCAAAGAGAATTACAAACGTTTTTTTCGTACTTTTTTCGTACCCATAGACTACTTAACTGTGTGATTTTTGATTCCTTGTACAAGGCCATTCTGGCCTCCGTTTTGCTTGCCGTTTGCGCCGGCGTGCCTTATTTATCGTTCGGTCGATATCACATCGCACTTCAAAGAGAATTACAAACGTTTTTTTTGTACTTTTTTTTCGTACCCATAGAGTATTTAACTGTGTGATTTTTGTTTGCTTGTACAAGGCCATTCTGGCCTCCGTTTTGCTTGCCGTTTGCGCCGGCGTGCCTTATTTATCGTTCGGTCGATATCACATCGCATTTCAAAGAGAATTACAAACGTTTTTTTTCGTACTTTTTTTCGTACCCATAGAGTACTTAACTCGTGATTTTTGATTTCTTGTACAAGGCCATTCTCGCTCCGTTTTGCTTGCCGTTTGCACCGGCGTGCCTTAATTATCGTTCTGGTCGATATCACATAAGTACTTCAAAGAGAATTACAAACGTTTTTTTCGTACTTTTTTTCGTACCCATAGAGTATTTAACTGTGTGATTTTGATTCCTTGTACAAGGCCATTCTGACCTCCGTTTTGCTTGCCGTTTGCGCCGGCGTGCCTTATTTATCGTTCGGTCGATATCACATCGCACTTCAAAGAGAATTACAAACGTTTTTTTCGTACTTTTTTTGTACCCATAGAGTACTTAACCGTGTGATTTTTGTTTGCTTGTACAAGGCCATTCCGGGCCTCCGTTTTGCTTGCCGTTTGCGCCGGCGTGCCTTATTTATCGTTCTGGTCGATATCACATCAGCACTTCAAAGAGAATTACAAACGTTTTTTATCGTACTCTTTTTCGTACCCATAGACTACTTAACGGTGTGATTTTTGATTCCTTGTACAAGGCCATTCTGGCCTCCGTTTTGCTTGCCGTTTGCGCCGGCGTGCCTTATTTATCGTTCTGGTCGATATCACATCGCACTTCAAAGAGAATTACAAACGTTTTTTTCGTACTTTTTTTCGTACCCATAGAGTACTTAACTGTGTGATTTTGATTCCTTGTACAAGGCCATTCTGACCTCCGTTTTGCTTGCCGTTTGCGCCGGCGTGCCTTATTTATCGTTCTGTCGATATCACATCGCACTTCAAAGAGAATTACAAACGTTTTTTTTCGTACTTTTTTTCGTACCCATAAAGTACTTAACCGTGTGATTTTTGATTCCTTGTACAAGGCCATTCTCGTCCTCCGTTTTGCTTGCCGTTTGCGCCGGCGTGCCTTATTTATCGTTCGGTCGATATCACATCGCACTTCAAAGAGAATTACAAACGTTTTTTTCGTACTTTTTTTCGTACCCATAGAGTACTTAACTCGTGTGATTTTTGATTCCTTGTACAAGGCCATTCTCGCCTCCGTTTTGCTTGCCGTTTGCGCCGGCGTGCCTTATTTATCGTTCGGTCGATATCACATCGCATTTCAAAGAGAATTACAAACGTTTTTTTTCGTACTTTTTTTCGTACCCATAGAGTACTTAACCGTGTGATTTTTGATTTCTTGTACAAGGCCATTCTCGTCTCCGTTTTGCTTGCCGTTTGCGCCGGCGTGCCTTATTTATCGTTCGGTCGATATCACATCGTACTTCAAAGAGAATTACAAACGTTTTTTTCGTACTTTTTTTCGTACCCATAGAGTACTTAACTCGTGTGATTTTTGATTCCTTGTACAAGGCCATTCCGGCCTCCGTTTTGCTTGCCGTTTGCGCCGGCGTGCCTTATTTATCGTTCGGTCGATATCACATCGCACTTCAAAGAGAATTACAAACGTTTTTTTTCGTACTTTTTTTCGTACCCATAGAGTACTTAACCGTGTGATTTTTGATTTGCTTGTACAAGGCCATTCTTGGCCTCCGTTTTGCTTGCCGTTTGCGCCGGCGTGCCTTATTTATCGTTCGGTCGATATCACATCGCACTTCAAAGAGAATTACAAACGTTTTTTTTCGTACTTTTTTTCGTACCCATAGAGTACTTAACGGTGTGATTTTTGATTCCTTGTACAAGGCCATTCTGGCCTCCGTTTTGCTTGCCGTTTGCGCCGGCGTGCCTTATTTATCGTTCGGTCGATATCACATCGCACTTCAAAGAGAATTACAAACGTTTTTTTTGTACTTTTTTTCGTACCCATAGAGTACTTAACTGTGTGATTTTTGTTTGCTTGTACAAGGCCATTCTGGCCTCCGTTTTGCTTGCCGTTTGCGCCGGCGTGCCTTATTTATTGTTCTGGTCGATATCACATCGCACTTTCAAAGAGAATTACAAACGTTTTTTTTCGTACTTTTTTTCGTACCCATAGAGTACTTAACTCGTGTGATTTTTGATTTCTTGTACAAGGCCATTCTGGCCTCCGTTTTGCTTGCCGTTTGCGCCGGCGTGCCTTATTTATCGTTCGGTCGATATCACATCGCACTTCAAAGAGAATTACAAACGTTTTTTTTCGTACTTTTTTTCGTACCCATAGAGTACTTAACTCGTGTGATTTTTGATTCCTTGTACAAGGCCATTCTCGGCCTCCGTTTTGCTTGCCGTTTGCGCCGGCGTGCCTTATTTATCGTTCGGTCGATATCACATCGCACTTCAAAGAGAATTACAAACGTTTTTTTTCGTACTTTTTTTCGTACCCATAGAGTACTTAACCGTGTGATTTTTGATTTCTTGTACAAGGCCATTCTCGGCCTCCGTTTTGCTTGCCGTTTGCGCCGGCGTGCCTTATTTATCGTTCGGTCGATATCACATCGCACTTCAAAGAGAATTACAAACGTTTTTTTTCGTACTTTTTTTCGTACCCATAGAGTACTTAACTATGTGATTTTTGATTCCTTGTACAAGGCCATTCGGCCTCCGTTTTGCTTGCCGTTTGCGCCGGCGTGCCTTATTTATCGTTCGGTCGATATCACATCGCATTTCAAAGAGAATTACAAACGTTTTTTTTCGTACTTTTTTTCGTACCCATAGAGTACTTAACCGTGTGATTTTTGATTTCTTGTACAAGGCCATTCTCGCCTCCGTTTTGCTTGCCGTTTGCGCCGGCGTGCCTTATTTATCGTTCGGTCGATATCACATCGCACTTCAAAGAGAATTACAAACGTTTTTTTTCGTACTTTTTTTCGTACCCATAGAGTACTTAACCGTGTGATTTTTGATTCCTTGTACAAGGCCATTCTCGCCTCCGTTTTGCTTGCCGTTTGCGCCGGCGTGCCTTATTTATCGTTCGGTCGATATCACATCGCACTTCAAAGAGAATTACAAACGTTTTTTTTCGTACTTTTTTTCGTACCCATAGAGTACTTAACCGTGTGATTTTTGATTTCTTGTACAAGGCCATTCTCGTCCTCCGTTTTGCTTGCCGTTTGCGCCGGCGTGCCTTATTTATCGTTCGGTCGATATCACATCGCACTTCAAAGAGAATTACAAACGTTTTTTTTCGTACTTTTTTTCGTACCCATAGAGTACTTAACCGTGTGATTTTTGATTTCTTGTACAAGGCCATTCTCGTCCTCCGTTTTGCTTGCCGTTTGCGCCGGCGTGCCTTATTTATCGTTCGGTCGATATCACATCGCATTTCAAAGAGAATTACAAACGTTTTTTTCGTACTTTTTTTCGTACCCATAGAGTATTTAACCGTGTGATTTTTGATTCCTTGTACAAGGCCATTCTCGGCTCCGTTTTGCTTGCCGTTTGCGCCGGCGTGCCTTATTTATCGTTCGGTCGATATCACATCGCACTTCAAAGAGAATTACAAACGTTTTTTTTTTCGTAATTTTTTTCGTACCCATAGAGTACTTAACTGTGTGATTTTTGATTCTTGTACAAGGCCATTCTGGCCTCCGTTTTGCTTGCCGTTTGCGCCGGCGTGCCTTATTTATCGTTCTGGTCGATATCACATCGCACTTCAAAGAGAATTACAAACGTTTTTTTCGTACTTTTTTTCGTACCCATAGAGTACTTAACGGTGTGATTTTTGATTCCTTGTACAAGGCCATTCTGGCCTCCGTTTTGCTTGCCGTTTGCGCCGGCGTGCCTTATTTATCGTTCGGTCGATATCACATCGCACTTCAAAGAGAATTACAAACGTTTTTTTTTGTACTTTTTTTCGTACCCATAGAGTACTTAACTCGTGTGATTTTTGATTGCTTGTACAAGGCCATTCTCGCCTCCGTTTTGCTTGCCGTTTGCGCCGGCGTGCCTTATTTATCGTTCGGTCGATATCACATCGCATTTCAAAGAGAATTACAAACGTTTTTTTTCGTACTTTTTTTCGTACCCATAGAGTACTTAACCGTGTGATTTTTGATTCCTTGTACAAGGCCATTCTCGCCTCCGTTTTGCTTGCCGTTTGCGCCGGCGTGCCTTATTTATCGTTCGGTCGATATCACATCGCACTTCAAAGAGAATTACAAACGTTTTTTTTCGTACTTTTTTTCGTACCCATAGAGTACTTAACTCGTGTGATTTTTGATTTCTTGTACAAGGCCATTCTCGTCCTCCGTTTTGCTTGCCGTTTGCGCCGGCGTGCCTTATTTATCGTTCGGTCGATATCACATCGCACTTCAAAGAGAATTACAAACGTTTTTTTTCGTACTTTTTTTCGTACCCATAGAGTACTTAACTCGTGTGATTTTTGATTTCTTGTACAAGGCCATTCTCGTCCTCCGTTTTGCTTGCCGTTTGCGCCGGCGTGCCTTATTTATCGTTCGGTCGATATCACATCGCACTTCAAAGAGAATTACAAACGTTTTTTTTCGTACTTTTTTTCGTACCCATAGAGTACTTAACCGTGTGATTTTTGATTCCTTGTACAAGGCCATTCTGGCCTCCGTTTTGCTTGCCGTTTGCGCCGGCGTGCCTTATTTATCGTTCGGTCGATATCACATCAGCACTTCAAAGAGAATTACAAACGTTTTTTTTCGTACTTTTTTTCGTACCCATAGAGTACTTAACTGTGTGATTTTTGATTCTTGTACAAGGCCATTCTGGCCTCCGTTTTGCTTGCCGTTTGCGCCGGCGTGCCTTATTTATCGTTCTGGTCGATATCACATCAGTACTTCAAAGAGAATTACAAACGTTTTTTCGTACTTTTTTTCGTACCCATAGAGTACTTAACGGTGTGATTTTTGATTCCTTGTACAAGGCCATTCTGGCCTCCGTTTTGCTTGCCGTTTGCGCCGGCGTGCCTTATTTATCGTTCGGTCGATATCACATCGCACTTCAAAGAGAATTACAAACGTTTTTTTTGTACTTTTTTTCGTACCCATAGAGTACTTAACAGTGTGATTTTTGATTCCTTGTACAAGGCCATTCTGGCCTCCGTTTTGCTTGCCGTTTGCGCCGGCGTGCCTTATTTATCGTTCGGTCGATATCACATCGTACTTCAAAGAGAATTACAAACGTTTTTTTTCGTACTTTTTTTCGTACCCATAGAGTACTTAACCGTGTGATTTTTGATTTCTTGTACAAGGCCATTCTCGGCCTCCGTTTTGCTTGCCGTTTGCGCCGGCGTGCCTTATTTATCGTTCGGTCGATATCACATCGTACTTCAAAGAGAATTACAAACGTTTTTTTCGTACTTTTTTTCGTACCCATAGAGTATTTAACTCGTGTGATTTTTGATTCCTTGTACAAGGCCATTCTCGACCTCCGTTTTGCTTGCCGTTTGCGCCGGCGTGCCTTATTTATCGTTCGGTCGATATCACATCGCATTTCAAAGAGAATTACAAACGTTTTTTTTCGTACTTTTTTTTGTACCCATAGAGTACTTAACTGTGTGATTTTTGTTTGCTTGTACAAGGCCATTTTGGCCTCCGTTTTGCTTGCCGTTTGCGCCGGCGTGCCTTATTTATCGTTCTGGTCGATATCACATCAGTACTTCAAAGAGAATTACAAACGTTTTTTATCGTACTCTTTTTTCGTACCCATAGACTACTTAACGGTGTGATTTTTGATTCCTTGTACAAGGCCATTCTGGCCTCCGTTTTGCTTGCCGTTTGCGCCGGCGTGCCTTATTTATCGTTCTGGTCGATAACACATCGCATACTTCAAAGAGAATTACAAACGTTTTTTTTCGTACTTTTTTTCGTACCCATAGAGTACTTAACTGTGTGATTTTGATTCCTTGTACAAGGACATTCTGACCTCCGTTTTGCTTGCCGTTTGCGCCGGCGTGCCTTATTTATCGTTCTGGTCGATATCACATCAGTACTTCAAAGAGAATTACAAACGTTTTTTTTTCGTACTTTTTTTCGTACCCATAAATTACTTAAATGTGTGATTTTTGATTCCTTATACAAGGCCATTCTGGCCTCCGTTTTGCTTGCCGTTTGCGCCGGCGTGCCTTATTTATCGTTCTGGTCGATATCACATAAGTACTTCAAAGAGAATTACAAACGTTTTTTTCGTACTTTTTTTCGTACCCATAGAGTATTTAACTGTGTGAATTTTGATTCCTTGTACAAGGCCATTCTGGCCTCCGTTTTGCTTGCCGTTTGCGCCGGCGTGCCTTATTTATCGTTCGGTCGATATCACATCGCATTTCAAAGAGAATTACAAACGTTTTTTTTCGTACTTTTTTTCGTACCCATAGAGTACTTAACTGTGTGATTTTTGATTTCTTGTACAAGTCCATTCTGTCCTCCGTTTTGCTTGCCGTTTGCGCCGGCGTGCCTTATTTATCGTTCTGGTCGATATCACATCGCACTTCAAAGAAAATTACAAACGTATTTTTCGTACTTTTTTTCGTACCCATAGAGTATTTAACTGTGTGATTTTTGATTCCTTGTACAAGGCCATTCTGGCCTCCATTTTGCTTGCCGTTTGCGCCGGCGTGCCTTATTTATCGTTCTGGTCGATATCACATCAGTACTTCAAAGAGAATTACAAACATTTTTTTTCGTACTTTTTTTCGTACCCATTGAGTACTTAACTGTGTGATTTTTGTTTGCTTGTACAAGGCCATTTTGGCCTCCGTTTTGCTTGCCGTTTGCACCGGCGTGCCTTATTTATCGTTCTGGTCGATATCACATCAGTACTTCAAAGAGAATTACAAACGTTTTTTATCGTACTCTTTTTCGTACCCATAGACTACTTAACGGTGTGATTTTTGATTCCTTGTACAATGCCATTCTGGCCTCCGTTTTGCTTGCCGTTTGCGCCGGCTTGCCTTATTTATCGTTCTGGTCGATATCACATCAGTACTTCAAAGAGAATTACAAATGTTCTTTTTTGTACTTTTTTTTCGTACCCATAGAGTACTTAACTGTGTGATTTTTGTTTGCTTGTACAAGGCCATTCTGGCCTCCGTTTTGCTTGCCGTTTGCGCCGGCGTGCCTTATTTATCGTTCTGGTCGATATCACATCGCACTTCAAAGAGAATTACAAACGTTTTTTTTCGTACTTTTTTTCGTACCCATAGAGTACTTAACTGTGTGATTTTTGATTTCTTGTACAAGGCCATTCTGGCCTCCGTTTTGCTTGCCGTTTGCGCCGGCGTGCCTTAATTATCGTTCTGGTCGATATCACATCAGTACTTCAAAGAGAATTACAAACGTTTTTTTCGTACTTTTTTTCGTACCCATAGAGTATTTAACTGTGTGATTTTGATTCCTTGTACAAGGACATTCTGACCTCCGTTTTGCTTGCCGTTTGCGCCGGCGTGACTTATTTATCGTTCTGGTCGATATCACATCAGTACTTCAAAGAGAATTATAAACGTTTTTTTTCGTACTTTTTTTTGTACCCATAGAGTACTTAACTGTGTGATTTTTGTTTGCTTGTACAAGGCCATTTTGGCCTCCGTTTAGCTTGCCGTTTGCGCCGGCGTGCCTTATTTATCGTTCTGGTCGATATCACATCAGTACTTCAAAGAGAATTACAAACGTTTTTTATCGTACTCTTTTTCATACCCATAGACTACTTAACGGTGTGATTTTTGATTCCTTGTACAAGGCCATTCTGGCCTCCGTTTTGCTTGCCGTTTGCGCCGGCGTGCCTTATTTATCGTTCTGGTCGATAACACATCAGTACTTCAAAGAGAATTACAAACGTTTTTTTCGTACTTTTTTTCGTACCCATAGAGTACTAAACTGTGTGATTTTGATTCCTTGTACAAGGACATTCTGACCTCCGTTTTGCTTGCCGTTTGCGCCGGCGTGCCTTATTTATCGTTCGGTCGATATCACATCGCACTTCAAAGAGAATTACAAACGTTTTTTTTACTTTTTTTCGTACCCATAAATTACTTAAATGTGTGATTTTTGATTCCTTATACAAGGCCATTCTGGCCTCCGTTTTGCTTGCCGTTTGCGCCGGCGTGCCTTATTTATCGTTCGGTCGATATCACATCGCATTTCAAAGAGAATTACAAACGTTTTTTTCGTACTTTTTTTCGTACCCATAGAGTACTTAACCGTGTGATTTTTGATTCCTTGTACAAGGCCATTCTCGCCTCCGTTTTGCTTGCCGTTTGCGCCGGCGTGCCTTATTTATCGTTCGGTCGATATCACATCGCACTTCAAAGAGAATTACAAACGTTTTTTTTCGTACTTTTTTTCGTACCCATAGAGTACTTAACCGTGTGATTTTTGATTTCTTGTACAAGGCCATTCTCGTCCTCCGTTTTGCTTGCCGTTTGCGCCGGCGTGCCTTATTTATCGTTCGGTCGATATCACATCGCACTTCAAAGAGAATTACAAACGTTTTTTTCGTACTTTTTTTCGTACCCATAGAGTACTTAACCGTGTGATTTTTGATTCCTTGTACAAGGCCATTCTGGCCTCCGTTTTGCTTGCCGTTTGCGCCGGCGTGCCTTATTTATCGTTCGGTCGATATCACATCGCACTTCAAAGAGAATTACAAACGTTTTTTTTCGTACTTTTTTTCGTACCCATAGAGTACTTAACGTGTGATTTTTATTTGCTTGTACAAGGCCATTCTGGCCTCCGTTTTGCTTGCCGTTTGCACCGGCGTGCCTTATTTATCGTTCTGGTCGATATCACATCGCACTTCAAAGAGAATTACAAACGTTTTTTTCGTACTTTTTTTCGTACCCATAGAGTACTTAACGTGTGATTTTTGATTCCTTGTACAAGGCCATTCTGGCCTCCGTTTTGCTTGCCGTTTGCGCCGGCGTGCCTTATTTATCGTTCGGTCGATATCACATCGTATTTCAAAGAGAATTACAAATGTTCTTTTTTGTACTTTTTTTTCGTACCCATAGAGTATTTAACTGTGTGATTTTTGTTTGCTTGTACAAGGCCATTCTGGCCTCCGTTTTGCTTGCCGTTTGCGCCGGCGTGCCTTATTTATCGTTCGGTCGATATCACATCGCACTTCAAAGAGAATTACAAACGTTTTTTTTCGTACTTTTTTTCGTACCCATAGAGTACTTAACTCGTGTGATTTTTGATTTCTTGTACAAGGCCATTCGGCCTCCGTTTTGCTTGCCGTTTGCGCCGGCGTGCCTTATTTATCGTTCGGTCGATATCACATCGTACTTCAAAGAGAATTACAAACGTTTTTTTTCGTACTTTTTTTCGTACCCATAGAGTACTAAACTCGTGTGATTTTGATTCCTTGTACAAGGCCATTCTCGACCTCCGTTTTGCTTGCCGTTTGCGCCGGCGTGCCTTATTTATCGTTCGGTCGATATCACATCGCACTTCAAAGAGAATTACAAACGTTTTTTTTCGTACTTTTTTTCGTACCCATAAGTACTTAAATGTGTGATTTTTGATTCCTTGTACAAGGCCATTCTGGCCTCCGTTTTGCTTGCCGTTTGCGCCGGCGTGCCTTATTTATCGTTCGGTCGATATCACATCGTACTTCAAAGAGAATTACAAACGTTTTTTTCGTACTTTTTTTCGTACCCATAGAGTACTTAACTCGTGTGATTTTTGATTCCTTGTACAAGGCCATTCTCGGCCTCCGTTTTGCTTGCCGTTTGCGCCGGCGTGCCTTATTTATCGTTCTGGTCGATATCACATCAGCACTTCAAAGAGAATTACAAACGTTTTTTTTTCGTACTTTTTTTCGTACCCATAAAGTACTTAACTGTGTGATTTTTGATTCCTTGTACAAGGCCATTCTGGCCTCCGTTTTGCTTGCCGTTTGCGCCGGCGTGCCTTATTTATCGTTCTGGTCGATATCACATCGTACTTCAAAGAGAATTACAAACGTTTTTTTTCGTACTTTTTTTCGTACCCATAGAGTACTTAACTCGTGTGATTTTTGATTCCTTGTACAAGGCCATTCGGCCTCCGTTTTGCTTGCCGTTTGCGCCGGCGTGCCTTATTTATCGTTCGGTCGATATCACATCGTACTTCAAAGAGAATTACAAACGTTTTTTTTCGTACTTTTTTTTCGTACCCATAGAGTACTTAACGTGTGATTTTTGATTCCTTGTACAAGGCCATTCTCGCCTCCGTTTTGCTTGCCGTTTGCGCCGGCGTGCCTTATTTATCGTTCGGTCGATATCACATCGCACTTCAAAGAGAATTACAAACGTTTTTTTTCGTACTTTTTTTCGTACCCATAGAGTACTTAACCGTGTGATTTTTGATTCCTTGTACAAGGCCATTCGGCCTCCGTTTTGCTTGCCGTTTTTGCGCCGGCGTGCCTTATTTATCGTTCGGTCGATATCACATCGTACTTCAAAGAGAATTACAAACGTTTTTTTTCGTACTTTTTTTCGTACCCATAGAGTACTTAACCGTGTGATTTTTGATTCCTTGTACAAGGCCATTCGGCCTCCGTTTTGCTTGCCGTTTGCGCCGGCGTGCCTTATTTATCGTTCGGTCGATATCACATCGTACTTCAAAGAGAATTACAAACGTTTTTTTCGTACTTTTTTTTCATAGAGTACTTAACCGTGTGATTTTTGATTCTTGTACAAGGCCATTCCGCCTCCGTTTTGATTGCCGTTTGTGCCGGCGTGCCTTATTTATCGTTCGGTCGATATCACATCGCATTTCAAAGAGAATTACAAACGTTTTTTTTTCGTACTTTTTTCTCGTACCCATAGAGTACTTAACTCGTGTGATTTTTGATTTCTTGTACAAGGCCATTCGGCCTCCGTTTTGCTTGCCGTTTACACCGGCGTGCCTTATTTATCGTTCTGGTCGATATCAGATCAGTACTTCAAAGAGAATTACAAACGTTTTTTTTCGTACCCATAGAGTACTTAACTGTGTGATTTTTGATTCTTGTACAAGGCCATTCTGGCCTCCGTTTTGCTTGCCGTTTGCGCCGGCGTGCCTTATTTATCGTTCTGGTCGATATCACATCAGTATTTCAAAGAGAATTACAAACGTTTTTTTTCGTACCCATAGAGTACTTAACTGTGTGATTTTTGATTCCTTGTACAAGGCCATTCTTGCCTCCGTTTTGATTGCCGTTTGCGCCGGCGTGCCTTATTTATCGTTCTGGTCGATATCACATCAGTACTTCAAAGAGAATTACAAACGTTTTTGTCGTACTTTTTTTCGTACCCATAGAGTACTTAACTCGTGTGATTTTTGATTCCTTGTACAAGGCCATTCTGGCCTCCGTTTTGCTTGCCGTTTGCGCCGGCGTGCCTTATTTATCGTTCGGTCGATATCACATCGTACTTCAAAGAGAATTACAAACGTTTTTTTTCGTACTTTTTTTCGTACCCATAGAGTACTTAACTCGTGTGATTTTTGATTCCTTGTACAAGGCCATTCGGCCTCTCCGTTTTGCTTGCCGTTTGCGCCGGCGTGCCTTATTTATCGTTCGGTCGATATCACATCGCACTTCAAAGAGAATTACAAACGTTTTTTTTCGTACTTTTTTTCGTACCCATAGAGTACTTAACCGTGTGATTTTTGATTTGCTTGTACAAGGCCATTCTCGCCTCCGTTTTGCTTGCCGTTTGCGCCGGCGTGCCTTATTTATCGTTCGGTCGATATCACATCGCACTTCAAAGAGAATTACAAACGTTTTTTTCGTACTTTTTTTCGTACCCATAGAGTACTTAACGGTGTGATTTTTGATTCCTTGTACAAGGCCATTCGGCCTCCGTTTTGCTTGCCGTTTGCGCCGGCGTGCCTTATTTATCGTTCGGTCGATATCACATCGCACTTCAAAGAGAATTACAAACGTTTTTTTCGTACTTTTTTTCGTACCCATAGAGTACTTAACTATGATTTTTGATTCCTTGTACAAGGCCATTCGGCCTCCGTTTTGCTTGCCGTTTGCGCCGGCGTGCCTAATTTATCGTTCGGGTCGATATCACATCAGCACTTCAAAGAGAATTACAAACGTTTTTTTTCGTACCCATAGAGTACTTAACTGTGTGATTTTTGATTCCTTGTACAAGGCCATTCTGGCCTCCGTTTTGCTTGCCGTTTGCGCCGGCGTGCCTTATTTATCGTTCGGTCGATAAACATCGCATTTCAAAGAGAATTACAAACGTTTTTTTCGTACTTTTTTTCGTACCCATAGAGTATTTAACGGTGTGATTTTTGATTCCTTGTACAAGGCCATTCTGAACTCCGTTTTGCTTGCCGTTTGCGCCGGCGTACCTTATTTATCGTTCTGGTCGATACCACATCAGTACTTCAAAGAGAATTACAAACATTTTTTTTCGTACTTTTTTTCGTACCCATTGAGTATTTAACGGTGTGATTTTTGATTCCTTGTACAAGGCCATTCTGACCTCCGTTTTGCTTGCCGTTTGCGCCGGCGTACCTTATTTATCGTTCTGGTCGATACCATATCAGTACTTCAAAGAGAATTACAAACATTTTTTTTCGTACTTTTTTTCGTACCCATAAAGTACTTAACTGTGTGATTTTTGATTCCTTGTACAAGGCCTTTCTGGCCTCTGTTTTGCTTGCCGTTTGCGCCGGCGTGCCTTATTTATCGTTCTGGTCGATATCACATCGCATACTTCAAAGAGAATTACAAACGTTTTTTTTCGTACTTTTTTTCGTACCCTTAGAGTACTTAACGGTGTGATTTTTGATTCCTTGTACAAGGCCATTCTGGCCTCCGTTTTGCTTTCCGTTTGCGCCGGCGTGCCTTATTTATCGCTCTGGTCGATATCACATAAGTACTTCAAAGAGAATTACAAACGTTTTTTTTTCGTACTTTTTTTCGTACCCATAGAGTACTTAACTGTGTGATTTTTGATTTCTTGTACAAGGCCATGTTTTGCTTGCCGTTTGCGCCGGCGTGCCTTATTTATCGTTTTGGTCGATATCACATCCGTACTTCAAAGAGAATTACAAACGTTTTTTTTCGTACCCATAGAGTACTTAACTGTGTGATTTTTAATTCCTTGTACAAGGCCATTCTGGCCTCGTTTTGCTTGCCGTTTGCGCCGGCGTGCCTTATTTATCATTCTGGCCGATATCACATCAGTACTTCAAAGAGAATTACAAACGTATTTTTTCGTACTTTATTTCGTACCCATAGAGTACTTAACTGTGTGATTTTTGATTTCTTGTACAAGGCCATTCTGGCCTCCGTTTTGCTTGCCGTTTGCGCCGGCGTGCCTTATTTATCGTTCGGTCGATATCACATCGTACTTTCAAAGAGAATTACAAACGTTTTTTTTCGTACTTTTTTTCGTACCCATAGAGTACTTAACTCGTGTGTGATTTTTGATTTCTTGTACAAGGCCATTCTGGCCTCCGTTTTGCTTGCCGTTTGCGCCGGCGTGCCTTATTTATCGTTCTGGTCGAAATCACATCGCACTTTCAAAGAGAATTACAAACGTTTTTTTTCGTACTTTTTTTCGTACCCATAGAGTACTTAACCGTGTGATTTTTGATTCCTTGTACAAGGCCATTCTCGGCCTCCGTTTTGCTTGCCGTTTGCGCCGGCGTGCCTTATTTATCGTTCGGTCGATATCACATCGCATTTCAAAGAGAATTACAAACGTTTTTTTTCGTACTTTTTTTCGTACCCATAGAGTACTTAACTCGTGTGATTTTTGATTTCTTGTACAAGGCCATTCTCGCCTCCGTTTTGCTTGCCGTTTGCGCCGGCGTGCCTTATTTATCGTTCGGTCGATATCACATCGCATTTCAAAGAGAATTACAAACGTTTTTTTCGTACTTTTTTTCGTACCCATAGAGTACTTAACGTGTGATTTTTGATTCCTTGTACAAGGCCATTCTCGGCCTCCGTTTTGCTTGCCGTTTGCGCCGGCGTGCCTTATTTATCGTTCGGTCGATATCACATCGCACTTTCAAAGAGAATTACAAACGTTTTTTTTCGTACTTTTTTTCGTACCCATAGAGTACTTAAGTGTGTGATTTTTGATTTCTTGTACAAGGCCATTCGACCTCCGTTTTGCTTGCCGTTTGCGCCGGCGTGCCTTATTTATCGTTCGGTCGATATCACATCGCATTTCAAAGAGAATTACAAACGTTTTTTTCGTACTTTTTTTCGTACCCATAGAGTACTTAACTCGTGTGATTTTTGATTCCTTGTACAAGGCCATTCTCGGCCTCCGTTTTGCTTGCCGTTTGCGCCGGCGTGCCTTATTTATCGTTCGGTCGATATCACATCGTACTTCAAAGAGAATTACAAACGTTTTTTTCGTACTTTTTTTTTTCGTACCCATAGAGTACTTAACCGTGTGATTTTTGATTTCTTGTACAAGGCCATTCTCGCCTCCGTTTTGCTTGCCGTTTGCGCGGCGTGCCTTATTTATCGTTCGGTCGATAACACATCAGTACTTCAAAGAGAATTACAAACGTTTTTTCGTACTTTTTTTCGTACCCATAGAGTACTTAACGGTGTGATTTTGATTCCTTGTACAAGGCCATTCTGACCTCCATTTTGCTTGCCGTTTGCGCCGGCGTGCCTTATTTATCGTTCTGGTCGATATCACATCGCACTTCAAAGAGAATTACAAACGTTTTTTTTTCGTACTTTTTTTCGTACCCATAGTACTTAACTGTGTGATTTTGATTCCTTGTACAAGGACATTCTGACCTCCGTTTTGCATGCCGTTTGCGCCGGCGTGCCTTATTTATCGTTCGGTCGATATCACATCGTACTTCAAAGAGAATTACAAACGTTTTTTTTCGTACTTTTTTTTTCGTACCCATAAAGTACTTAACCGTGTGATTTTTGATTCCTTATACAAGGCCATTCGGCCTCCGTTTTGCTTGCCGTTTGCGCCGGCGTGCCTTATTTATCGTTCGGTCGATATCACATCGCACTTCAAAGAGAATTACAAACGTTTTTTTTCGTACTTTTTTTCGTACCCATAGAGTACTTAACTCGTGTGATTTTTGATTCCTTGTACAAGGCCATTCGGCCTCCGTTTTGCTTTCCGTTTGCGCCGGCGTGCCTTATTTATCGCTCGGTCGATATCACATAAGTACTTCAAAGAGAATTACAAACGTTTTTTTCGTACTTTTTTTCGTACCCATAGAGTACTTAACTGTGTGATTTTTGATTTCTTGTACAAGGCCACGTTTTGCTTGCCGTTTGCGCCGGCGTGCCTTATTTATCGTTTTGGTCGATATCACATCAGTACTTCAAAGAGAATTACAAACGTTTTTTTTCGTACTTTTTTTCGTACCCATAGAGTACTTAACTCGTGTGATTTTTAATTCCTTGTACAAGGCCATTCTCGCCTCCGTTTTGCTTGCCGTTTGCGCCGGCTTTATTTATCATTCGTCGATATCACATCGCACTTCAAAGAGAATTACAAACGTATTTTTTCGTACTTTTTTTCGTACCCATAGAGTACTTAACTCGTGTGATTTTTGATTTCTTGTACAAGGCCATTCTCGCCTCCGTTTTGCTTGCCGTTTGCGCCGGCGTGCCTTATTTATCGTTCGGTCGATATCACATCGCACTTCAAAGAGAATTACAAACGTTTTTTTTCGTACTTTTTTTCGTACCCATAGAGTACTTAACTCGTGTGATTTTTGATTTCTTGTACAAGGCCATTCTCGGCCTCCGTTTTGCTTGCCGTTTGCGCCGGCGTGCCTTATTTATCGTTCGGTCGATATCACATCGCACTTCAAAGAGAATTACAAACTTTTTTTTTCGTACTTTTTTTCGTACCCATAGAGTACTTAACCGTGTGATTTTTGATTCCTTTTACAAGGCCATTCTCGGCCTCCGTTTTGCTTGCCGTTTGCGCCGGCGTGCCTTATTTATCGTTCGGTCGATATCACATCGCATTTCAAAGAGAATTACAAACGTTTTTTTTCGTACTTTTTTTCGTACCCATAGAGTACTTAACTCGTGTGATTTTTGATTTCTTGTACAAGGCCATTCTCGCCTCCGTTTTGCTTGCCGTTTGCGCCGGCGTGCCTTATTTATCGTTCGGTCGATATCACATCAGTACTTCAAAGAGAATTACAAACGTTTTTTTCGTACTTTTTTTCGTTCCCATAGAGTACTTAACTGTGTGATTTTTGATTCCTTGTAAAAGGCCATTCTGGCCTCCGTTTTGCTTCCGTTTGCGCCGGCGTGCCTAATTTATCTTTCGGTCGATATCACATCAGTACTTCAAAGAGAATTACAAACGTTTTTTTTCGTACTTTTTTTCGTACCCATAGAGTACTTAAGTGTGTTATTTTTGATTTCTTGTACAAGGCCATTCTGGCCTCCGTTTTGCATGCCGTTTGCACCGGCGTGCCTTATTTATCGTTCTGGTCGATATCACATCAGTACTTCAAAGAGAATTACAAACGTTTTTTTCGTACTTTTTTTCGTACCCATGAGTACTTAACCGTGTGATTTTTGATTCCTTTTACAAGGCCATTCTGGCCTCCGTTTTGCTTGCCGTTTGCGCCGGCGTGCCTTATTTATCGTTCGGTCGATATCACATCGCACTTCAAAGAGAATTACAAACGTTTTTTTCGTACTTTTTTTCGTACCCATAGAGTACTTAACTCGTGTGATTTTTGATTTCTTGTACAAGGCCATTCGGCCTCCGTTTTGCTTGCCGTTTGCAACGGCGTGCCTTATTTATCGTTCGGTCGATATCACATCGCATTCAAAGAGAATTACAAACGTTTTTTTTCGTACTTTTTTTCGTACCCATAGAGTACTTAACGTGTGATTTTTGATTCCTTGTACAAGGCCATTCGACCTCCGTTTTGCTTGCCGTTTGCGCCGGCGTGCCTTATTTATCGTTCGGTCGATATCACATCAGCACTTCAAAGAGAATTACAAACGTTTTTTTTCGTACTTTTTTTCGTACCCATTGAGTATTTAACGGTGTGATTTTTGATTCCTTGTACAAGGCCATTCTGACCTCCGTTTTGCTTGCCGTTTGCGCCGGCGTGCCTTATTTATCGTTCTGGTCGATATCACATCGTACTTCAAAGAGAATTACAAACGTTTTTTTTCGTACTTTTTTTCGTACCCATAAAGTACTTAACCGTGTGATTTTTGATTCCTTGTACAAGGCCATTCTCGGCCTCCGTTTTGCTTGCCGTTTGCGCCGGCGTGCCTTATTTATCGGTTCGGTCGATATCACATCAGTACTTCAAAGAGAATTACAAACGTTTTTTTCGTACTTTTTTTCGTACCCATAGAGTACTTAACTGTGATTTTTGATTCCTTGTACAAGGCCATTCTGGCCTCCGTTTTGCTTGCCGTTTGCGCCGGCGTGCCTTATTTATCGTTCTGGTCGATATCACATAAGTACTTCAAAGAGAATTACAAACGTTTTTTTTCGTACTTTTTTTCGTACCCATAGAGTACTTAACTGTGTGATTTTTGATTTCTTGTACAAGGCCACGTTTTGCTTGCCGTTTGCGCCGGCGTGCCTTATTTATCGTTTCGGTCGATATCACATCGCACTTCAAAGAGAATTACAAACGTTTTTTTCGTACTTTTTTTCGTACCCATAGAGTACTTAACCGTGTGATTTTTGATTCCTTGTACAAGGCCATTCTCCTCTCGTTTTGCTTGCCGTTTGCGCCGGCGTGCCTTATTTATCGTTCGGTCGATATCACATCGTACTTCAAAGAGAATTACAAACGTTTTTTTCGTACTTTTTTCGTACCCATAGAGTACTTAACTCGTGTGATTTTTGATTTCTTGTACAAGGCCATTCTCGGCCTCCGTTTTGCTTGCCGTTTGCGCCGGCGTGCCTTATTTATCGTTCGGTCGATATCACATCGCATTTCAAAGAGAATTACAAACGTTTTTTTTCGTACTTTTTTTCGTACCCATAGAGTACTTAACAGTGTGATTTTTGATTTCTTGTACAAGGCCATTCTGGCCTCCGTTTTGCTTGCCGTTTGCGCCGGCGTGCCTTATTTATCGTTCTGGTCGATATCACATCGCATTTCAAAGAGAATTACAAACGTTTTTTTTCGTACTTTTTTTCGTACCCATAGAGTACTTAACTCGTGTGATTTTTGATTCCTTGTACAAGGCCATTCGGGCCTCCGTTTTGCTTGCCGTTTGCGCCGGCGTGCCTTATTTATCGTTCTGGTCGATATCACATCGCACTTCAAAGAGAATTACAAACGTTTTTTTTCGTACTTTTTTTCGTACCCATAGAGTACTTAACCGTGTGATTTTTGATTTCTTGTACAAGGCCATTCTGCCTCCGTTTTGCTTGCCGTTTGCGCCGGCGTGCCTTATTTATCGTTCGGTCGATATCACATCGCATTTCAAAGAGAATTACAAACGTTTTTTTCGTACTTTTTTTCGTACCCATAGAGTACTTAACCGTGTGATTTTTGATTCCTTGTACAAGGCCATTCGGCCTCCGTTTTGCTTCCCGTTTGCGCCGGCGTGCCTTATTTATCGTTCGGTCGATATCACATCGCATTTCAAAGAGAATTACAAACGTTTTTTTTCGTACTTTTTTTCGTACCCATAGAGTACTTAAGTGTGTTATTTTTGATTTCTTGTACAAGGCCATTCTGGCCCCCGTTTTGCATGCCGTTTGCACCGGCGTGCCTTATTTATCGTTCTGGTCGATATCACATCGCATTTCAAAGAGAATTACAAACGTTTTTTTCGTACTTTTTTTCGTACCCACGAGTACTTAACCGTGTGATTTTTGATTCCTTTTACAAGGCCATTCTCGCCTCCGTTTTGCTTGCCGTTTGCGCCGGCGTGCCTTATTTATCGTTCGGTCGATATCACATCGCACTTCAAAGAGAATTACAAACGTTTTTTCGTACTTTTTTTCGTACCCATAGAGTACTTAACCGTGTGATTTTTGATTTCTTGTACAAGGCCATTCTCGGCTCCGTTTTGCTTGCCGTTTGCAACGGCGTGCCTTATTTATCGTTCGTTCGATAACACATCGCACTTCAAAGAGAATTACAAACGTTTTTTTTCGTACTTTTTTTCGTACCCATAGAGTACTTAACTCGTGTGATTTTTGATTCCTTGTACAAGGCCATTCTCGACCTCCGTTTTGCTTGCCGTTTGCGCCGGCGTGCCTTATTTATCGTTCGGTCGATATCACATCAGTACTTCAAAGAGAATTACAAACGTTTTTTTTCGTACTTTTTTTCGTACCCATAGAGTACTTAACTGTGTGATTTTGATTCCTTGAACAAGGACATTCTGACCTCCGTTTTGCTTGCCGTTTGCGCCGGCGTGCCTTATTTATCGTTCTGGTCGATATCACATCGTACTTCAAAGAGAATTACAAACGTTTTTTTTCGTACTTTTTTTTGTACCCATAGAGTACTTAACTGTGTGATTTTTGTTTGCTTGTACAAGGCCATTCTGGCCTCCGTTTTGCTTGCCGTTTGCGCCGGCGTGCCTTATTTATCGTTCTGGTCGATATCACATCAGTACTTCAAAGAGAATTACAAACGTTTTTTATCGTACTCTTTTTCGTACCCATAGACTACTTAACGTGTGATTTTTGATTCCTTGTACAAGGCCATTCTGGCCTCCGTTTTGCTTGCCGTTTGCGCCGGTGTGCCTTATTTATCGTTCGGTCGATATCACATCGCACTTCAAAGAGAATTACAAACGTTTTTTTCGTACTTTTTTTCGTACCCATAGAGTACTTAACCGTGTGATTTTTGATTCCTTGTACAAGGACATTCGACCTCCGTTTTGCTTGCCGTTTGCGCCGGCGTGCCTTATTTATCGTTCGGTCGATATCACATCGTACTTCAAAGAGAATTACAAACGTTTTTTTTTGTACTTTTTTTCGTACCCATAAAGTACTTAACCGTGTGATTTTTGATTCCTTGTACAAGGCCATTCTCGGCCTCCGTTTTGCTTGCCGTTTGCGCCGGCGTGCCTTATTTATCGTTCGGCCGATATCACATCGCACTTCAAAGAGAATTACAAACGTTTTTTTTCGTACTTTTTTTGTACCCATAGAGTACTTAACCGTGTGATTTTTGATTTCTTGTACAAGGCCATTCTCGGCCTCCGTTTTGCTTGCCGTTTGCGCCGGCGTGCCTTATTTATCGTTCGGTCGATATCACATCGTACTTCAAAGTGAATTACAAACGTTTTTTTTCGTACTTTTTTTCGTACCCACGAGTACTTAACTCGTGTGATTTTTGATTCCTTGTACAAGGCCATTCGGCCTCCGCTTTGCTTGCCGTTTGCGCCGGCGTGCCTTATTTATCGTTATGGTCGATATCCCATCAGTACTTCAAAGAGAATTACAAACGTTTTTTTTCATACTTTTTTTCGTACCCATAGAGTACTTAACTTTGTGATTTTTGATTTCTTGTACAAGGCCATTCTGGCCTCCGTTTTGCTTGCCGTTTGCGCCGGCGTGCCTTATTTATCGTTCTGGTCGATATCACATCAGTACTTCAAAGAGAATTACAAACGTTTTTTTCGTACCCATAGTGTACTTAATTGTGTGATTTTTGATTCCTTGTACAAGGCCATTCTGGCCTCCGTTTTGATTGCCGTTTGTGCCGGCGTGCCTTATTTATCGTTCTGGTCGATATCACACCAGCACTTCAAAGAGAATTACAAACGTTTTTTTTCGTACTTTTTTTCGTACCCATAGAGTACTTAACTGTGTGATTTTTGATTTCTTGTACAAGGCCATTCTGGCCTCCGTTTTGCTTGCCGTTTACGCCGGCGTGCCTTATTTATCGTTCTGGTCGATATCACATCAGTACTTCAAAGAGAATTACAAACGTTTTTTTTCATACCCATAGAGTACTTAACTGTGTGATTTTTGATTCCTTGTACAAGGCCATTCTGGCCTCCGTTTTGCTTGCCGTTTGCGCCGGCGTGCCTTATTTATCGTTCTGGTCGATATCACATCGCACTTCAAAGAGAATTACAAACGTTTTTTTTACTTTTTTTCATACCCATAGAGTACTTAACCGTGTGATTTTTGATTCCTTGTACAAGGCCATTCGGCCTCCGTTTTGATTGCCGTTTGCGCCGGCGTGCCTTATTTATCGTTCGGTCGATATCACATCGCACTTCAAAGAGAATTACAAACGTTTTTTTTCGTACTTTTTTCGTACCCATAGAGTACTTAACTCGTGTGATTTTTGATTTCTTGTACAAGGCCATTCTAGCCTCCGTTTTGCTTGCCGTTTGCGCCGGCGTGCCTTATTTATCGTTCGGTCGATATCACATCGCACTTCAAAGAGAATTACAAACGTTTTTTTTCGTACTTTTTTTCGTACCCATAGAGTACTTAACTCGTGTGATTTTTGATTGCTTGTACAAGGCCATTCTTGCCTCCGTTTTGCTTGCCGTTTGCGCCGGCGTGCCTTATTTATCGTTCGGTCGATATCACATCGCACTTCAAAGAGAATTACAAACGTTTTTTATCGTACTTTTTTTCGTACCCATAGACTACTTAACGGTGTGATTTTTGATTCCTTGTACAAGGCCATTCTGGCCTCCGTTTTGCTTGCCGTTTGCGCCGGCGTGCCTTATTTATCGTTCGGTCGATAACACATCGCACTTCAAAGAGAATTACAAACGTTTTTTTCGTACTTTTTTTCGTACCCATAGAGTACTTAACTCGTGTGATTTTTGATTCCTTGTACAAGGCCATTCTCGACCTCCGTTTTGCTTGCCGTTTGCGCCGGCGTGCCTTATTTATCGTTCGGTCGATATCACATCGCACTTCAAAGAGAATTACAAACGTTTTTTTTCGTACTTTTTTCGTACCCATAAAGTACTTAACTCGTGTGATTTTTGATTCCTTGTACAAGGCCATTCTCGGCCTCCGTTTTGCTTCCCGTTTGCGCCGGCGTGCCTTATTTATCGTTCGGTCGATATCACATCGTACTTCAAAGAGAATTACAAACGTTTTTTTTCGTACTTTTTTTGTACCCATAGAGTACTTAACCGTGTGATTTTTGATTTCTTGTACAAGGCCATTCTCGGCCTCCGTTTTGCTTGCCGTTTGCGCCGGCGTGCCTTATTTATCGTTCGGTCGATATCACATCGTACTTCAAAGAGAATTACAAACGTTTTTTTTCGTACTTTTTTTCGTACCCACAGAGTACTTAACTGTGTGATTTTTGATTCCTTGTACAAGGCCATTCTGGCCTCCGTTTTGCTTGCCGTTTGCGCCGGCGTGCCTTATTTATCGTTCGGTCGATATCCCATCGCACTTCAAAGAGAATTACAAACGTTTTTTTTCGTACTTTTTTTCGTACCCATAGAGTACTTAACGTGTGATTTTTGATTTCTTGTACAAGGCCATTCTGGCCTCCGTTTTGCTTGCCGTTTGCGCCGGCGTGCCTTATTTATCGTTCTGGTCGATATCACATCAGTACTTCAAAGAGAATTACAAACGTTTTTTTTCGTACCCATAGAGTACTTAATTGTGTGATTTTTGATTCCTTGTACAAGGCCATTCTGGCCTCCGTTTTGCTTGCCGTTTGCGCCGGCGTGCCTTATTTATCGTTCTGGTCGATATCACACGCATTTCAAAGAGAATTACAAACGTTTTTTTCGTACTTTTTTTCGTACCCATAGAGTACTTAATCGTGTGATTTTTGATTTCTTGTACAAGGCCATTCTCGCCTCCGTTTTGCTTGCCGTTTGCGCCGGCTGCCTTATTTATCGTTCGGTCGATATCACATCATACTTCAAAGAGAATTACAAACGTTTTTTTTCACTTTTTTTCGTACCCATAGAGTACTTAACTCGTGTGATTTTTGATTCCTTGTACAAGGCCATTCTCGGCCTCCGTTTTGCTTGCCGTTTGCGCCGGCGTGCCTTATTTATCGTTCGGTCGATATCACATCGCATTTCAAAGAGAATTACAAACGTTTTTTTTCGTACTTTTTTTCGTACCCATAGAGTACTTAACTCGTGTGATTTTTGATTCCTTGTACAAGGCCATTCGGCCTCCGTTTTGCTTGCCGTTTGCGCCGGCGTGCCTTATTTATCGTTCGGTCGATATCACACGTACTTCAAAGAGAATTACAAACGTTTTTTTTCGTACTTTTTTTCGTACCCATAGAGTACTTAACCGTGTGATTTTTGATTTCTTGTACAAGGCCATTCTCGCCTCCGTTTTGCTTGCCGTTTGCGCCGGCGTGCCTTATTTATCGTTCGGTCGATATCACATCGCACTTCAAAGAGAATTACAAACGTTTTTTTTCGTACTTTTTTTCGTACCCATAGAGTACTTAACTGTGTGATTTTTGATTCCTTGTACAAGGCCATTCTCGGCCTCCGTTTTGCTTGCCGTTTGCGCCGGCGTGCCTTATTTATCGTTCGGTCGATATCACATCGTACTTCAAAGAGAATTACAAACGTTTTTTTTCGTACTTTTTTTCGTACCCATAGAGTACTTAACTCGTGTGATTTTTGATTCCTTTACAAGGCCATTCTGGCCTCCGTTTTGCTTGCCGTTTGCGCCGGCGTGCCTTATTTATCGTTCGGTCGATATCACATCGCACTTCAAAGAGAATTACAAACGTTTTTTTCGTACTTTTTTTCGTACCCATAGAGTACTTAACCGTGTGATTTTTGATTTCTTGTACAAGGCCATTCTGGGCCTCCGTTTTGCTTGCCGTTTGCAACGGCGTGCCTTATTTATCGTTCTGTTCGATAACACATCAGTACTTCAAAGAGAATTACAAACGTTTTTTTTCGTACTTTTTTTCGTACCCATAGAGTACTTAACGGTGTGATTTTTGATTCCTTGTACAAGGACATTCTGACCTCCGTTTTGCTTGCCGTTTGCGCCGGCGTGCCTTATTTATCGTTCGGTCGATAACACATCAGCACTTCAAAGAGAATTACAAACGTTTTTTTCGTACTTTTTTTCGTACCCATAGAGTACTTAATCGTGTGATTTTGATTCCTTGTACAAGGCCATTCTGACCTCCGTTTTGTTTGCCGTTTGCGCCGGCGTGCCTTATTTATCGTTCGGTCGATATCACATCGCACTTCAAAGAGAATTATAAACGTTTTTTTTCGTACTTTTTTTTGTACCCATAGAGTACTTAATTGTGTGATTTTTGTTTGCTTGTACAAGGCCATTCTGGCCTCCGTTTTGCTTGCCGTTTGCGCCGGCGTGCCTTATTTATCGTTCTGGTCGATATCACATCGTACTTCAAAGAGAATTACAAACGTTTTTTATCGTACTCTTTTTCGTACCCATAGACTACTTAACGGTGTGATTTTTGATTCCTTGTACAAGGCCATTCTGGCCTCCGTTTTGCTTGCCGTTTGCGCCGGCGTGCCTTATTTATCGTTCTGGTCGATAACACATCAGTACTTCAAAGAGAATTACAAACATTTTTTTCGTACTTTTTTTGGTACCCATAGAGTACTAAACTGTGTGATTTTGATTCCTTGTACAAGGACATTCTGACCTCCGTTTTGCTTGCCGTTTGCGCCGGCGTGCCTTATTTATCGTTCTGGTCGAAATCACATCGCACTTCAAAGAGAATTACAAACGTTTTTTTTCGTACTTTTTTTCGTACCCATAAAGTACTTAACTGTGTGATTTTTGATTCCATATACCCTTTCTGGCCTCCGTTTTGCTTCCCGTTTGCGCCGGCGTGCCTTATTTATCGTTCGGTCGAAATCACATCGCATTCAAAGAGAATTACAAACGTTTTTTTTCGTACTTTTTTTGTACCCATAGAGTACTTAACTCGTGTGATTTTTGATTTCTTGTACAAGGCCATTCGGCCTCCGTTTTGCTTGCCGTTTGCGCCGGCGTGCCTTATTTATCGTTCGGTCGATATCGCATCGCATTTCAAAGAGAATTACAAACGTTTTTTTTCGTACTTTTTTTCGTACCCATAAAGTACTTAACTCGTGTGATTTTTGATTTCTTGTACAAGGCCATTCTGCCTCCGTTTTTGCCGTTTGCGTGACTTATTTATCGTTCGGTCGATATCACATCGTACTTCAAAGAGAATTACAAACGTTTTTTTTCATACTTTTTTTCGTACCCATAAGTACTTAACGTGTGATTTTTGATTCCATATACAAGGCCTTTCTGGCCTCCGTTTTGCTTGCCGTTTGAGCCGGCGTGCCTTATTTATCGTTCGGTCGATATCACATCGTACTTCAAAGAGAATTACAAACGTTTTTTTTCGTACTTTTTTTCGTACCCATAGAGTACTTAACTCGTGTGATTTTTGATTTCTTGTACAAGGCCATTCGGCCTCCGTTTTGCTTGCCGTTTGCGCCGGCGTGCCTTATTTATCGTTCGGTCGATATCACATCGCATTTAAAGTGAATTACAAACGTTTTTTTTCGTACTTTTTTTCGTGCCCATAGAGTACTTAACCGTGTGATTTTTGATTCCTTGTACAAGGCAATTCTCGGTCTCCGTTTTGCTTGCCGTTTGCGCCGGCGTGCCTTATTTATCGTTCGGTCGATATCCCATCGCATACTTCAAAGAGAATTACAAACGTTTTTTTTCGTACTTTTTTTCGTACCCATAGAGTACTTAACGTGTGATTTTTGATTTCTTGTACAAGGCCATTCTCGCCTCCGTTTTGCTTGCCGTTTGCACCGGCGTGCCTTATTTATCGTTCGGTCGATATCACATCGCACTTCAAAGAGAATTACAAACGTTTATTTTCGTACTTTTTTTCGTACCCATAGAGTACTTAACTGTGTGATTTTTGATTTCTTGTACAAGGCCATTCTGGCCTCCGTTTTGCTTGCCGTTTACGCCGGCCACCTTATTTATCGTTCTGGTCGATATCACATCATACTTCAAAGAGAATTACAAACGTTTTTTTTTTTTTGTACCCATAGAGTACTTAACTCGTGTGATTTTTGATTCCTTGTACAAGGCCATTCTCGGCCTCCGTTTTGCTTGCCGTTTGCACCGGCGTGCCTTATTTATCGTTCGGTCGATATCACATCGCATACTTCAAAGAGAATTACAAACGTTTTTTTTCATACCCATAGAGTACTTAACGTGTGATTTTTGATTCCTTGTACAAGGCCATTCGGCCTCCGTTTTGCTTGCCGTTTGCGCCGGCGTGCCTTATTTATCGTTCGGTCGATATCACATCGCTTTCAAAGAGAATTACAAACGTTTTTTTTCGTACTTTTTTTCGTACCCATAGAGTACTTAACCGTGTGATTTTTGATTTCTTGTACAAGGCCATTCTGGCCTCCGTTTTGCTTGCCGTTTGCGCCGGCGTGCCTTATTTATCGTTCGGTCGATATCACATCGCATTTCAAAGAGAATTACAAACGTTTTTTTTCGTACTTTTTTTCGTACCCATAGAGTACTTAACTGTGTGATTTTTGTTTGCTTGTACAATGCCATTCTTGCCTCCGTTTTGCTTGCCGTTTGCGCCGGCGTGCCTTATTTATTGTTCGGTCGATATCACATCGCACTTCAAAGAGAATTACAAACGTTTTTTATCGTACTTTTTTTCGTACCCATAGACTACTTAACGGTGTGATTTTTGATTCCTTGTACAAGGCCATTCTGGCCTCCGTTTTGCTTGCCGTTTGCGCCGGCGTGCCTTATTTATCGTTCGGTCGATAACACATCAGTACTTCAAAGAGAATTACAAACGTTTTTTTCGTACTTTTTTTTATACCCACAGAGTACTTAACTGTGTGATTTTTGATTCCTTGTACAATGCCATTCTGGCCTCCGTTTTGCTTGCCGTTTGCGCCGGCGTGCCTTATTTATCGTTCGGTCGATATCCCATCGCACTTCAAAGAGAATTACAAACGTTTTTTTTCGTACTTTTTTTCGTACCCATAGAGTACTTAACTCGTGTGATTTTTGATTTCTTGTACAAGGCCATTCTCGGCCTCCGTTTTGCTTGCCGTTTGCGCCGGCGTGCCTTATTTATCGTTCGTTCGATATCACATCGCATTTTCAAAGAGAATTACAAACGTTTTTTTTTTCGTACCCATAGAGTACTTAACCGTGTGATTTTTGATTCCTTGTACAAGGCCATTCTCGGCCTCCGTTTTGATTGCCGTTTGCGCCGGCGTGCCTTATTTATCGTTCGGTCGATATCACATCGCACTTTCAAAGAGAATTACAAACGTTTTTTTTTCGTACTTTTTTTCGTACCCATAGAGTACTTAACTCGTGTGATTTTTGATTCCTTGTACAAGGCCATTCTCGCCTCCGTTTTGCTTGCCGTTTGCGCCGGCGTGCCTTATTTATCGTTCGTCGATATCACATCAGTACTTCAAAGAGAATTACAAACGTTTTTTTTCATACTTGTGTGATTTTTGATTTCTTGTACAAGGCCATTCTGGCCTCCGTTTTGCTTGCCGTTTGCGCCGGCGTGCCTTATTTATCGTTCGGTCGATATCACATCGCACTTCAAAGAGAATTACAAACGTTTTTTACGTACTCGTTTTTCGTACCCATAGACTACTTAACGGTGTGATTTTTGATTCCTTGTACAAGGCCATTCTCGGCCTCCGTTTTGCTTGCCGTTTGCGCCGGCGTGCCGTATTTATCGTTCGGTCGATAACACATCGCACTTCAAAGAGAATTACAAACGTTTTTTTTCGTACTTTTTTTCGTACCCACAGAGTACTTAACCGTGTGATTTTGATTCCTTGTACAATGCCATTCGGCCTCCCGTTTTGCTTGCCGTTTGCGCCGGCGTGCCTTATTTATCGTTCGGTCGATATCCCATCGCACTTCAAAGAGAATTAAAAACGTTTTTTTTCGTACTTTTTTTCGTACCCATATAGTACTTAATTGTGTGATTTTGGATTTCTTGTACAAGGCCATTCTCGGCCTCCGTTTTGCTTGCCGTTTGCGCCGGCGTGCCTTATTTATCGTTCGGTCGATATCACATCGCACTTCAAAGAGAATTACAAACGTTTTTTTTCGTACCCATAGAGTACTTAACTCGTGTGATTTTTGATTCCTTGTACAAGGCCATTCGGCCTCCGTTTTGATTGCCGTTTGCGCCGGCGTGCCTTATTTATCGTTCTGGTCGATTTCACATCAGTACTTCAAAGAGAATTAAAAACGTTTTTTTTCGTACTTTTTTTTTGTACCCATAGAGTACTTAACTGTGTGATTTTTG
Organism: Gentiana straminea; assembly: GCA_036785695.1. NCBI lineage: Eukaryota > Viridiplantae > Streptophyta > Magnoliopsida > Gentianales > Gentianaceae > Gentiana > Gentiana straminea. Next base: position 115,644 of record JAVUPR010000420.1, on the reverse strand, counting down.
ATTTCTTGTACAAGGCCATTATGGCCTCCGTTTTGCTTGCCGTTTGCGCCGGCGTGCCTTATTTATCGTTCTGGTCGATATCACATCAGTACTTCAAAGAGAATTACAAACGTTTTTTCGTACTTTTTTTCGTACCCATAGAGTACTTAACTGTGTGATTTTTGATTCCTTTTACAAGGCCATTCTGGCCCCCGTTTTTCTTGCCGTTTGCGCCGGCGTGCCTTATTTATCGTTCTGGTCGATATCACATCAGTACTTCAAAGAGAATTACAAACGTTTTTTTCGTACTTTTTTTTGTACCCATAGAGTACTTAACTGTGTTATTTTTGATTTCTTGCACAAGGTCATTCTAGCCTCCGTTTTGCTTGCCGTTTGCGCCGGCGTGCCTTATTTATCGTTCTGGTCGATATCACATCAGTACTTCAAAGAGAATTACAAACTTTTTTTTTCATACTTTTTTTCGTACCCGTAGAGTACTTAACTATGTGATTTTTGATTCCTTGTACAAGGCCATTCGGCCTCCGTTTTGCTTGCCGTTTGCGCCGGCGTGCCTTATTTATCGTTCGGTCGATATCACATCAGTACCTCAAAGAGAATTACAAACGTTTTTTTCATACTTTTTTTCGTACCCATAGAGTACTTAACTGTGTGATTTTTGATTCCTTGTACAAGGCCATTCTGGCCTCCGTTTTGCTTGCCATTTGCGCCGGCGTGCCTTATTTATCGTTCGGTCGATATCACATCGTACTACAAAGAGAATTACAAACTTTTTTTTTCATACTTTTTTTCGTACCCATAGAGTACTTAACTCGTGTGATTTTTGATTCCTTGTACAAGGCCATTCGGCCTCCGTTTTGCTTGCCGTTTGCGCCGGCGTGCCTTATTTATCGTTCGGTCGATATCACATCAGTACTTCAAAGAGAATTACAAACGTTTTTTTTCGTACCCATAGAGTACTTAACGTACTTAACTCGTGTGATTTTAGTATGCTTGTACAAGGCCATTCTTGCCTCCGTTTTGCTTGCCGTTTGCGCCGGCGTGCCTTATTTATTGTTCTGGTTGATATCACATCAGTACTTCAAAGAGAATTACAAACGTTTTTTATCGTACTCTTTTTCGTACCCATAGACTACTTAACGGTGTGATTTTTGATTCCTTGTACAAGGCCATTCTGGCCTCCGTTTTGCTTGCCGTTTGCGCCGGCGTGCCTTATTTATCGTTCGGTCGATAACACATCGGTACTTCAAAGAGAATTACAAACGTTTTTTTTCGTACTTTTTTTCGTACCCACGAGTACTTAACCGTGTGATTTTTGATTCCTTGTACAATGCCATTCGGCCTCCGTTTTGCTTGCCGTTTGCGCCGGCGTGCCTTATTTATCGTTCGGTCGATATCACATCGCATTTCAAAAGAATTACAAACGTTTTTTTTCGTACTTTTTTTCGTACCCATAGAGTACTTAACTGTGTGATTTTTGATTTCTTGTACAAGGCCATTCCGGCCTCCGTTTTGCTTGCCGTTTGCGCCGGCGTGCCTTATTTATCGTTCTGGTCGATATCACATCTGTACTTCAAAGTGAATTACAAACATTTTTTTTCGTACTTTTTTTCGTACCCACGAGTACTTAACCGTGTGATTTTTGATTCCTTGTACAAGGCAATTCTGGCCTCCGTTTTGCTTGCCGTTTGCGCCGGCGTGCCTTATTTATCGTTCGGTCGATATCCCATCGCATACTTCAAAGAGAATTACAAACGTTTTTTTCCGTACTTTTTTTCGTACCCATAGAGTACTTAACTCGTGTGATTTTTTATTTCTTGTACAAGGCCATCTGGCCTCCGTTTTGCTTGCCGTTTGCACCGGCGTGCCTTATTTATCGTTCTGGTCGATATCACATCAGTACTTCAAAGAGAATTACAAACGTTTTTTTTCGTACTTTTTTTCGTACCCATAGAGTACTTAACTGTGTGATTTTTGATTCCTTGTACAAGGCCATTCTGGCCTCCGTTTTGCTTGCCGTTTACGCCGGCCACCTTATTTATCGTTCTGGTCGATATCACATCATACTTCAAAGAGAATTACAAACGTTTTTTTTTACATACCCATAGAGTACTTAACTGTGTGATTTTTGATTCCTTGTACAAGGCCATTCAGGCCTCCGTTTTGCTTGCCGTTTGCGCCGGCGTGCCTTATTTATCGTTCTGGTCGATATCACATCGATACTTCAAAGAGAATTACAAACGTTTTTTTCGTACTTTTTTTCATACCCATAGAGTACTTAACGTGTGATTTTTGATTCCTTGTACAAGGCCATTCGGCCTCCGTTTTGATTGCCGTTTGCGCCGGCGTGCCTTATTTATCGTTCGGTCGATATCACATCGTACTTCAAAGAGAATTACAAACGTTTTTTTTCGTACTTTTTTCGTACCCATAGAGTACTGTGTGATTTTTGATTTCTTGTACAAGGCCATTCTGGCCTCCGTTTTGCTTGCCGTTTGCGCCGGCGTGCCTTATTTATCGTTCGGTCGATATCACATCGCACTTCAAAGAGAATTACAAACGTTTTTTTTCGTACTTTTTTTCGTACCCATAGAGTACTTAACTGTGTGATTTTTGTTTGCTTGTACAAGGCCATTCTTGCCTCCGTTTTGCTTGCCGTTTGCGCCGGCGTGCCTTATTTATTGTTCTGGTCGATATCACATCAGTACTTCAAAGAGAATTACAAACGTTTTTTATCGTACTCTTTTTCGTACCCATAGACTACTTAACGGTGTGATTTTTGATTCCTTGTACAAGGCCATTCTGGCCTCCGTTTTGCTTGCCGTTTGCGCCGGCGTGCCTTATTTATCGTTCGGTCGATAACACATCGGTACTTCAAAGAGAATTACAAACGTTTTTTTCGTACTTTTTTTTTTATACCCACAGAGTACTTAACCGTGTGATTTTTGATTCCTTGTACAATGCCATTCGGCCTCCGTTTTGCTTGCCGTTTGCGCCGGCGTGCCTTATTTATCGTTCGCTCGATATCCCATCGCATACTTCAAAGAGAATTACAAACGTTTTTTTTCGTACTTTTTTTCGTACCCATAGAGTACTTAACTCGTGTGATTTTTGATTTCTTGTACAAGGCCATTCGGCCTCCGTTTTGCTTGCCGTTTGCGCCGGCGTGCCTTATTTATCGTTCGGTCGATATCACATCGCACTTCAAAGAGAATTACAAACGTTTTTTTCGTACCCATAGAGTACTTAATCGTGTGATTTATGATTCCTTGTACAAGGCCATTCGGCCTCCGTTTTGATTGCCGTTTGTGCCAGCGTGCCTTATTTATCGTTCTGGTCGATATCACATCAGTACTTCAAAGAGAATTACAAACGTTTTTTTTCATACCCATAGAGTACTTAACTTTGTGATTTTTGATTCCTTGTACAAGGCCATTCGGCCTCCGTTTTGCTTGCCGTTTGCGCCGGCGTGCCTTATTTATCGTTCGGTCGATATAACATCAGTACTTCAAAGAGAATTACAAACGTTTTTTTTCATACTTGTGTGATTTTTGATTTCTTGTACAAGGCCATTCTGGCCTCCGTTTTGCTTGCCGTTTGCGCCGGCGTGCCTTATTTATCGTTCGGTCGATATCACATCGCACTTCAAAGAGAATTACAAACGTTTTTTTCGTACTTTTTTTCGTACCCATAGACTACTTAACGGTGTGATTTTTGATTCCTTGTACAAGGCCATTCGGCCTCCGTTTTGCTTGCCGTTTGCGCCGGCGTGCCTTATTTATCGTTCGGTCGATATCACATCGCACTTCAAAGAGAATTACAAACGTTTTTTTTCGTACTTTTTTTCGTACCCATGAGTACTTAACGTGTGATATTTGATTCCTTGTACAATGCCATTCGGCCTCCGTTTTGCTTGCCGTTTGCGCCGGCGTGCCTTATTTATCGTTCGGTCGATATCCCATCGCACTTCAAAGAGAATTAAAAACGTTTTTTTCGTACTTTTTTTCGTACCCATATAGTACTTAACCGTGTGATTTTTGATTCCTTGTACAAGGCCATTCGGCCTCCGTTTTGATTGCCGTTTGCGCCGGCGTGCCTTATTTATCGTTCGGTCGATATCACATCGCACTTCAAAGAGAATTACAAACGTTTTTTTTCGTACTTTTTTTGTACCCATAGAGTACTTAACCGTGTGATTTTTGATTTCTTGTACAAGGCCATTCTGGCCTCCGTTTTGCTTGCCGTTTGCGCCGGCGTGCCTTATTTATCGTTCTGGTCGATATCACATCAGTACTTCAAAGAGAATTACAAACTTTTTTTTTCATACTTTTTTTTCGTACCCGTAGAGTACTTAACTATGTGATTTTTGATTCCTTGTACAAGGCCATTCTGGCCTCCGTTTTGCTTGCCGTTTGCGCCGGCGTGCCTTATTTATCGTTCTGGTCGATATCACATCGCACTTCAAAGAGAATTACAAACGTTTTTTTCATACTTTTTTTCGTACCCATAGAGTACTTAACTCGTGTGATTTTTGATTCCTTGTACAAGGCCATTCGGCCTCCGTTTTGCTTGCCGTTTGCGCCGGCGTGCCTTATTTATCGTTCGGTCGATATCACATCGTACTACAAAGAGAATTACAAACTTTTTTTTCATACTTTTTTTCGTACCCATAGAGTACTTAACGTGTGATTTTTGATTCCTTGTACAAGGCCATTCGGCCTCCGTTTTGCTTGCCGTTTGCGCCGGCGTGCCTTATTTATCGTTCTGGTCGATATCACATCAATATTTCAAAGAGAATTACAAACGTTTTTTTTCGTACCCATAGAGTACTTAACTGTGTGATTTTAGTTTGCTTGTACAAGGCCATTCTTGCCTCCGTTTTGCTTGCCGTTTGCGCCGGCGTGCCTTATTTATTGTTCTGGTTGATATCACATCAGTACTTCAAAGAGAATTACAAACGTTTTTTATCGTACTCTTTTTTCGTACCCATAGACTACTTAACGGTGTGATTTTTGATTCCTTGTACAAGGCCATTCTGGCCTCCGTTTTGCTTGCCGTTTGAGCCGGCGTGCCTTATTTATCGTTCTGGTCGATAACACATCGTACTTCAAAGAGAATTACAAACGTTTTTTTCGTACTTTTTTTCGTACCCACGAGTACTTAACTCGTGTGATTTTTGATTCCTTGTACAATGCCATTCGGCCTCCGTTTTGCTTGCCGTTTGCGCCGGCGTGCCTTATTTATCGTTCGCTCGATATCCCATCGTACTTCAAAGAGAATTACAAACGTTTTTTTTCGTACTTTTTTTCGTACCCATAGAGTACTTAACGTGTGATTTTTGATTTCTTGTACAAGGCCATTCGGCCTCCGTTTTGCTTGCCGTTTGCGCCGGCGTGCCTTATTTATCGTTCTGGTCGATATCACATCAGTACTTCAAAGAGAATTACAAACGTTTTTTTCGTACCCATAGAGTACTTAACTGTGTGATTTTTGATTCCTTGTACAAGGCCATTCTGGCCTCCGTTTTGATTGCCGTTTGTGCCGGCGTGCCTTATTTATCGTTCTGGTCGATATCACATCAGCACTTCAAAGAGAATTACAAACGTTTTTTTCATACCCATAGAGTACTTAACTGTGTGATTTTTGATTCCTTGTACAAGGCCATTCTGGCCTCCGTTTTGCTTGCCGTTTGCGCCGGCGTGCCTTATTTATCGTTCTGGTCGATATCACATCAGTACTTCAAAGAGAATTACAAACGTTTTTTTTCATACCCATAGAGTACTTAACTGTGTGATTTTTGATTCCTTGTACAAGGCCATTCTGGCCTCCGTTTTGATTGCCGTTTGCGCCGGCGTGCCTTATTTATCGTTCTGGTCGATATCACATCGTACTTCAAAGAGAATTACAAACGTTCTTTTTCGTACTTTTTTCGTACCCATAGAGTACTTAACTCGTGTGATTTTTGATTTCTTGTACAAGGCCATTCGGCCTCCGTTTTGCTTGCCGTTTGTGCCGGCGTGCCTTATTTATCGTTCGGTCGATATCACATCGCACTTCAAAGAGAATTACAAACGTTTTTTATCGTACTTTTTTTCGTACCCATAGAGTACTTAACTCGTGTGATTTTTGATTTCTTGCACAAGGTCCATTCGGCCTCCGTTTTGCTTGCCGTTTGCGCCGGCGTGCCTTATTTATCGTTCGGTCGATATCACATCAGTACTTCAAAGAGAATTACAAACTTTTTTTTTCATACTTTTTTTCGTACCCGTAGAGTACTTAACTATGTGATTTTTGATTCCTTGTACAAGGCCATTCTGGCCTCCGTTTTGCTTGCCGTTTGCGCCGGCGTGCCTTATTTATCGTTCGGTCGATATCACATCGCACTTCAAAGAGAATTACAAACGTTTTTTTCATACTTTTTTTCGTACCCATAGAGTACTTAACTGTGTGATTTTTGATTCCTTGTACAAGGCCATTCTGGCCTCCGTTTTGCTTGCCGTTTGCGCCGGCGTGCCTTATTTATCGTTCTGGTCGATATCACATTAGTACTTCAAAGAGAATTACAAACGTTTTTTTTTCATACTTTTTTTCGTACCCATAGAGTACTTAACTGTGTGATTTTTGATTCCTTGTACAAGGCCATTCTGGCCTCCGTTTTGCTTGCCGTTTGCGCCGGCGTGCCTTATTTATCGTTCTGGTCGATATCACATCAGTACTTCAAAGAGAATTACAAACGTTTTTTTACGTACCCATAGAGTACTTAACTGTGTGATTTTTGTTTGCTTGTACAAGGCCATTCTTGCCTCCGTTTTGCTTGCCGTTTGCGCCGGCGTGCCTTATTTATTGTTCTGGTCGATATCACATCAGTACTTCAAAGAGAATTACAAACGTTTTTTATCGTACTCTTTTTCGTACCCATAGACTACTTAACGGTGTGATTTTTGATTCCTTGTACAAGGCCATTCTGGCCTCCGTTTTGCTTGCCATTTGCGCCGGCGTGCCTTATTTATCGTTCGGTCGATAACACATCGCACTTCAAAGAGAATTACAAACGTTTTTTTTCGTACTTTTTTTCGTACCCACTGAGTACTTAACTGTGTGATTTTTGATTCCTTGTACAATGCCATTCTGGCCTCCGTTTTGCTTGCCGTTTGCGCCGGCGTGCCTTATTTATCGTTCGCTCGATATCACATCGCAATTCAAAGAGAATTACAAACGTTTTTTTTTCGTACTTTTTTTCGTACCCATAGAGTACTTAACCGTGTGATTTTTGATTTCTTGTACAAGGCCATTCCGGCCTCCGTTTTGCTTGCCGTTTGCGCCGGCGTGCCTTATTTATCGTTCTGGTCGATATCACATCAGTACTTCAAAGAGAATTACAAACGTTTTTTTTTCGTACCCATAGAGTACTTAACGGTGTGATTTTTGATTCCTTGTACAAGGCCATTCTGGCCTCCGTTTTGATTGCCGTTTGTGCCGGCGTGCCTTATTTATCGTTCGGTCGATATCACATCGCACTTCAAAGAGAATTACAAACGTTTTTTTCATACATACCCATAGAGTACTTAACTCGTGTGATTTTTGATTCCTTGTACAAGGCCATTCTCGGCCTCCGTTTTGCTTGCCGTTTGCGCCGGCGTGCCTTATTTATCGTTCGGTCGATATCACATCGCACTTCAAAGAGAATTACAAACGTTTTTTTTCATACCCATAGAGTACTTAACTGTGTGATTTTTGATTTCTTGTACAAGGCCATTCTTGGCCTCCGTTTTGCTTGCCGTTTGCGCCGGCGTGCCTTATTTATCGTTCGGTCGATATCACATCGCATTTTCAAAGAGAATTACAAACGTTTTTTTTCATACTTTTTTTTCCGTACCCATAGAGTACTTAACGGTGTGATTTTTGATTCCTTGTACAAGGCCATTCTGGCCTCCGTTTTGCTTGCCGTTTGCGTCGGCGTGCCTTATTTATCGTTCGGTCGATAACACATCGTACTTCAAAGAGAATTACAAACGTTTTTTTCGTACTTTTTTTCGTACCCACAGAGTACTTAACTGTGTGATTTTTGATTCCTTGTACAATGCCATTCTGGCCTCCGTTTTGCTTGCCGTTTGCGCCGGCGTGCCTTATTTATCGTTCTGGTCGATATCCCATCAGTACTTCAAAGAGAATTACAAACATTTTTTTTCGTACTTTTTTTCGTACCCATAGAGTACTTAACAGTGTGATTTTTGATTTCTTGTACAAGGCCATTCTGGCCTCCGTTTTGCTTGCCGTTTGCGCCGGCGTGCCTTATTTATCGTTCGGTCGATATCACATCGCACTTCAAAGAGAATTACAAACGTTTTTTTCGTACCCATAGAGTACTTAACTGTGTGATTTTTGATTCCTTGTACAAGGCCATTCTGCCTCCGTTTTGAATGCCGTTTGTGCCGGCGTGCCTTATTTATCGTTCGGTCGATATCACATCGTACTTCAAAGAGAATTACAAACGTTTTTTTTTTTTCGTACCCATAGAGTACTTAACTCGTGTGATTTTTGATTTCTTGTACAAGGCCATTCTCGGCCTCCGTTTTGCTTGCCGTTTACGCCGGCGTGCCTTATTTATCGTTCGGTCGATATCACATCGCATTTCAAAGAGAATTACAAACGTTTTTTTTCATACCCATAGAGTACTTAACCGTGTGATTTTTGATTCCTTGTACAAGGCCATTCTCGGCCTCCGTTTTGCTTGCCGTTTGCGCCGGCGTGCATTATTTATCGTTCGGTCGATATCACATCGCACTTCAAAGAGAATTACAAACGTTTTTTTTTCATACCCATAGAGTACTTAACTGTGTGATTTTTGATTCCTTGTACAAGGCCATTCTGGCCTCCGTTTTGATTGCCGTTTGCGCCGGCGTGCCTTATTTATCGTTCTGGTCGATATCACATCAGTACTTCAAAGAGAATTACAAACGTTTTTTTTCATACTTTTTTCGTACCCATAGAGTACTTAACTGTGATTTTTGATTTCTTGTACAAGGCCATTCTGGCCTCCGTTTTGCTTGCCGTTTGCGCCGGCGTGCCTTATTTATCGTTCGGTCGATATCACATCGCATACTTCAAAGAGAATTACAAACGTTTTTTCGTACTTTTTTTCGTACCCATAGAGTACTTAACCGTGTGATTTTTGATTCCTTTTACAAGGCAATTCGGCCTCCGTTTTGCTTGCCGTTTGCGCCGGCGTGCCTTATTTATCGTTCGGTCGATATCACATCGCACTTCAAAGAGAATTACAAACGTTTTTTTCGTACTTTTTTTCGTACCCATAGAGTACTTAACTCGTGTGATTTTTGATTTCTTGTACAAGGCCATTCGGCCTCCGTTTTGCTTGCCGTTTGCGCCGGCGTGCCTTATTTATCGTTCGGTCGATATCACATCGCACTTCAAAGAGAATTACAAACTTTTTTTTTTCATACTTTTTTTCGTACCCGTAGAGTACTTAACTATGTGATTTTTGATTCCTTGTACAAGGCCATTCTGCCTCCGTTTTGCTTGCCGTTTGCGCCGGCGTGCCTTATTTATCGTTCTGGTCGATATCACATCGCATACTTCAAAGAGAATTACAAACGTTTTTTTCATACTTTTTTTCGTACCCATAGTGTACTTAACTGTGTGATTTTTGATTTCTTGTACAAGGCCATTCTCGCCTCCGTTTTGCTTGCCGTTTGCGCCGGCGTGCCTTATTTATCGTTCTTGTCGATATCACATCAGTACTTCAAAGAGAATTACAAACGTTTTTTTCGTACTTTTTTTCGTACCCATAGAGTACTTAACTGTGTGATTTTTGATTCCTTGTACAAGGCCATTCTGGCCTCCGTTTTGCTTGCCGTTTGCGCCGGCGTGCCTTATTTATCGTTCTGGTCGATATCACATCCGTACTTCAAAGAGAATTACAAACGTTTTTTTCGTACTTTTTTTCGTACCCATAGAGTACTTAACTGTGTGATTTTTGATTCCTTGTACAAGGCCATTCCGCCTCCGTTTTGCTTGCCGTTTGCGCCGGCGTGCCTTATTTATCGTTCGGTCGATATCACATCGATACTTCAAAGAGAATTACAAACGTTTTTTTTCGTACTTTTTTTCGTACCCATAAAGTACTTAACCGTGTGATTTTTGATTTCTTGTACAAGGCCATTCTCGGCCTCCGTTTTGCTTGCCGTTTGCGCCGGCGTGCCTTATTTATCGTTCGGTCGATATCACATCGCATTTCAAAGAGAATTACAAACGTTTTTTTCGTACTTTTTTTCGTACCCATAGAGTAATTAACTGTGTGATTTTTGATTCCTTTTACAAGGCCATTCTGGCCTCCGTTTTGCTTGCCGTTTGCGCCGGCGTGCCTTATTTATCGTTCTTGTCGATATCACATCAAAAAGAGAATTACAAACGTTTTTTTTCGTACTTTTTTTCGTACCCATAGAGTACTTAACTGTGTGATTTTTGATTCCTTGTACAAGGCCATTCTGGCCTCCGTTTTGCTTGCCGTTTGCGCCGGCGTGCCTTATTTATCGTTCGGTCGATATCACATCGCACTTCAAAGAGAATTACAAACGTTTTTTTTCGTACTTTTTTTCGTACCCATAGAGTACTTAACTCGTGTGATTTTTGATTTCTTGTACAAGGCCATTCGGCCTCCGTTTTGCTTGCCGTTTGCGCCGGCGTGCCTTATTTATCGTTCGGTCGATATCACATCGCACTTCAAAGAGAATTACAAACGTTTTTTTCGTACTTTTTTTCGTACCCATAGAGTACTTAACCGTGTGATTTTTGATTCCTTGTACAAGGCCATTCGGCCTCCGTTTTGATTGCCGTTTGTGCCGGCGTGCCTTATTTATCGTTCGGTCGATATCACATCGCATACTTCAAAGAGAATTACAAACGTTTTTTTCACCCATAGAGTACTTAACTCGTGTGATTATTGATTTCTTGTACAAGGCCATTCTGGCCTCCGTTTTGCTTGCCGTTTACGCCGGCGTGCCTTATTTATCGTTCTGGTCGATATCACATCAGTACTTCAAAGAGAATTACAAACGTTTTTTTTCATACCCATAGAGTACTTAACTGTGTGATTTTTGATTCCTTGTACAAGGCCATTCTGGCCTCCGTTTTGCTTGCCGTTTGCGCCGGCGTGCATTATTTATCGTTCTGGTCGATATCACATCAGTACTTCAAAGAGAATTACAAACGTTTTTTTTCATACCCATCGAGTACTTAACTGTGTGATTTTTGATTCCTTGTACAAGGCCATTCTGGACTCCGTTTTGATTGCCGTTTGCGCCGGCGTGCCTTATTTATCGTTCTGGTCGATATCACATCGCATACTTCAAAGAGAATTACAAACGTTTTTTTTCGTACTTTTTTTCGTACCCATAGAGTACTTAACGTGTGATTTTTGATTTCTTGTACAAGGCCATTCGGCCTCTCCGTTTTGCTTGCCGTTTGCGCCGGCGTGCCTTATTTATCGTTCGGTCGATATCACATCGCATTTCAAAGAGAATTACAAACGTTTTTTCGTACTTTTTTTCGTACCCATAGAGTACTTAATCGTGTGATTTTTGATTCCTTTTACAAGGCAATTCGGCCTCCGTTTTGCTTGCCGTTTGCGCCGGCGTGCCTTATTTATCGTTCGGTCGATATCACATCGCACTTCAAAGAGAATTACAAACGTTTTTTTCGTACTTTTTTTCGTACCCATAGAGTACTTAACTCGTGTGATTTTTGATTTCTTGTACAAGGCCATTCTCGCCTCCGTTTTGCTTGCCGTTTGCGCCGGCGTGCCTTATTTATCGTTCGAGTCGATATCACATCAGTACTTCAAAGAGAATTACAAACTTTTTTTTCATACTTTTTTTCGTACCCGTAGAGTACTTAACTATGTGATTTTTGATTCCTTGTACAAGGCCATTCTGGCCTCCGTTTTGCTTGCCGTTTGCGCCGGCGTGCCTTATTTATCGTTCTGGTCGATATCACATCGCACTTCAAAGATAATTACAAACGTTTTTTTCATACTTTTTTTCGTACCCATAGTGTACTTAACTGTGTGATTTTTGATTTCTTGTACAAGGCCATTCTGGCCTCCGTTTTGCTTGCCGTTTGCAACGGCGTGCCTTATTTATCGTTCATGTCGATATCACATTAGTACTTCAAAGAGAATTACAAACGTTTTTTTTCGTACTTTTTTTCGTACCCATAGAGTACTTAACTGTGTGATTTTTGATTCCTTGTACAAGGCCATTCGGCCTCCGTTTTGCTTTCCGTTTGCGCCGGCGTGCCTTATTTATCGTTCGGTCGATATCACATCGCACTTCAAAGAGAATTACAATCGTTTTTTTCGTACTTTTTTTCGTACCCATAGAGTACTTAACTCGTGTGATTTTTGATTTCTTGTACAAGGCCATTCGGCCTCCGTTTTGCTTGCCGTTTGCACCGGCGTGCCTTATTTATCGTTCGGTCGATATCACATCGCACTTCAAAGAGAATTACAAACGTTTTTTTTCGTACTTTTTTTTTCGTACCCATAGAGTACTTAACGTGTGATTTTTGATTCCTTGTACAAGGCCATTCTGGCCTCCGTTTTGCTTTCCGTTTGCGCCGGCGTGCCTTATTTATCGTTCTGGTCGATATCACATAAGTACTTCAAAGAGAATTACAAACGTTTTTTTTCGTACTTTTTTTCGTACCCATAGAGTACTTAACTGTGTGATTTTTGATTTCTTGTACAAGGCCATTCGGCCTCCGTTTTGCTTGCCGTTTGCGCCGGCGTGCCTTATTTATCGTTCGGTCGATATCACATCGCATTTCAAAGAGAATTACAAACGTTTTTTTTCGTACTTTTTTTCGTACCCATAGAGTACTTAACTGTGTGATTTTTGATTTCTTGTACAAGGCCATTCTGGCCTCCATTTTACTTGCCGTTTTCACCGGCGTGCCTTATTTATCGTTCGGTCGATATCACATCGTACTTCAAAGAGAATTACAAACGTTTTTTTTCGTACTTTTTTTCGTACCCATAGAGTACTTAACTCGTGTGATTTTTGATTCCTTTTACAAGGCCATTCTCGGCCTCCGTTTTGCTTGCCGTTTGCGCCGGCGTGCCTTATTTATCGTTCTTGTCGATATCACATCGAGACATCAAAGAGAATTACAAACGTTTTTTTTCGTACTTTTTTTCGTACCCATAGAGTACTTAATCGTGTGATTTTTGATTCTTGTACAAGGCCATTCGGCCTCCGTTTTGCTTGCCGTTTGCGCCGGCATGCCTTATTTATCGTTCGGTCGATATCACATCGCACTTCAAAGAGAATTACAAACGTTTTTTTTCGTACTTTTTTTCGTACCCATAGAGTACTTAACTCGTGTGATTTTTGATTTCTTGTACAAGGCCATTCTGGCCTCCGTTTTGATTGCCGTTTGCACCGGCGTGCCTTATTTATCGTTCGGTCGATATCACATCGCACTTCAAAGAGAATTACAAACGTTTTTTTTTCGTACTTTTTTTCGTACCCATAGAGTACTCAATTGTGTGATTTTTGATTCCTTGTACAAGGCCATTCTGGCCTCCGTTTTGCTTTCCGTTTGCGCCGGCGTGCCTTATTTATCATTCTGGTCGATATCACATAAGTACTTCAAAGAGAATTACAAACGTTTTTTTTCGTACTTTTTTTCGTACCCATAGAGTACTTAACTGTGTGATTTTTGATTTCTTGTACAAGGCCATTCTGGCCTCCGTTTTGCTTGCCGTTTGCTCCGGCGTGCCTTATTTATCGTTCTGGTCGATATCACATAAGTACTTCAAAGAGAATTACAAACGTTTTTTTTCGTACTTTTTTTCGTACCCATAGAGTACTTAACTGTGTGATTTTTGATTTCTTGTACGAGGCCATTCTGGCCTCCGTTTTACTTGCCGTTTGCACCGGCGTGCCTTATTTATCGTTCTGGTCGATATCACATCAGTACTTCAAAGAGAATTACAAACGTTTTTTTTCGTACTTTTTTTCGTACCCATAGAGTACTTAATTGTGTGATTTTTGATTCCTTTTACAAGGCCATTCTGGCCTCCGTTTTGCTTGCCGTTTGCGCCGGCGTGCCTTATTTATCGTTCGGTCGATATCACATCGCACTTCAAAGAGAATTACAAACGTTTTTTTCGTACTTTTTTTCGTACCCATAGAGTACTTAACGTGTGATTTTTGATTTCTTGTACAAGGCCATTCGGCCTCCGTTTTGCTTGCCGATTGCGCCGGCGTGCCTTATTTATCGTTCGGTCGATATCACATCGCACTTCAAAGAGAATTACAAACGTTTTTTTTCGTACTTTTTTTCGTAACCATAGAGTACTTAACGTGTGATTTTTGATTTCTTGTACAAGGCCACTCTAGCCTCCGTTTTGCTTGCCGTTTGCGTCGGCGTTCCTTATTTATCGTTCTGGTCGATATCACATCGTACTTCAAAGAGAATTACAAACGCTTTTTTCGTACTTTTTTTCGTACCCATGGAGTACTTAATTGTGTGATTTTTGATTCTTGTACAAGGCCATTCTGGCCTCCGTTTTGCTTGCCGTTTGCGCCGGCGTGCCTTATTTATCGTTCGGTCGATATCACATCGCACTTCAAAGAGAATTACAAACGTTTTTTTCGTACTTTTTTTCGTACCCATAGAGTACTTAACTCGTGTGATTTTTGATTTCTTGTACAAGGCCATTCGGCCTCCGTTTTGCTTGCCGTTTGCGCCGGCGTGCCTTATTTATCGTTCGGTCGATATCACATCGTAGTTTCAAAGAGAATTACAAACGTTTTTTTCGTACTTTTTTTCGTACCCATAGAGTACTTAACCGTGTGATTTTTGATTTCTTGTACAAAGCCATTCTGGCCTCCGTTTTGCTTGCCGTTTGCGCCAGAGTGCCTTATTTATCGTTCTTGTCGATATCACATCGCATTACTTCAAAGAGAATTACAAACGTTTTTTTTTTTCGTACTTTTTTCGTACCCATAGAGTACTTAACGTGTGATTTTTGTTTGCTTGTACAAGGCCATTCGGCTCCGTTTTGCTTGCCGTTTGCGCCGGCGTGCCTTATTTATCGTTCGGTCGATATCACATCGTACTTCAAAGAGAATTACAAACGTTTTTTTTCGTACTTTTTTTCGTACCCATAGAGTACTTAACTGTGTGATTTTTGATTTCTTGTACAAGGCCATTCGGCCTCCGTTTTGCTTGCCGTTTGCGCCGGCGTGCCTTATTTATCGTTCGGTCGATATCACATCGTACTTCAAAGAGAATTACAAACGTTTTTTTTCGTACTTTTTTTCGTACCCATAGAGTACTTAACGTGTGATTTTTGATTTCTTGTACAAGGCCATTCTAGCCTCCGTTTTGCTTGCCGTTTGCGCCGGCGTGCCTTATTTATCGTTCGGTCGATATCACATCGTACTTCAAAGAGAATTACAAACGTTTTTTTTCGTACTTTTTTTCGTACCCATAGAGTACTTAACCGTGTGATTTTTGATTCCTTGTACAAGGCCATTCGGCCTCCGTTTTGCTTGCCGTTTGGGCCGGCGTGCCTTATTTATCGTTCGGTCGATATCACATCGCACTTCAAAAAGAATTACAAACGTTTTTTTTCGTACTTTTTTTCGTACCCATAGAGTACTTAACTCGTGTGATTTTTGATTTCTTGTACAAGGCCATTCGGCCTCCGTTTTGCTTGCCGTTTGCGCCGGCGTGCCTTATTTATCGTTCGGTCGATATCACATCGCACTTCAAAGAGAATTACAAACGTTTTTTTTCGTACTTTTTTCGTACCCATAGAGTACTTAACCGTGTGATTTTTGATTCCTTGTACAAGGCCATTCTCGCCTCCGTTTTGCTTGCCGTTTGCGCCGGCGTGCCTTATTTATCGTTCGGTCGATATCACATCGTACTTCAAAGAGAATTACAAACGTTTTTTTTCGTACTTTTTTTTCGTACCCATAGAGTACTTAATCGTGTGATTTTTGTTTGCTTGTACAAGGCCATTCGGCCTCCGTTTTGCTTGCCGTTTGCGCCGGCGTGCCTTATTTATCGTTCGGTCGATATCACATCAAGTACTTCAAAGAGAATTACAAACGTTTTTTATCGTACTTTTTTCGTACCCATAGACTACTTAACGGTGTGATTTTTGATTCCTTGTACAAGGCCATTCGGCCTCCGTTTTGCTTGCCGTTTGCGCCGGCGTGCCTTATTTATCGTTCGGTCGATATCACATCGTACTTCAAAGAGAATTACAAACGTTTTTTTTTTTCGTACTTTTTTTCATACCCATAGAGTACTTAATCGTGTGATTTTTGATTTCTTGTACAAGGCCATTCTCGGCCTCCGTTTTGCTTGCCGTTTGCACCGGCGTGCCTTATTTATCGTTCGGTCGATATCACATCGTACTTCAAAGAAAATTACAAACGTTTTTTTTCGTACTTTTTTTCGTACCCATAGAGTACTTAATCGTGTGATTTTTGATTTCTTGTACAAGGCCATTCGGCCTCCGTTTTGCTTGCCGTTTGCGCCGGCGTGCCTTATTTATCGTTCGGTCGATATCACATCGCACTTCAAAGAGAATTACAAACGTTTTTTTTCGTACTTTTTTTCGTACCCATAGAGTACTTAACTCGTGTGATTTTTGATTTCTTGTACAAGGCCATTCTAGCCTCCGTTTTGCTTGCCGTTTGCGCCGGCGTGCCTTATTTATCGTTCGGTCGATATCACATCGCACTTCAAAGAGAATTACAAACGTTTTTTCGTACTTTTTTTCGTACCCATAGAGTACTTAACTGTGTGATTTTTGATTCCTTGTACAAGGCCATTCGGCCTCCGTTTTGCTTGCCGTTTGCGCCGGCGTGCCTTATTTATCGTTCGGTCGATATCACATCGCATTTCAAAGAGAATTACAAACGTTTTTTTCGTACTTTTTTTCGTACCCATAGAGTACTTAACGTGTGATTTTTGATTCCTTGTACAAGGCCATTCGGCCTCCGTTTTGCTTGCCGTTTGCGCCGGCGTGCCTTATTTATCGTTCGGTCGATATCACATCGCATACTTCAAAGAGAATTACAAACGTTTTTTTTCGTACTTTTTTTCGTACCCATAGAGTACTTAATCGTGTGATTTTTGATTTCTTGTACAAGGCCATTCGGCCTCCGTTTTGCTTGCCGTTTGCGCCGGCGTGCCTTATTTATCGTTCGGTCGATATCACATCGCACTTCAAAGAGAATTACAAACGTTTTTTTTCGTACTTTTTTTCGTACCCATAGAGTACTTAACTGTGTGATTTTTGATTTCTTGTACAAGGCCATTCTAGCCTCCGTTTTGCTTGCCGTTTGCGCCGGCGTGCCTTATTTATCGTTCGGTCGATATCACATCGCATTTCAAAGAGAATTACAAACGTTTTTTCGTACTTTTTTTCGTACCCATAGAGTACTTAACTGTGTGATTTTTGATTCCTTTTACAAGGCCATTCCGGCCTCCGTTTTGCTTGCCGTTTGCGCCGGCGTGCCTTATTTATCGTTCGGTCGATATCACATCGCACTTCAAAGAGAATTACAAACGTTTTTTTCGTACTTCTTTTCGTACCCATAGAGTACTTAACTCGTGTGATTTTTGATTTCTTGTACAAGGCCATTCGGCCTCCGTTTTGCTTGCCGTTTGCGCCGGCGTGCCTTATTTATCGTTCGGTCGATATCACATCGCATTTCAAAGAGAATTACAAACGTTTTTTTCATACTTTTTTTCGTACCCATAGAGTACTTAACTGTGTGATTTTTGATTTCTTGTACAAGGCCATTCTGGCCTCCGTTTTGCTTGCCGTTTGCAACGGCGTGCCTTATTTATCGTTCTTGTCGATATCACATCAGTACTTCAAAGAGAATTACAAACGTTTTTTTCGTACCCATAGAGTACTTAACTGTGTGATTTTTGATTCCTTGTACAAGGCCATTCTGGCCTCCGTTTTGCTTGCCGTTTGGGCCGGCGTGCCTTATTTATCGTTCGGTCGATATCACATCGCACTTCAAAAAGAATTACAAACGTTTTTTTTCGTACTTTTTTTCGTACCCATAGAGTACTTAACGTGTGATTTTTGATTTCTTGTACAAGGCCATTCGGCCTCCGTTTTGCTTGCCGTTTGTGCCGGCGTGCCTTATTTATCGTTCGGTCAATATCACATCGCACTTCAAAGAGAATTACAAACGTTTTTTTTGTACAAGGCGTACTTTTTTTTATTTTTCGTACCCATAGAGTACTTAACCCATCGTGTGATTTTTGATTCCTTGTACAAGGCCATTCTCGGCCTCCATTTTGCTTGCCGTTTGCGCCGGCGTGCCTTATTTATCGTTCGGTTGATATCACATCAGTACTTCAAAGAGAATTACAAACGTTTTTTATCGTACTCTTTTTCGTTCCCATAGACTACTTAACGGTGTGATTTTTGATTCCTTGTACAAGGCCATTCGGGCTTCCGTTTTGCTTGCCGTTTGCGCCGGCGTGCCTTATTTATCGTTCTGTTCGATAACACATCAGTACTTCAAAGAGAATTACTAACGTTTTTTTTCGTACTTTTTTTCGTACCCATAGAGTACTTAACTGTGTGATTTTGATTCCTTGTACAAGGCCATTTTGACCTCCGTTTTGCTTTCCGTTTGCGCCGGCGTGCCTTATTTATCGTTCTGGTTGATATCACATCAGTACTTCAAAGAGAATTACAAACGTTTTTTTCGTACTTTTTTTCGTACCCATAGAGTGCTTAACTGTGTGATTTTTGATTCCTTTTACAAGGCCATTCTGGCCTCCGTTTTGCTTGCCGTTTGCGCCGGCGTGCCTTATTAATCGTTCTGGTCGATAACACATCAGTACTTCAAAGAGAATTACAAACGTTTTTTTTCGTACTTTTTTTCGTACCCATAGAGTATTTAACGGTGTGATTTTTCATTCCTTGTACAAGGCCATTCTGACCTCCGTTTTGCTTGCCGTTTGCGCTGGCGTCCCTTATTTATCGTTCTGGTCGATACCACATCAGTACTTCAAAGAGAATTACAAACATTTTTTTTCGTACTTTTTTTCGTACCCATATAGTACTTAACTGTGTGATTTTTGATTCCTTGTACAAGGCCTTTCTGGCCTCCGTTTTGCTTGCCGTTTGCGCCGGCGTGCCTTATTTATCATTCTGGTCGATACCACATCAGTACTTCAAAGAGAATTACAAACGTTTTTTTTCGTAATTTTTTTCGTACCCATAGAGTACTTAACTGTGTGATTTCGATTCCTTGTACAAGGCCATTCTGGCCTCCGTTTTGCTTCCCGTTTGCGCCGGCGTGCCTTATTTAATGTTCTGGTTGATACCACATTAGTACTTCAAAGAGAATTACAAACGTTTTTTTTCGTACTTTTTTTCGTACCCATAGAGTACTTAACTGTGTGATTTTTGATTTCTTGTACAAGGCCATTCTGGCCTCCGTTTTGCTTGCCGTTTGCGCCGGCGTGCCTTATTTATCGTTCGGTCGATATCACATCGGTACTTCAAAGAGAATTACAAACGTTTTTTTCGTACTTTTTTTCGTACCCATAGAGTACTTAACTCGTGTGATTTTTGATTCCTTGTACAAGGCCATTCGGCCTCCGTTTTGCTTGCCGTTTCCGCCGGCGTGCCTTATTTATCGTTCTGGTCGATATCACATCAGTATTTCAAGGAGAATTAGAAACATTTTTTTTTCGTACTTTTTTTTCGTACCCATAGAGTACTTAACTGTGTGATTTTTGATTTCTTGTACAAGGCCATTCTGGCCTCCGTTTTGCTTGCCGTTTGCGCCGGCGTGCCTTATTTATCGTTCTGGTCGATACCACATCAGTACTTCAAAGAGAATTACAAACGTTTTTTTCGTACTCATAAAGTACTTAACTGTGTGATTTTTGATTCCTTGTACAAGGCCTTTCTGGCCTCCGTTTTGCTTGCCGTTGGCGCCGGCGTGCCTTATTTATCGTTCTGGTCGATATCACATCTGTACTTCAAAGAGAATTACAAACGTTTTTTTTCGTACTTTTTTTCGTACCCATAGAGTACTTAACTGTGTGATTTTTGATTCCTTGTACAAGGCCATTCTGGCCTCTGTTTTGCTTTCCGTTTGCGCCGGCGTGCCTTATTTATCGTTCTGGTCGATACCACATCAGTACTTCATAGAGAATTACAAACGTTTTTTTCGTACTTTTTTCCATACCCATAGAGTACTTAACTGTGTGATTTTTGATTTCTTGTACAAGGCCATTCTGGGCCTCCGTTTTGCTTGCCGTTTGCGCCGGCGTGCCTTATTTATCGTTCTGGTCGATATCACATCAGTACTTCAAAGAGAATTACAAACGTTTTTTTCGTACCCATAGAGTACTTAACTGTGTGATTTTTGATTCCATGTACAAGGCCATTATGGCCTCCGTTTTGCTTGCCGTTTCCAAAGAGAATTACAAACGTTTTTTTTCGTAATTTTTTTCGTACCCATAGAGTACTTAACTGTGTAATTTTTGATTCCTTGTACAAGGCCATTCTGGCCTCCGTTTTGCTTGCCGTTTGCGCCGGCGTGCCTTATTTATCGTTCTGGTTGATATCACATCAGTACTTGAAAGAGAATTACAAACGTTTTTTTCGTACTTTTTTTCGTACCCATAGAGTACTTAACGTGTGATTTTTGATTCCTTGTACAAGGCCATTCTAGCCTCCGTTTTGCTTGCCGTTTGCGCCGGCGTGCCTTATTTATCGTTCGGTCGATATCACATCGCACTTCAAAGAGAATTACAAACGTTTTTTTTCGTACTTTTTTTCGTACCCATAGAGTACTTAACGTGTGATTTTTGATTCCTTGTACAAGGCCATTCCGGCCTCCGTTTTGCTTGCCGTTTGCGCCGGCGTGCCTTATTTATCGTTCGGTCGATATCACATCGCACTTCAAAGAGAATTACAAACGTTTTTTTCGTACTTTTTTTCGTACCCATAGAGTACTTAACCGTGTGATTTTTGATTCCTTGTACAAGGCCATTCGGCCTCCGTTTTGCTTGCCGTTTGCGCCGGCGTGCCTTATTTATCGTTCGGTCGATATCACATCAGTACTTCAAAGAGAATTACAAACGTTTTTTTTCGTACTTTTTTTCGTACCCATAGAGTACTTAATTGTGTGATTTTTGATTTCTTGTACAAGGCCATTCTAGCCTCCGTTTTGCTTGCCGTTTGCGCCGGCGTGCCTTATTTATCGTTCTGGTCGATATCACATCAGTACTTCAAAGAGAATTACAAACGTTTTTTTTCGTACTTTTTTTCGTACCCATAGAGTACTTAACTGTGTGATTTTTGATTTCTTGTACAAGGCCATTCTAGCCTCCGTTTTGCTTGCCGTTTGCGCCGGCGTGCCTTATTTATCGTTCTGGTCGATATCACATCGCACTTCAAAGAGAATTACAAACGTTTTTTTTCGTACTTTTTTTCGTACCCATAGAGTACTTAACTCGTGTGATTTTTGATTCCTTGTACAAGGCCATTCTGGCCTCCGTTTTGCTTGCCGTTTGCGCCGGCGTGCCTTATTTATCGTTCGGTCGATATCACATCGCACTTCAAAGAGAATTACAAACGTTTTTTTTCGTACTTTTTTTCGTACCCATAGAGTACTTAACCGTGTGATTTTTGATTTCTTGTACAAGGCCATTCTGCCTCCGTTTTGCTTGCCGTTTGCGCCGGCGTGCCTTATTTATCGTTCGGTCGATATCACATCGCACTTCAAAGAGAATTACAAACGTTTTTTTCGTACTTTTTTTCGTACCCATAGAGTACTTAACTCGTGTGATTTTTGATTTCTTGTACAAGGCCATTCGGCCTCCGTTTTGCTTGCCGTTTGCGCCGGCGTGCCTTATTTATCGTTCTTCGATATCACATCGTACTTCAAAGAGAATTACAAACGTTTTTTTCGTACTTTTTTTCGTACCCATAGAGTACTTAACTCGTGTGATTTTTGATTCCTTGTACAAGGCCATTCGGCCTCCGTTTTGCTTGCCGTTTGCGCCGGCGTGCCTTATTTATCGTTCTGGTCGATATCACATCAGTACTTCAAAGAGAATTACAAACGTTTTTTTCGTACTTTTTTTCGTACCCATAGAGTACTTAACTGTGTACAAACGTTTTTTTTCGTACTTTTTTTCGTACCCATAGAGTACTTAACTGTGTGATTTTTGATTCCTTGTACAAGGCCATTCTGGCCTCCGTTTTGCTTGCCGTTTGCGCCGGCGTGCCTTATTTATCGTTCTGGTCGATATCACATCGGTACTTCAAAGAGAATTACAAACGTTTTTTTTCGTACTTTTTTTCGTACCCATAGAGTACTTAACTCGTGTGATTTTTGATTCCTTGTACAAGGCCATTCGGCCTCCGTTTTGCTTGCCGTTTGCGCCGGCGTGCCTTATTTATCGTTCGGTCGATATCACATCGGTACTTCAAAGAGAATTACAAACGTTTTTTTTCGTACTTTTTTTCGTACCCATAGAGTACTTAACTCGTGTGATTTTTGATTCCTTGTACAAGGCCATTCGGCCTCCGTTTTGCTTGCCGTTTGCGCCGGCGTGCCTTATTTATCGTTCGGTCGATATCACATCGGTACTTCAAAGAGAATTACAAACGTTTTTTTTCGTACTTTTTTTCGTACCCATAGAGTACTTAACCGTGTGATTTTTGATTCCTTGTACAAGGCCATTCGGCCTCCGTTTTGCTTGCCGTTTGCGCCGGCGTGCCTTATTTATCGTTCGGTCGATATCACATCGATACTTCAAAGAGAATTACAAACGTTTTTTTCGTACTTTTTTTCGTACCCATAGAGTACTTAACGTGTGATTTTTGATTCCTTGTACAAGGCCATTCGGCGCTCCGTTTTGCTTGCCGTTTGCGCCGGCGTGCCTTATTTATCGTTCGGTCGATATCACATCGGTACTTCAAAGAGAATTACAAACGTTTTTTTTCGTACTTTTTTTCGTACCCATAGAGTACTTAACTGTGTGATTTTTGATTCCTTGTACAAGGCCATTCGGCCTCCGTTTTGCTTGCCGTTTGCGCCGGCGTGCCTTATTTATCGTTCGGTCGATATCACATCGGTACTTCAAAGAGAATTACAAACGTTTTTTTTCGTACTTTTTTTCGTACCCATAGAGTACTTAACCGTGTGATTTTTGATTCCTTGTACAAGGCCATTCGGCCTCCGTTTTGCTTGCCGTTTGCGCCGGCGTGCCTTATTTATCGTTCTGGTCGATATCACATCAGTACTTCAAAGAGAATTACAAACGTTTTTTTTTCGTACTTTTTTTCGTACCCATAGAGTACTTAACTGTGTGATTTTTGATTCCTTGTACAAGGCCATTCGGCCTCCGTTTTGCTTGCCGTTTGCGCCGGCGTGCCTTATTTATCGTTCGGTCGATATCACATCGGTACTTCAAAGAGAATTACAAACGTTTTTTTTCGTACTTTTTTTCGTACCCATAGAGTACTTAACGTGTGATTTTTGATTCCTTGTACAAGGCCATTCGGCCTCCGTTTTGCTTGCCGTTTGCGCCGGCGTGCCTTATTTATCGTTCGGTCGATATCACATCGGTACTTCAAAGAGAATTACAAACGTTTTTTTTCGTACTTTTTTTCGTACCCATAGAGTACTTAACGTGTGATTTTTGATTCCTTGTACAAGGCCATTCGGCCTCCGTTTTGCTTGCCGTTTGCGCCGGCGTGCCTTATTTATCGTTCGGTCGATATCACATCGGTACTTCAAAGAGAATTACAAACGTTTTTTTTCGTACTTTTTTTCGTACCCATAGAGTACTTAACTGTGATTTTTGATTCCTTGTACAAGGCCATTCGGCCTCCGTTTTGCTTGCCGTTTGCGCCGGCGTGCCTTATTTATCGTTCGGTCGATATCACATCGGTACTTCAAAGAGAATTACAAACGTTTTTTTTCGTACTTTTTTTCGTACCCATAGAGTACTTAACGTGTGATTTTTGATTCTTGTACAAGGCCATTCGGCCTCCGTTTTGCTTGCCGTTTGCGCCGGCGTGCCTTATTTATCGTTCGGTCGATATCACATCAGTACTTCAAAGAGAATTACAAACGTTTTTTTCGTACTTTTTTTCGTACCCATAGAGTACTTAACTGTGTGATTTTTGATTCCTTGTACAAGGCCATTCGGCCTCCGTTTTGCTTGCCGTTTGCGCCGGCGTGCCTTATTTATCGTTCGGTCGATATCACATCGCACTTCAAAGAGAATTACAAACGTTTTTTTTCGTACTTTTTTTTTTCGTACCCATAGAGTACTTAACTGTGTGATTTTTGATTCCTTGTACAAGGCCATTCTGGCCTCCGTTTTGCTTGCCGTTTGCGCCGGCGTGCCTTATTTATCGTTCTGGTCGATATCACATCAGTACTTCAAAGAGAATTACAAACGTTTTTTTTCGTACTTTTTTTCGTACCCATAGAGTACTTAACTGTGTGATTTTTGATTCCTTGTACAAGGCCATTCGGCCTCCGTTTTGCTTGCCGTTTGCGCCGGCGTGCCTTATTTATCGTTCGGTCGATATCACATCGCACTTCAAAGAGAATTACAAACGTTTTTTTCGTACTTTTTTTCGTACCCATAGAGTACTTAACGTGTGATTTTTGATTCCTTGTACAAGGCCATTCGGCCTCCGTTTTGCTTGCCGTTTGCGCCGGCGTGCCTTATTTATCGTTCGGTCGATATCACATCGGTACTTCAAAGAGAATTACAAACGTTTTTTTTCGTACTTTTTTTCGTACCCATAGAGTACTTAACGTGTGATTTTTGATTCCTTGTACAAGGCCATTCGGCCTCCGTTTTGCTTGCCGTTTGCGCCGGCGTGCCTTATTTATCGTTCGGTCGATATCACATCGGTACTTCAAAGAGAATTACAAACGTTTTTTTCGTACTTTTTTTCGTACCCATAGAGTACTTAACCGTGTGATTTTTGATTCCTTGTACAAGGCCATTCGGCCTCCGTTTTGCTTGCCGTTTGCGCCGGCGTGCCTTATTTATCGTTCGGTCGATATCACATCGGTACTTCAAAGAGAATTACAAACGTTTTTTTTCGTACTTTTTTTCGTACCCATAGAGTACTTAACTTTGTGATTTTTGATTCCTTGTACAAGGCCATTCGGCCTCCGTTTTGCTTGCCGTTTGCGCCGGCGTGCCTTATTTATCGTTCGGTCGATATCACATCGGTACTTCAAAGAGAATTACAAACGTTTTTTTTCGTACTTTTTTTCGTACCCATAGAGTACTTAACGTGTGATTTTTGATTCCTTGTACAAGGCCATTCGGCCTCCGTTTTGCTTGCCGTTTGCGCCGGCGTGCCTTATTTATCGTTCGGTCGATATCACATCGGTACTTCAAAGAGAATTACAAACGTTTTTTTTCGTACTTTTTTTCATACCCATAGAGTACTTAACGTGTGATTTTTGATTCCTTGTACAAGGCCATTCGGCCTCCGTTTTGCTTGCCGTTTGCGCCGGCGTGCCTTATTTATCGTTCGGTCGATATCACATCGGTACTTCAAAGAGAATTACAAACGTTTTTTTTCGTACTTTTTTTCGTACCCATAGAGTACTTAACGTGTGTGATTTTTGATTCCTTGTACAAGGCCATTCGGCCTCCGTTTTGCTTGCCGTTTGCGCCGGCGTGCCTTATTTATCGTTCGGTCGATATCACATCGGTACTTCAAAGAGAATTACAAACGTTTTTTTTCGTACTTTTTTTCGTACCCATAGAGTACTTAACGTGTGATTTTTGATTCCTTGTACAAGGCCATTCGGCCTCCGTTTTGCTTGCCGTTTGCGCCGGCGTGCCTTATTTATCGTTCGGTCGATATCACATCGGTACTTCAAAGAGAATTACAAACGTTTTTTTCGTACTTTTTTTCGTACCCATAGAGTACTTAACGTGTGATTTTTGATTCCTTGTACAAGGCCATTCGGCCTCCGTTTTGCTTGCCGTTTGCGCCGGCGTGCCTTATTTATCGTTCGGTCGATATCACATCGGTACTTCAAAGAGAATTACAAACGTTTTTTTTCGTACTTTTTTTCGTACCCATAGAGTACTTAACCGTGTGATTTTTGATTCCTTGTACAAGGCCATTCGGCCTCCGTTTTGCTTGCCGTTTGCGCCGGCGTGCCTTATTTATCGTTCGGTCGATATCACATCGGTACTTCAAAGAGAATTACAACGTTTTTTTCGTACTTTTTTTCGTACCCATAGAGTACTTAACGTGTGATTTTTGATTCCTTGTACAAGGCCATTCGGCCTCCGTTTTGCTTGCCGTTTGCGCCGGCGTGCCTTATTTATCGTTCGGTCGATATCACATCGTACTTCAAAGAGAATTACAAACGTTTTTTTCGTACTTTTTTTCGTACCCATAGAGTACTTAACTCGTGATTTTTGATTCCTTGTACAAGGCCATTCGGCCTCCGTTTTGCTTGCCGTTTGCGCCGGCGTGCCTTATTTATCGTTCGGTCGATATCACATCGGTACTTCAAAGAGAATTACAAACGTTTTTTTTTGTACTTTTTTTTCGTACCCATAGAGTACTTAACTGTGTGATTTTTTATTCTTTGTACAAGGCCATTCTGGCCTCCGTTTTGCTTGCCGTTTGCGCCGTCGTGCCTTATTTATCGTTCTGGTCGATATCACATCAGTACTTAAAAGAGAATTACAAACGTTTTTTTTCGTACTTTTTTTCGTACCCATAGAGTACTTAACTTTGTGATTTTTGATTCCTTGTACAAGGCCATTCGGCCTCCGTTTTGCTTGCCGTTTGCGCCGGCGTGCCTTATTTATCGTTCGGTCGATATCACATCGGTACTTCAAAGAGAATTACAAACGTTTTTTTCGTACTTTTTTTCGTACCCATAGAGTACTTAACGTGTGATTTTTGATTCCTTGTACAAGGCCATTCTCGCCTCCGTTTTGCTTGCCGTTTGCGCCGGCGTGCCTTATTTATCGTTCGGTCGATATCACATCGGTACTTCAAAGAGAATTACAAACGTTTTTTTTCGTACTTTTTTTCGTACCCATTACTTAACGTGTGATTTTTGATTCCTTATACATGCATCATCATCTTTCCAACGATTCATCTTTGGACGAAACGACCCACTCACTTTTCAAGTTTGGTCCGATGACAAGGTCACAAACTAAGAAATTGGATGCGGCATTAAAGCAACTCGTTTTGGGCTCATTCAAAGATCATATTGGGCTTAACAAGGAGGAAGATTCAGCCATTTATGGTATATGGACTTGTGATTGGGGTTGATGGACTTTGGAATCACAAGATCGATTTTGGGCTAAGTTTTGGATCATATGAATAATAAGCCCAAAAATATAAATATTTATATTTTATTTAAGCTAAATAAATCTGAAAATACTACTCAAAATGGCGCCACTTTTAGCATTGGAGAAACTAGGTACATTGTATTTGGAGCATTAATGATTCAAAGCATTGTACATTGTACTTAGTTGAAGCATTCATGGCTGATCTTGTTTTCCCAAATGGCGCCAACATTGGAAGGAGTTTCTAGGAAGTCCTTTCTTATTTCTAGGTAGTCTTTAATGTTAATTCATGTATCTCAATTCGAAATTCAGCCTATAAAAGGCGTGGCATCTTCATTGTAAACTTCAGATTTCGACTTTGAGTGAATTATATAAAAATATTGTGAGTTTATCTTGTTACCTTGTTGATTAGGTAATTTGATTGACTTGAGAATTTATCAAGGATTTGAGCAATCCTTGTGCGGCGTTCTCAATTTAGGATCCCAAAGTGCTGATTCCGAGGGATACTAAATCTTTGCTCGTTGTTTCTTTTCTCTTCTTCGTTTTTCCTTTGTATCTTCTTTCATTGCATCCTTAATCTAGATCCCGAACCGTATCAATTGGTATCAGAGCATAGGGATTAAGGCTGCAAATATCCATTTTTTTTTCCTTTCTTGTTCGTTCTAGTTAAAACAAAAAAAAAAAAAAAAACCAAACAACCATCTTTTTTTCTCTATAAACATCAAGTGTTACTACTCTTTTATCCATTGTCACTACTTTATTTTGCTGTTCTTTTGGTAAAAAAAAAAAAAAAAAAAGGGGAAAGAAAGATTCAGGTCCTGCAATTAAAAAAAAAAAAGTGAAAAAAAAAAGTGAAAAAAAAAAAAAAAAAAAAAAAAAAAGAGTAGAACAGCAATCTTCTTCCTTCAAGTTCAACACATCCATCCTTCTTCCTATTTTCTATTCTACATAACATTCAATCCTTAACTCCTAAATCGACTTTTTTGAGAATTGCCCACTTTTGCTCATTTTTTTGATTTATTTGACGGCTGTCATTTACCTACAACAAGACGAGAGGGTGAGTGATAAACACGAGTGATTGGTGAGGATTTTATAATGGCAGAACATGAACAAAATGAGACTCCTTTGGCAGGACAATGGCGTTTACATTCTGAAGCCCTTCATCGAGAGATGACAACACGTTTTGAGGAATTGCAACAAACCATTGCTGATCAAATGGCCGAACAATTTCGTGAATTTGGCCTAGGCAATGGAAGAGGTGGTGGTCGTGGAAGAGGAAATAGAGGACGTGGTCGTGGTCATAATGGAGGACGTGGAGCTGAATTGAATAGTGATATCGAAGATGACTATGAACAGCCATATTATCACGATGTCCCAGATGATAACTTGCAAGGTTTAAAATACAAAATTCCTTCCTTTGATGGCAAAGCTGATCCCGGAAAGTATTTGGCGTGGGAAATGAAAATGAACCAAATTTTCTCGGTTCATAATTATAGTGATGCAAAAAAGGCAAAGATTGCTACGTTGGAGTTTACGGACTATGCAATGAGCTGGTGGCATAGTTTTCAAGAGAATAGACGTCGCCGAGGTGAACCACCTATTACTAGTTGGACACTTCTAACGGAACACATGCGGATGAAATGGGTCCCAAATCACTATTTTCGAGACCAAGGATTCAAGCTTCAGCAATTAACACAAGCAGGTAAATCTGTGGAAGAATTTCATGAGGAGATGCAATCCACTATAGTTCGAGCAAACATCCATGAGCCCGAGGATGTTACAATGCAGCGGTTTCTTTGTGGATTACGAGATGATATAGCGGGACAAGTGGAGTTGCAAAATTATCAATCGTTATCGGATATGCTTAACGGTGCTCTTATGGTTGAAAGGCGGCTGAAAGCAAGGCGTGAGGAACGTAACAAGGCTAATAAACCATTTGGCTACCGCAGCTCTTTTACACCATCTTTTCAACAAGGTGGAACTACAATTGCTGATCCAAAAAAGATTGAAGGTGGTGGACGACCTAATGTCCATAAAAACAAGTTAAATGAGATTTTGAGTCCTAATAAAGGTCCCAAGGCTGATGTGGGACGTTCTCGAGACATTGATTGCTTTAAGTGCAAAGGTAAAGGACATTATGCAGCAAATTGTCCTAACAAACGCACCATGACTATTGTGGGACAACCTTTACCAAGCGAGGACTATGAATCACATTCGGAAAATGAAGAAACGAGGATCCAAACCGAGTTGCAAGAAATTACTTCAAACGCACTTGTTACCAATGATTATGGCGCATGCTATGTGATTCGGAAGACTTTGGTCGTTCACTCAAAGTTGGATGAATCCATTCACCGGGAGAACATCTTTCGGTCAACATGTGGAATTGGAGGGCGTACATGCAATTATATAGTTGATTCCGGGAGTTGCGCCAATTTGGTAAGCCATCAACTTGTCCATGACTTTAATATTGTTTGTTTTACCACATCCCCACCCGTATAATTTGCAATGGATGAATGATGAGGCTGATGTGCGTGTGGTCGCTCAAGCTTTTGTTAAATTTCGCGTGGGAAAGTTGGTTGATGAAGTTTTATGCGATGTTGTACCGTTATTTGTAACTCATTTACTTTTGGGGAGACCATGGCAATATGACCGGGCTGCGATATATAATGGTCGTTTGAATACTTGGACTATCTCTTTAAATGGCGCTAAGGTTACTTTGCACCCCATGACACCTGTTCAAGTTCATTCCGAACAGCTGCGTATGTCTAATGCTCGAAAAGCTGCGTTTGGTGAGAAAAAAAATAATATCGAGGGAGGAAAAGTTGAATATAAGAATGTTGTTCCGGAGAGAAAAAAACATGAGGGCGTTTTATCACCACTTGAGGGACGTATAGTTGAACAATCTAAAATGAACTATTCTAAGGTAAGGGAGGGAGTTTCCAACGAGGGAGTAAAAAGGTCGGCGCAGCTACGTGAGGGAGTGGGAGACTCAAATCACGAGGGTAAAATAAAAGTTGAAAATTTTGTTGGTAAGGGAGCGAAGCACAATTTTCTCGCCAAGTCTAGTTTGATAACTACGACTATAAATGGTGGACAATTCGTTTATCTAATCTTTTTCAAAGAAGTCGACACTTCCCCTCATTGTTTTATTACTATTGCCGATCTAACAACCTCTCTTCCAAGTGTTATTTGTGAGGTTTTGCGGGAGTACGCCGATGTGTTTCCGGAGGAGGAACCAAGTGGTTTACCACCACTACGTGGCATTGAACACCAAATAGACTTCATTCCGGGTGCAACTCTTCCCAACCGACCGCGTATAGAGCCAATCCTACGGAGACACTCGAAATTCAAAAACAAGTGACGGAGCTTTGTTGGATAAAGGCAAGATACGTGAATCTTTGAGTCCTTGTGCTTTACCCGTCATTGTGGTGCCTAAGAAAAGTGGTGAGTGGCGGATGTGCACCGACTGTCGTGCAATCAACAATATCACGGTAAAGTATCGTTATCCTATTCCTAGGTTAGACGATATGCTTGATGAATTGCATGGTAGTAAACTGTTCTCTAAAATTGATTTAAAAAGTGGCTATCACCAAGTTAGAATTCGTGAGGGTGATGAATGGAAAACAGCCTTTAAAACTAAGTTTGGTCTTTATGAATGGCTTGTTATGCCTTTTGGTCTTACAAATGCACCATCCACGTTTATGCGTTTAATGAATGAAGTTTTGCGTGAGTTTATTGGGCATTTTGTGGTTGTATACTTTGATGATATTCTTATCTATAGCACCACACTTGATGATCATGTTGCACATTTACAAGCTGTTCTTGATACACTTCGACGTGCTAAGTTATATGCTAACCTTAAAAAGTGTGAGTTTTGCTTGGATAGGGTTGTTTTTCTTGGTTTTGTTATTAGTGTCCAAGGTGTGGAGGTGGACCAAGAAAAGATTCGTGCAATCAAGGAGTGGCCTGATCTTAAAAACGTGGCTGATGTTAGGAGTTTCCTTGGCTTGGCTAGCTTCTACCGGCGGTTTGTGAAAGACTTTAGCACGATTGCGGCACCTTTGACTGAGCTC
Source organism: Gentiana straminea (assembly GCA_036785695.1). NCBI lineage: Eukaryota > Viridiplantae > Streptophyta > Magnoliopsida > Gentianales > Gentianaceae > Gentiana > Gentiana straminea. The sequence goes on along the minus strand of JAVUPR010000420.1, from coordinate 84,169 downwards.
ATCAAGAAAAACGCTGCATTCACTTGGGAGAAACGTCACAGGGAGTCCTTTGAAACTCTTAAGCTTCACTTAATTTCAGCCCCAATACTTGCTTTACCCGATTTTAATAAAATGTTTGAAATAGAATGTGATGCTTCGGGTATTGGTGTGGGGGGAGTTTTGAGTCAAGAAAAACGTCCTGTGGCTTACTTTAGTGAGAAATTGAAAGGTGCTCATTTGAACTATTCTACTTATGATAAAGAACTTTATGCATTGATTCGTTGTTTGCAAACGTGGCAGCATTATCTTAGACCTCGTGAGTTTGTCATTCATACCGACCATGAATCCTTGAAATATCTTAAAGGTCAAGGTCAATTGAGTAAACGTCATATCCGTTATATAGAATTTCTTGAATCGTTTCCTTATGTCATTAAATACAAAAAAGGTAAGGATAACGTTGTTGCGGATGCTTTGTCTCGACGTTACTCGCTGATCACGTCATTACAAACTAAGTTGCTTGGTTTTGAAAGTCTTAAGGATTTGTATGCGAAAGATGAGGATTTTGGTGCTATATTTGTTAAATGTCCGTCATCTACTTTACCCGATTATTCTGTGCATGATGGATTTCTTTACAAAGGTGATAAGTTGTGTATTCCAAGATCTTCCATTCGTGAATTGTTGTTACGTGAATCTCACGGTGGTGGTTTGATGGGTCACTTTGGGGTGGACAAAACTTTGGATATGTTGCGAACTCACTTCTTTTGGCCACGCATGAAATCGATGTGATTAAGTTATGTGCTTCTTGTCTTGTGTGTAAACATGCTAAATCACGCTTGCAACCACATGGTTTATACACTCCTTTACCAATTCCAACATCTCCTTGGACGGATATTTCTATGGACTTTGTGTTAGGATTGCCTCGTTCTAAAAATGGAAAAGACTCAATTTTTGTTGTCGTGGATCGTTTTTCTAAAATGGCCCATTTCGTTCCATGTAATAAAACGAACGATGCTTCCTATATTGCTGATTTGTTCTTTAAAGAAATTGTCCGTTTACATGGTGTTCCTCGTACGATTGTGAGTGATCGTGATACGAAATTCGTGAGTCATTTTTGGAGAGTTTTATGGATGCGATTGGGCACTTACTTGTTGTTTTCTACTTCGTTTCATCCACAAACTGATGGCCAAACTGAAGTAGTAAATCGAGTCTTAGGCCAACTTCTTCGTACCGTTGTTAAAAGTAACTTAAAGAATTGGGAACTTTGTTTGCCTTATGTGGAATTTGCTTATAACCGTGCTAAGCATTCAGCAACTCAATATGCACCATTTGAACTTGTTTATGGGTTTTTACCGGCTGCACCTTTTGACTTTGTTCCTTTACCTCCTGGAACGCAGGTTAGCTTGGATGGTGATGCCAAGGCTGCACTTGTTCAATCCTTGCATGAAAAAGCTCGCCTGAATGTGCAAAAAGCAACTGAAACTTACATGAAGAAGGCAAACAAGGGGCGCAAGGAATTGATCTTTCAACCGGGGGATTTAGTTTGGCTGCACCTTCGCAAAGAACGTTTTCCAGAACTCCGCAAGTCAAAGCTGAATGCTCGTGGTGCTGGTCCTTTTCAAGTGCTAGAGCGGATCAACAACAATGCTTACAAGTTGGACATTCCTCAAGATTGGAGCATTTCTCCTACGTTCAATGTTGCTGATTTAACTCCTTATCAAGACTCTTCAGATCTGAGGACAGATCCTTTCCACCCGGGAGGGAATGATATGCATCATCTTTCCAACGATTCATCTTTGGACAAAAACGACCCACTCACTTTTCAAGCTGGTCCGATGACAAGGTCACAAACTAAGAAATTGGATGCAGCATTAAAGCAACTCGTTTTGGGCTCATTCAAAGATCATATTGGGCTTAACAAGGAGGAAGATTCAGCCATTTATGGTATATGGACTTGTGATTGGGGTTGATGGACTTTGGAATCACAAGATCGATTTTGGGCTAAGTTTTGGATCATATGAATAATAAGCCCAAAAATATAAATATTTATATTTTATTTAAGCTAAATAAATCTGAAAATACTACTCAAAATGGCGCCACTTTTAGCATTGGAGAAACTAGGTACATTGTATTTGGAGCATTAATGATTCAATTGTACATTGTACTTAGTTGAAGCATTCATGGCTGATCTTGTTTTTCCCAAATGGCGCCAACATTGGAAGGAGTTTCTAGGAAGTCCTTTCTTATTTCTAGGTAGTCTTTAATGTTAATTCATGTATCTCAATTCGAATTCAGCCTATAAAAGGCGTGGCATCTTCATTGTAAACTTCGATTTCGACTTTGAGTGAATTATATAAAAATATTGTGAGTTTATCTTGTTACCTTGTTGATTAGGTAATTTGATTGACTTGAGAATTTATCAAGGATTTGAGCAATCCTTGTGCGGCGTTCTCAATTTAGGATCCCAAAGTGCTGATTCCGAGGGATACTAAATCTTTGCTCGTTGTTTCTTTTCTCTTCTTCGTTTTTCCTTTGTATCTTCTTTCATTGCATCCTTAATCTAGATCCCGAACCGTATCAACTTGCAAACGTATTTTCGTACTTTTTTTCGTACCCATAGAGTACTCCGTTTTGATTCTTGTACAAGGCCATTCGTTCCGTTTTGCTTGCCGTTTGCGCCGGCGTGCCTTATTTATCGTTCGGTCGATATCACATCGGTACTTCAAAGAGAATTACAAACGTTTTTTTTCGTACTTTTTTTCGTACCCATAGAGTACTTAACGTGTGATTTTGATTCCTTGTACAAGGCCATTCGGCCTCCGTTTTGCTTGCCGTTTGCGCCGGCGTGCCTTATTTATCGTTCGGTCGATATCACATCGGTACTTCAAAGAGAATTACAAACGTTTTTTTTACTTTTTACTTTTTTTTGTACCCATAGAGTACTTAACTCGTGTGATTTTTGATTCCTTGTACAAGGCCATTCGGCCTCCGTTTTGCTTGCCGTTTGCGCCGGCGTGCCTTATTTATCGTTCGGTCGATATCACATCGGTACTTCAAAGAGAATTACAAACGTTTTTTTTCGTACTTTTTTTCGTACCCATAGAGTACTTAACGTGTGATTTTTGATTCCTTGTACAAGGCCATTCGCCTCCGTTTTGCTTGCCGTTTGCGCCGGCGTGCCTTATTTATCGTTCGGTCGATATCACATCGGTACTTCAAAGAGAATTACAAACGTTTTTTTTCGTACTTTTTTTCGTACCCATAGAGTACTTAACGTGTGTGATTTTTGATTCCTGTACAAGGCCATTCGGCCTCCGTTTTGCTTGCCGTTTGCGCCGGCGTGCCTTATTTATCGTTCGGTCGATATCACATCGGTACTTCAAAGAGAATTACAAACGTTTTTTTTCGTACTTTTTTTCGTACCCATAGAGTACTTAACGTGTGATTTTTTCGATTCCTTGTACAAGGCCATTCGGCCTCCGTTTTGCTTGCCGTTTGCGCCGGCGTGCCTTATTTATCGTTCGGTCGATATCACATCGATTATCACTTCAAAGAGATCCGACTTTTTTTCCAATCGTTCCCTATTCAAAACAAGTCTAAAAATCCTCAAAATTTACCAGTAGATAGAACATTGTATTGGCTATCTTTTGTCTCTTTGGCACTTTAGCAAATTCGGATTTTATCTTGATCAAATTTGGATCGGAATATTCTGCTCGATTTTCTGGAACAGCTTTGATATGACAACTAAGGATCTAGATTTAAGTGTTCTTGCTAATTAAGCTAATAACACGTTTTATTGAAAAGAAAACAAGAAGGAAAATCGAAATACTTACTAGATTAGGATAATAAGAACGAAAATGAAGAACAAAGATAGGAGCAAGCTTAGATCCACCCTCGGAATCGCACTTCGGGTTTCTCCAAGTTTGAGAATGTCGCACAAAGGTTGCTCACACCTTTGATATATTCTCGAGTTAACCCTTCACCCAGTCGCAAGGAAAAGTTTTAGCTATGTTTGTTTCAATCACTGAAAGTTAAAATATATATATTTTCACTCAAATATCACCTAATTTATACATGGCAAATATACAAGCCTATATAGAACTAAAACTAAGAGAACTTCCCTCAAATAGGCAATGTGGGACAAAAATACTTATACTTTGTCAATTTGGGAGCTAAGCTTCACTCAAATCGATGTGGGAGAATGTGGAAGGAGCAAGACACGTCCAAGGCATGTCTAGGACAAGTCTTGGACATGTCTTGGGCGCAATCTTGGACAAGGTCCATTTTTAGAAGGGACAATTTCCAAAATTTAAGGTGAAAAAGGTATCGGGTTTTTGAAGGGTAAAAAGGGTAGATTATTGTAGGGTAGGGCCTCAAATACCTTTAAGGTATAGGGTACATGGGAATCAATTAACCAATGTGGGATAATAAAAGACTAATTAAAAGACTAAATAAAAGACTCAATCTTCCTCTTGAATTGGGCTACATCATTCCCTCCCCTTCAAAAGGATTCGCCCTCGAATCCACCCGGATCAAACACGAATTTCTTGCTTCCATACGTCCACTCAACCACAGAGAAACTCGAATCACAACATCGCAAAAACATGGAATGGCGCGAGCGAAGAAATCGCGACAACAAAATCCAAAGGGCGGCAATGCTGTAAATATGGATCCACATATACATGTGGCGCTTGTATCGCTTTCAAATCAGTAACTAAAATTGCCGAGTGCACCTTTGGACCATCGGATTGCACCGGTTCGGTCCCCGGTTGGACCACAATCGATTCAGCAAGTAAGTCCACGGGCATAGTGATCGGGTCAACACCAATATCCATCTTGACGTCGGCAAACTCGTCAGAATGGTCGGGTACCGGTAAAGGAGAATCAATAGTAGCAACTGGAACAACATCATTAGTAAGTGCATTAGGAACCTCAATGAACTCTTCCGTGGCTGAATCAATAATAAGAATGTCAACCTCCTCGTGTACCACAGCCGTAGGGGGGTTGGGAATAACTTTGTTTATTCGATTTAGCACGTGAAGGAGAGAATTTGGGCGGTTGCCGCCCATAGCTTCTTCACGTGTTACACCATCCGTGATAAAGAAAAGTTCATCGTCCGCCTTCCACTTTGCGTCCAATTTCCTCCAACGTTCGCACGTTTTAATTTCCATTGTTCTCGCCTCTAATTCACGTTGTTCAATACGTTCTAATTTCCGTTCGCCTCCAATTTCCGTTGCGCAATACGTTCGAATTTCCGTTGCTCTACCTCCAATCTCTATTTGGACGCAATACGTTCTAAGTTCCGTTCAATACGTCAATCTCCGTTGCACAATTATCATTCCAATGTTGTTTTCCCGTATGCGCTTTGCTCGCGAAGTAGTCATTTTGTTCCTTGGCAAATTCGGCGTCGGCCTTCTTGATAGCAAATGATAATCCAGTTCGGGATCATATTCCATATAGCACTCATAACCATTGTAACGTAACGGATTCAACTTCGACCCAACGCTCATCTCGATATGGATGTGGTCGAATTTTCAGCAAAAAGTTTATCCATTGCACGCCTCCTAGGGTTCTTGGATTTCAAGAACGCACTAGATGATTCCTCGAAAATAACGAGAAATTCGATGATGTAAGGAGCTTTTATGAACAGTGCGGTTGCTATTAGCAGTTCTTGATGAATCAAGGATTACGACTTCAAGAATAGAAAATTGAAAACGCAGCAGATTTCTTCAAGAAACGCAGCAACTTTAATTTCCCAACAAAAATTTTCGTCCCAAACGCAATAATTTAGAACGGCACTTATCACGACCAAACGGTATGGAATTCGGGAAAACACAAAGAACAAAAATTGTAGAGAACGAAATTTTGGTTAAGACTGTTAAGTTTCAGAATTTTTGGACAGGTATAACCCACTCAAATCGAATTCGTAAACAGATCACTCTCGGGTTACGGGTTTTGACAGGAACAGTCAACTAGGTGACGGCGACTATTGTGCACAACCGGTCAGGATTCGGAAAAAACTCAAAGAATCAAAGTTGTAGAACAATGAATTTATATGCTCACAAAATTTCAGTCAATTCCAACCACCACAACTCCCTAAAAACAAAGTCAACTACAAGCTATTCCAGAAAATCGAGCAGAATATTCCGATCCGAATTTGATCAAGATAATATCCGAATTTGTGAAAGTGCCAAAGAGACAAAAGATAGTTAATACAAATTTCTATCTACTGGTAAAATTTGGAGGGTTTAGTTTCCCAAAATGGAAAACCGAAGGTCGGGTTTGACAAAACTACCATTTTGGGAAGGTTTGTTCAAAATTGGTCAAAACTCCCAAAAATACCCCTACCCCTTATTACATGTAAATAATAACAAAATAGATAAGTTTTCCTCTCCCACTCGATCATAATTCAAAGAAAGAACTAATTTCTTCAATGCATCCTCGAGTCTTCGTTTCCGAGCTCTCGTCATCGGTCCTTTTTGAATCTGAAGTGGATCCTCACTTGCATCATCTTCAAGATGGATATTTGAACTTCCATGATATGTATCAAGCTTGTAGTCGACTTTGTTTTTAAGGAGTTGTGGTGGTCGGAATTGAATGAAATTTTGTGAGCACATAGGAAATTCATTGTTCTACAACTTTGATTCTTTGAGTTTTTTTAGAATCTCGACCGGTTTTGCACAATAGTCGCCGTCACCTAGTTGACTGTTTCTGTCAAAACCCGTAACCCGAGAGTGACCTGTTTACGAATTCGATTTGAGTGGGTTATACCTGTCCCAAAATTCTGAAACTTAACAGTCTTAACACGTATGGTGGAACACGTGAAGAAGCTATGGATGGCAAACCGTCCAAATTCTCTCCTTCACGTGCTGAATCGAATAAATAGGTTATTCCCAACCCCCCTACGCCTATGGTACACGAGGAGGAAGACATTCTTATTGTTGATTCAGCCACGGAAGAGTTCATTGAGGTTCCTAATGCACTTACTAATGATGTTGTTCCAGTTGCTATTATTGATTCTCCTTTACCGGTACCCGACCATTCTGACGAGATTGCCGACGTCAAGGTGGATATTGGTGTTGACCCAATAACTATGCCCGTGGACTTACTTGCTGAATCGATTGTTGATAAGAATTTAACTATGAAGAATATGGATCGGATTGAAATAAAGTTGTTTTCTTGAATAAAAAGGAAAGTAAATAAAAACAAGAAAAGATAGGAGCTACCTTGAAAGCCTAGAAATCCTGTTTCTAGGGATCTTGGTATTGTCCTTGGAAGCTTAGAAATCTCGTTTCTAAGGACCTTGGATCGATGGATGCCACAACAACTTGCTCAAGTTTGTTGATAAATCCGGTAAATTTAGTGTTCTATCCGAAACACACACAAGTAAAAATACTTTGGAAAGAAAAACTTAATAGTTTTATAGATAAAAAATTGAATGTTGAATCCTTTTGGTTACAAAAGTTTGGATATTTATAGGAAAATAAATACATGAATAATGGCATAAATAAGATGAAAAGTCTTCCTCAAATATCACAAAATGGGGCGCCCAAAATAAGCTAGTTTCAAAGCATCATGAATCAATGTATCTTGAATAAATGCTTGGACTCTTGAAATCTTGGTTCATGCATCTTGATTCAATGTATTTGCATTTTCCAAAATTTGCCTTCTTGACTTCTTGAACTCAAAAGATGGCGCCATTTACTCCCCAAATTCAGCCATGTTTTTGTTGTTTATTTAAATAATATTACACAATATAATATATAGTAATATATATTATAATACTTATATACATGCACTTGTATTCTTGAACTTCAAAATGGCGTCCAAAATGCTGATGTCCAAGCTCCATGTATCTTCTTCATCCAAATGCATTGTATCTTCTTTGAACTCTTGAATTTTCCAAACTTGAATTTATCCCCAAAAAGTGGCGCCCAAAATATCGGCAAAATTTATCATATATTTGACTAATATTTCATAATGAAATATATGATACAATGTTATAATAAGTGTCTTTAATATTGGTTTATTATTTACATAAATTATGAAGCGAATCACATCATACTCTCCCGGTTGCGAAGGATTCGTCCTCGAATCAAAAGAATGTCGTAGAGTTCAGAATCATGCACTAATCTTGAACAAATCCAAAAGATTACCAACCAAACACCGGGATCAAATATAATGCGAAGATCAGAAATTGCTCTCGGCATGATGAAGACCTTTAAAGAAGCAATATAACCACCGCAAGTCGGATACTGTGAGGTCTCAGCATGCACACAAAACGGGTCAAAGAATGTAAGCTCCGGTTTTCCATGAACATGATCAGGATCAACACAAATCAAAGGCAATATAGGGGCTGCATTGGAGGTATCCAACAGCCTAGTGTCCTCTTCATGAGGCTGATCATTATGTACCCTTTCATCCACAATTTCAGGCGCACCCACTTCCACTTCCTCATCAACAAATATGGGACTAATTTCTTCTGCCAGCTCCACCTCAATAACTTGAATATTATCTTCCCCATGGTCAATGAACTCCTTCTCCATGTCAACTGCCTCATTCAAAATTTCAAAATTCAACTCCTCATAAATGGTGGTCTCTTCGAGAACTGGAGTAACTTTGGGCGCCTCAACAATAGGAACAAATTGTTGTTCATGTGCGGCCACTAGAACATGACCGAATTGTTCCCACAGTTTGTTTCCCTCCACAAAACTATTTTGCAAGATATTTACTCCATATTGAATGTCACGCAAGAGTAACTCGATTTTCCTTTGTCTTTCATATTCTAATTCTTGTTGTCGCCTCAACATCCTCCACTCTTTTTCTCTTTTTTTTTTTTTTCACAAGATTATTTCAATCAACTTCTCTGATACCAACTGATAAGAATTCAACTATGAAGATGATGATCGGATTGAAATAAAGTTGTTTTCTTGAATAAAAAGGAAAGTAAATAAAAACAAGAAAAGATAGGAGCTACCTTGAAAGCCTAGAAATCCTGTTTCTAGGGATCTTGGTATTGTCCTTGGAAGCTTAGAAATCTCGTTTCTAAGGACCTTGGATCGATGGATGCCACAACAACTTGCTCAAGTTTGTTGATAAATCCGGTAAATTTAGTGTTCTATCCGAAACACACACCAAAAGTAAAAATACTTTGGAAAGAAAAACTTAATAGTTTTATAGATAAAAAATTGAATGTTGAATCCTTTTGGTTACAAAAGTTTGGATATTTATAGGAAAATAAATACATGAATAATGGCATAAATAAGATGAAAAGTCTTCCTCAAATATCACAAAATGGGGCGCCCAAAATAAGCTAGTTTCAAAGCATCATGAATCAATGTATCTTGAATAAATGCTTGGACTCTTGAAATCTTGGTTCATGCATCTTGATTCAATGTATTTGCATTTTCCAAAACTTGCCTTCTTGACTTCTTGAACTCAAAAGATGGCGCCATTTACTCCCCAAATTCAGCCATGTTTTTGTTGTTTATTTAAATAATATTACACAATATAATATATAATAATATATATTTTATTCAAAATAACTTATATACATGTTAGCCTTGTATTCTTGAACTTCAAAATGGCGTCCAAAATGTAGATGTCCAAGCTCCTTGTATTCTTCTTCATCCAAATGCATTGTATCTTCTTTGAACTCTTGAATTTTCCAAACTTGAATTTATCCCCAAAAAGTACTTAACTGTGTGATTTTTGATTTCTTGTACATGGCCATTCTGGCCTCCGTTTTGCTTGCCGTTTGCGCCGGCGTGCCTTATTTATCGTTCTGGTCGATATCACATCAGTACTTCAAAGAGAATTACAAACGTTTTTTTTTCGTACCCATAGAGTACTTAACTGTGTGATTTTTGATTCCTTGTACAAGGCCATTCTGGCCTCCGTTTTGCTTGCCGTTTGCGCCGGCGTGCCTTATTTATCGTTCGGATCGATATCACATCAGTACTTCAAAGAGAATTACAAACGTTTTTTATCGTACTTTTTTTCGTACCATAGTCTACTTAACGGCGTGATTTTTGATTTCTTGTACAAGGCCATTCTGGCCTCCGTTTTGCTTGCCGTTTGTGCCGGCATGCCTTATTTATCGTTCTGGTCGATATCACATCAGTACTTCAATGAGAATTACAAACGTTTTTTTTCGTACTTTTTTTCGTACCCATAGAGTACTTAACTGTGTGATTTTTGATTTCTTGTACAAGGCCATTCTGGCCTCCGTTTTGCTTGCCGTTTGCGCCGGCGTGCCTTATTTATCGTTCTGGTCGATATCACATCAGTACTTCAAAGAGAATTACAAACGTTTTTTTCGTACTCTTTTTCATACCCATAGACTACTTAACGGTGTGATTTTTGATTCCTTGTACAAGGCCATTCTGGCCTCCGTTTTGCTTGCCGTTTGCGCCGGCGTGCCTTATTTATCGTTCTGGTCGATAACACATCAGTACTTCAAAGAGAATTACAAACGGTTTTTTTCGTACTTTTTTTCGTACCCATAGAGTACTTAACTGTGTGATTTTGATTCCTTGTACAAGGCCATTCTGACCTCCGTTTTGCTTGACGTTTGCGCCGGCGTGCCTTATTTATCGTTCTGGTCGATACCACATCAATACGTCAAAGAGAATTACAAACGTTTTTTTTCGTACTTTTTTTCGTACCCATAGATTATACAAGGCCATTCTGGCCTCCGTTTTGCTTGCCGTTTGCGCCGGCGTGCCTTATTTATCGTTCTGGTCGATATCACATCAGTACTTCAAAGAGAATTACAAACGTTTTTTTCGTACTTTTTTTCGTACCCATAGAGTACTTAACTCGTGTGATTTTTGATTCCTTGTACAAGGCCATTCGGCCTCCGTTTTGCTTGCCGTTTGCGCCGGCGTGCCTTATTTATCGTTCGGTCGATATCACATCGGTACTTCAAAGAGAATTACAAACGTTTTTTTTCGTACTTTTTTTCGTACCATATAGAGTACTTAACTCGTGTGATTTTTGATTTCTTGTACAAGGCCATTCTCGCCTCCGTTTTGCTTGCGCCGTTTGCGCCGGCGTGCCTTATTTATCGTTCGGTCGATATCACATCGGTACTTCAAAGAGAATTACAAATGTTTTTTTCGTACTTTTTTTCGTACCCATAGAGTACTTAACCGTGTGATTTTTGATTCATTGTACAAGGCCATTCGGCCTCCGTTTTGCTTGCCGTTTGCACCGGCGTGCCTTATTTATCGTTCGGTCGATATCACATCGTACTTCAAAGAGAATTACAAACGTTTTTTATCGTACTTTTTTTCGTACCCATAGACTACTTAACGGTGTGATTTTTGATTCCTTGTACAAGGCCATTCGGCCTCCGTTTTGCTTGCCGTTTGCGCGCGGCGTGCCTTATTTATCGTTCGGTCGATAACACATCGGTACTTCAAAGAGAATTACAAACGTTTTTTCGTACTTTTTTTCGTACCCATAGAGTACTTAACTATGTGATTTTGATTCCTCGTACAAGGCCATTACGGCCTCCGTTTTGCTTGCCGTTTGCGCCGGCGTGCCTTATTTATCGTTCTGGTCGATATCACATCTGTACTTCAAAGAGAATTACAAACGTTTTTTTTCGTACTTTTTTTCGTACCCATAGAGTACTTAACTTTGTGATTTTTGATTCCTTGTACAAGGCCATTCGGCCTCCGTTTTGCTTGCCGTTTGCGCCGGCGTGCCTTATTTATCGTTCTGGTCGATAACACATCAGTACTTAAAAGAGAATTACAAACGTTTTTTTTCGTACTTTTTTTCGTACCCATAGAGTACTTAACAGTGTGATTTTTGATTTCTTGTACAAGGCCATTCGGCCTCCGTTTTGCTTGCCGTTTGCGCCGGCGTGCCTTATTTATCGTTCGGTCGATATCACATCGGTACTTCAAAGAGAATTATAAACATTTTTTTTCGTACTTTTTTTCGTACCCATAGAGTATTTAACTGTGTGATTTTTGATTCCTTGTACAAGGCCATTAAGGCCTCCGTTTTGCTTGCCGTTTGCGCCGGCGTGCCTTATTTATCGTTTTGGTCGATATCACATCAGTACTTCAAAGAGAATTACAAACGTTTTTTATCGTACTTTTTTCGTACCCATAGACTACTTAACGGTGTGATTTTTAATTCCTTGTACAAAGCCATTCTGGCCTCCGTTTTGCTTGCCGTTTGCGCCGGCATGCCTTATTTATCGTTCTGGTCGATATCACATCTGTACTTCAAAGAGAATTACAAACGTTTTTTTCGTACTTTTTTTCGTACCCATAGTAGTACTTAACGTGTGATTTTTGATTTCTTGTACAAGGCCATTTTGGCCTCCGTTTTGCTTCCCGTTTGCGCCGGCGTGCCTTATTTATCGTTCTGGTCGATATCACATCGGTACTTCAAAGAGAATTACAAACGTTTTTTTTTCCTACTTTTTTTCGTACCCATAGAGTACTTAACGTGTGATTTTTGATTCCTTGTACAAGGCCATTCGGCCTCCGTTTTGCTTGCCGTTTGCGCCGGCGTGCCTTATTTATCGTTCGGTCGATATCACATCGGTACTTCAAAGAGAATTACAAACGTTTTTTTTCGTACTTTTTTTCATACCCATAGAGTACTTAACCGTGTGATTTTTAATTCCTTGTACAAGGCCATTCGGCCTCCGTTTTGCTTGCCGTTTGCGCCGGCGTGCCTTATTTATCGTTCGGTCGATATCACATCGTACTTCAAAGAGAATTACAAACGTTTTTTTCGTACTTTTTTTCGTACCCATAGAGTACTTAACTGTGTGATTTTTGATTTCTTGTACAAGGCCATTTTGGCCTCCGTTTTGCTTGCCGTTTGCGCCGGCGTGCCTTATTTATCGTTCTGGTCGATATCACATCAGTACTTCAAAGAGAATTACAAACGTTTTTTTTCGTACTTTTTTTCGTACCCATAGAGTACTTAACGTGTGATTTTTGATTCCTTGTACAAGGCCATTCGGCCTCCGTTTTGTTTGCCGTTTGCGCCGGCGTGCCTTATTTATCGTTCGGTCGATATCACATCAGTACTTCAAAGAGAATTACAAACGTTTTTTTTCGTACTTTTTTTCGTACCCATAGAGTACTTAAATGTGTGATTTTGATTCCTTGTACAAGGCCATTCTGACCTCCGTTTTGCTTGCCGTTTGCGCCGGCGTGCCTTATTTATCGTTCTGGTCGATATCACATCAGTACTTCAAAGAGAATTACAAACGTTTTTTTTTCGTACTTTTTTTCGTACCCATAGAGTACTTAACTATGTGATTTTTGATTCCTTGTACAAGGCCATTCTGGCCTCTGTTGCTTGCCGTTTGCGCCGGCGTGCCTTATTTATCGTTCGGTCGATATCACATCGGTACTTCAAAGAGAATTACAAACGTTTTTTTTCGTACTTTTTTTCGTACCCATAGAGTACTTAACTCGTGTGATTTTTGATTCCTTGTACAAGGCCATTCGGCCTCCGTTTTGCTTGCCGTTTGCGCCGGCGTGCCTTATTTATCGTTCGGTCGATATCACATCGGTACTTCAAAGAGAATTACAAACGTTTTTTTTCATACTTTTTTTCGTACCCATAGAGTACTTAACCGTGTGATTTTTGATTCCTTGTACAAGGCCATTCGGCCTCCGTTTTGCTTGCCGTTTGCGCCGGCGTGCCTTATTTATCGTTCGGTCGATATCACATCGGTACTTCAAAGAGAATTACAAACGTTTTTTTCGTACTTTTTTTACCCATAGAGTACTTAACGTGTGATTTTTGATTCCTTGTACAAGGCCATTCGGCCTCCGTTTTGCTTGCCGTTTGCGCCGGCGTGCCTTATTTATCGTTCGGTCGATATCACATCGGTACTTCAAAGAGAATTACAAACGTTTTTTTCGTACTTTTTTTCGTACCCATAGAGTACTTAACGTGTGATTTTGATTCCTTGTACAAGGCCATTCGACCTCCGTTTTGCTTGCCGTTTGCGCCGGCGTGCCTTATTTATCGTTCGGTCGATATCACATCGGTATACGTCAAAGAGAATTACAAACGTTTTTTTTCGTACTTTTTTTCGTACCCATAGATTTAGATTTTTTTGATTCCTTGTACAAGGCCATTCGGCCTCCGTTTTGCTTGCCGTTTGCGCCGGCGTGCCTTATTTATCGTTCGGTCGATATCACATCGGTACTTCAAAGAGAATTACAAACGTTTTTTTTCGTACTTTTTTTCGTACCCATAGAGTACTTAACGTGTGATTTTTGATTCCTTGTACAAGGCCATTCGGCCTCCGTTTTGCTTGCCGTTTGCGCCGGCGTGCCTTATTTATCGTTCGGTCGATATCACATCGGTACTTCAAAGAGAATTACAAACGTTTTTTTTCGTACTTTTTTTCGTACCATAGAGTACTTAACGTGTGATTTTTGATTTCTTGTACAAGGCCATTCGGCCTCCGTTTTGCTTGCCGTTTGCGCCGGCGTGCCTTATTTATCGTTCGGTCAATATCACATCGGTACTTCAAAGAGAATTACAAACGTTTTTTCGTACTTTTTTTCGTACCCATAGAGTACTTAACTCGTGTGATTTTTGATTCATTGTACAAGGCCATTCGGCCTCCGTTTTGCTTGCCGTTTGCACCGGCGTGCCTTATTTATCGTTCGGTCGATATCACATCGTACTTCAAAGAGAATTACAAACGTTTTTTATCGTACTCTTTTTCGTACCCATAGACTACTTAACGGTGTGATTTTTGATTCCTTGTACAAGGCCATTCTGGCCTCCGTTTTGCTTGCCGTTTGCGCCGGCGTGCCTTATTTATCGTTCTGGTCGATATCACATCAGTACTTCAAAGAGAATTACAAACGTTTTTTTTTCGTATTTTTTTTTCGTACCCATAGAGTACTTAACTATGTGATTTTGATTCCTCGTACAAGGCCATTCTGGCCTCCGTTTTGCTTGCCGTTTGCGCCGGCGTGCCTTATTTATCGTTCGGTCGATATCACATCAGTACTTCAAAGAGAATTACAAACATTTTTTTTCGTACTTTTTTTCGTACCTATAGAGTACTTAACTTTGTGATTTTTGATTCCTTGTACAAGGCCATTCTGGCCTCCGTTTTGCTTGCCGTTTGCGCCGGCGTGCCTTATTTATCGTTCTGGTCGATAACACATCAGTACTTAAAAGCGAATTACAAACGTTTTTTTTCGTACTTTTTTTCGTACCTATAGAGTACTTAACTGTGTGATTTTTGATTTCTTGTACATGGCCATTCTGGCCTCCGTTTTGCTTGCCGTTTGCGCCGGCGTGCCTTATTTATCGTTCTGGTCGATATCACATCAGTACTTCAAAGAGAATTATAAATGTTTTTTTTCGAACCCATAGAGTATTTAACTGTGTGATTTTTGATTCCTTGTACAAGGCCATTCTGGCCTCTGTTTTGCTTGCCGTTTGCGCCGGCGTGCCTTATTTATCGTTTTGGTCGATATCACATCAGTACTTCAAAGAGAATTACAAACGTTTTTTATCGTACTCTTTTTCGTACCCATAGACTACTTAACGGTGTGATTTTTAATTCCTTGTACAAGGCCATTCTGGCCTCCGTTTTGCTTGCCGTTTGCGCCGGCATGCCTTATTTATCGTTCTGGTCGATATCACATCAGTACTTCAAAGAGAATTACAAACGTTTTTTTTCGTTCTTTTTTTCGTACCCATAGAGTACTTAACTGTGTGATTTTTGATTTCTTGTACAAGGCCATTTTGGCCTCCGTTTTGCTTCCCGTTTGCGCCGGCGTGCCTTATTTATCGTTCTGGTCGATATCACATCAGTACTTCAAAGAGAATTACAAACGTTTTTTTTTCGTACTTTTTTTCGTACCCATAAAGTACTTAACGTGTGATTTTTGATTCCTTGTACAAGGCCATTCGGCCTCCGTTTTGCTTGCCGTTTGCGCCGGCGTGCCATATTTATCGTTACGGTCGATATCACATCGGTACTTCAAAGAGAATTACAAACGTTTTTTTCGTACTTTTTTTCATACCCATAGAGTACTTAACGTGTGATTTTTATTCCTTGTACAAGGCCATTCGGCCTCCGTTTTGCTTGCCGTTTGCGCCGGCGTGCCTTATTTATCGTTCGGTCGATATCACATCGTACTTCAAAGAGAATTACAAACGTTTTTTTCGTACTTTTTTTCGTACCCATAGAGTACTTAACTGTGTGATTTTTGATTTCTTGTACAAGGCCATTTTGGCCTCCGTTTTACTTCCCGTTTGCGCCGGCGTGCCTTATTTATCGTTCTGGTCGATATCACATCAGTACTTCAAAGAGAATTACAAACGTTTTTTTTCATACTTTTTTTCGTACCCATAGAGTACTTAACGTGTGATTTTTGATTCCTTGTACAAGGCCATTCGGCCTCCGTTTTGCTTGCCGTTTGCGCCGGCGTGCCTTATTTATCGTTCGGTCGATATCACATCGGTACTTCAAAGAGAATTACAAACGTTTTTTTTCGTACTTTTTTTCATACCCATAGAGTACTTAACGTGTGATTTTGATTCCTTGTACAAGGCCATTCGACCTCCGTTTTGCTTGCCGTTTGCGCCGGCGTGCCTTATTTATCGTTCGGTCGATACCACATCGGTACTTCAAAGAGAATTACAAACGTTTTTTCGTACTTTTTTTCGTACCCATAGTACTTAACGTGAGTTTTTGATTCCTTGTACAAGGCCATTCGGCCTCCGTTTTGCTTGCCGTTTGCGCCGGCGTGCCTTATTTATCGTTACGGTCGATATCACATCGGTACTTCAAGAGAATTACAAACGTTTTTTTTTCGTACTTTTTTTCGTACCCATAGAGTACTTAACTTGTGTGATTTTTGATTCCTTGTACAAGGCCATTCGGCCTCCGTTTTGCTTGCCGTTTGCGCCGGCGTGCCTTATTTATCGTTACGGTCGATATCACATCGGTACTTCAAAGAGAATTACAAACGTTTTTTTTTCGTACTTTTTTTCGTACCCATAGAGTACTTAACGTGTGATTTTTGATTTCTTGTACAAGGCCATTCGGCCTCCGTTTTGCTTGCCGTTTGCACCGGCGTGCCTTATTTATCGTTACGGTCGATATCACATCGGTACTTCAAAGAGAATTACAAACGTTTTTTTTTCGTACTTTTTATCGTACCCATAGAGTACTTAACGTGTGTGATTTTTGATTCAATGTACAAGGCCATTCGGCCTCCGTTTTGCTTGCCGTTTGCGCCGGCGTGCCTTATTTATCGTTCTGGTCGATATCACATCAGTACTTCAAAGTGAATTACAAACGTTTTTTTCGTACTTTTTTCGTACCCATAGAGTACTTAACTGTGTGATTTTTGATTCCTTGTACAAGGCCATTCTGGCCTCCGTTTTGCTTGCCGTTTGCGCCGGCGTGCCTTATTTATCGTTACGGTCGATATCACATCGGTACTTCAAAGAGAATTACAAACGTTTTTTTTTTCGTACTTTTTCGTACCCATAGAGTACTTAACGTGTGATTTTTGATTCCTTGTACAAGGCCATTCGGCCTCCGTTTTGCTTGCCGTTTGCGCCGGCGTGCCTTATTTATCGTTACGGTCGATATCACATCGGTACTTCAAAGAGAATTACAAACGTTTTTTTCGTACTTTTTTTCGTACCCATAGAGTACTTAACTTGTGTGATTTTTGATTTCTTGTACAAGGCCATTCGGCCTCCGTTTTGCTTGTCGTTTGCGCCGGCGTGCCTTATTTATCGTTACGGTCGATATCACATCGGTACTTCAAAGAGAATTACAAACGTTTTTTTCGTACTTTTTTTCGTACCCATAGAGTACTTAACGTGTGATTTTTGATTCCTTGTACAAGGACATTCGGCCTCCGTTTTGCTTGCCGTTTGCGCCGGCTTGCCTTATTTATCGTTACGGTCGATATCACATCGGTACTTCAAATAGAATTACAAACGTTTTTTTTTCGTACTTTTTTTGGTACCATAGAGTACTTAAGCGTGTGATTTTTGATTGCTTGTACAAGGCCATTCGGCCTCCGTTTTGCTTGCCGTTTGCGCCGGCGTGCCTTATTTATCGTTCGGTCGATATCACATCGGTACTTCAAAGAGAATTACAAACGGTTTTTATCGTACTTTTTTTCGTACCCATAGACTACTTAACGGTGTGATTTTTGATTCCTTGTACAAGGCCATTCGGCCTCCGTTTTGCTTGCCGTTTGCGCCGGCGTGCCTTATTTATCGTTCGGTCGATATCACATCGGTACTTCAAAGAGAATTACAAACTTTTTTTCATACTTTTTTCGTACCATAGAGTACTTAACGTGTGATTTTTGATTCCTTGTACAAGGCCATTCGGCCTCCGTTTTGCTTGCCGTTTGCGCCGGCGTGCCTTATTTATCGTTACGGTCGATATCACATCGGTACTTCAAAAAGAATTACAAACATTTTTTTTCGTACTTTTTTTGTACCCATAGAGTACTTAACGTGTGATTTTTGATTTCTTGTACAAGGCCATTCGGCCTCCGTTTTGCTTGCCGTTTGCGCCGGCGTGCCTTATTTATCGTTACGGTCGATATCACATCGGTACTTCAAAGAGAATTACAAACGTTTTTTTTTTCGTACTTTTTTTCGTACCCACGAGTACTTAATCGCGTGTGATTTTTGATTCCTTGTACAAGCCATTCGGCCTCCGTTTTGCTTGCCGTTTGCGCCGGCGTGCCTTATTTATCGTTACGGTCGATATCACATCGGTCCTTCAAAGAGAATTACAAACGTTTTTTTTTCGTACTTTTTTTCGTACCCATAGAGTACTTAACGGTGTGATTTTTGATTTCTTGTACAAGGCCATTCGGCCTCGTTTTGCTTGCCGTTTGCGCCGGCGTGCCTTATTTATCGTTCGGTCGATATCACATCGGTACTTCAAAGAGAATTACAAACGTTTTTTTTTCGTACTTTTTTTGTACCCATAGAGTACTTAACGTGTGATTTTTGATTCCTTGTACAAGGCCATTCGGCCTCCGTTTTGCTTGCCGTTTGCGCCGGCATGCCTTATTTATCGTTATGGTCGATATCACATCAGTCCTTCAAAGAGAATTACAAACGTTTTTTTTCGTACTTTTTTTCGTACCCATAGAGTCCTTAACTGTGTGATTTTTGATTTCTTGTACAAGGCCATTCGGCCTCCGTTTTGCTTGCCGTTTGCGCCGGCGTGCCTTATTTATCGTTACGGTCGATATCACATCGGTACTTCAAAGAGAATTACAAACGTTTTTTTTCGTACTTTTTTTCGTACCCATAGAGTACTTAACGTGTGATTTTTGATTCCTTGTACAAGGCCATTCGGCCTCCGTTTTGCTTGCCGTTTGCGCCGGCGTGCCTTATTTATCGTTCGGTCGATATCACATCGGTACTTCAAAGAGAATTACAAACGTTTTTTTTTCGTACTTTTTTCGTACCCATAGACTACTTAACGGTGTGATTTTTGATTGCTTGTACAAGGCCATTCTGGCCTCCGTTTTGCTTGCCGTTTGCGCCGGCGTGCCTTATTTATCGTTCTGGTCGATAACACATCAGTACTTCAAAGAGAATTACAAACGTTTTTTTTCGTACTTTTTTTCGTACCCATAGAGTACTTAACTAAGTGATTTTGATTCCTTGTACAAGGCCATTCTGACCTCCGTTTTGCTTGCCGTTTGCGCCGGCGTGCCTTATTTATCGTTCTGGTCGATATCACATCAGTACTTCAAAGAGAATTACAAACGTTTTTATCGTACTCTTTTTCGTACCCATAGACTACTTAACGGTGTGATTTTTGATTCCTTGTACAAGGCCATTCTGGCCTCCGTTTTGCTTGCCGTTTTCGCCGGCGTGCCTTATTTATCGTCTACGGTCGATATCACATCATTAATTCAAAGAGAATTACAAACGTTTTTTTTCGAACTTTTTTTCGTACCCATAGAGTACTTAACGTGTGATTTTTGATTTCTTGTACAAGGCCATTCGGCCTCCGTTTTGCTTGCCGTTTGCGCCGGCGTGCCTTATTTATCGTTCGGTCGATATCACATCGGTACTTCAAAGAGAATTACAAACGTTTTTTTTTCGTACTTTTTTTCGTACCCATAGAGTACTTAACGTGTGATTTTTGATTCCTTGTACAAGGCCATTCGGCCTCCGTTTTGCTTGCCGTTTGCGCCGGCGTGCCTTATTTATCGTTCTTGTCGATATCACATCAGTAACTCAAAGAGAATTACAAACGTTTTTTTTTCGTACTTTTTTTCGTACCCATAGAGTTCTTAATTGTGTGATTTTTGATTGCTTGTACAAGGCCATTCGGCCTCCGTTTTGCTGCCGTTTGCGCCGGCGTGCCTTATTTATCGTTCGGTCGATATCACATCGGTACTTCAAAGAGAATTACAAACGTTTTTTATCGTACTTTTTTTCGTACCCATAGACTACTTAACGGTGTGATTTTTGATTCCTTGTACAAGGCCATTCGGCCTCCGTTTTGCTTGCCGTTTGCGCCGGCGTGCCTTATTTATCGTTCGGTCGATATCACATCGGTACTTCAAAGAGAATTACAAACGTTTTTTTTTCGTACTTTTTTTCGTACCCATAGAGTACTTAACGTGTGATTTTTGATTTCTTGTACAAGGCCATTCGGCCTCCGTTTTGCTTGCCGTTTGCGTCGGCGTGACTTATTTATCGTTACGGTCGATATCACATCAGTACTTCAATGAGAATTACAAACGTTTTTTTTCGTACTTTTTTTCGTACCCATAGAGTATTTAACGGTGTGATTTTTGATTCCTTGTACAAGGCCATTCTGGCCTCCGTTTTGCTTGCCGTTTGCGCCGGCGTGCCTTATTTATCGTTACGGTCGATACCACATCGGTACTTCAAAGAGAATTACAAACATTTTTTTTCGTACTTTTTTTCGTACCCATAGAGTACTTAACGTGTGATTTTTGATTCCTTGTACAAGGCCATTCGGCCTCCGTTTTGCTTGCCGTTTGCGCCGGCGTGCCTTATTTATCGTTACGGTCGATATCACATCGTACTTCAAAGAGAATTACAAACGTTTTTTTCGTACTTTTTTTCGTACCCATAGAGTACTTAACGTGTGATTTTTGATTCCTTGTACAAGGCCATTCGTCCTCCGTTTTGCTTGCCGTTTGCGCCGGCGTGCCTTATTTATCGTTACGGTCGATATCACATCAGTACTTCAAAGAGAATTACAAACGTTTTTTTTCGTACTCTTTTTCGTACCCATTGACTACTTAACGGTGTGATTTTCGATTGCTTGTACAAGGCCATTCTGGCCTCCGTTTTGCTTGCCGTTTGCGCCGGCGTGCCTTATTTATCGTTCTGGTCGATAACACATCAGTACTTCAAAGAGAATTACAAACGTTTTTTTTCGTACCCATAGAGTACTTAACTATGTGATTTTGATTCCTTGTACAAGGCCATTCTGACCTCCGTTTTGCTTGCCGTTTGCGCCGGCGTGCCTTATTTATCGTTCTAGTCGATATCACATCAGTACTTCAAAGAGAATTACAAACGTTTTTTTCATACTTTTTTTCGTACCCATAGAGTACTTAACTGTGTGATTTTTGATTCCTTGTACAAGGCCATTCGGCCCCCCGTTTTGCTTGCCGTTTGCGCCGGCTTGCCTTATTTATCGTTCTGGTCGATATCACATCAGTATTTCAAATAGAATTACAAACGTTTTTTTTCGTACTTTTTTTGGTACACATAGAGTACTTAACTGTGTGATTTTTGATTGCTTGTACAAGGCCATTCTGGCCTCCGTTTTGCTTGCCGTTTGCGCCGGCGTGCCTTATTTATCGTTCTGGTCGATATCACATCAGTACTTCAAAGAGAATTACAAACGTTTTTTATCGTACTCTTTTTTCGTACCCATAGACTACTTAACGGTGTGATTTTTGATTCCTTGTACAAGGCCATTCTGGCCTCCGTTTTGCTTGCCGTTTGCGCCGGTGTGACTTATTTATCGTTCTGGTCGATATCACATCAGTACTTCAAAGAGAATTACAAACGTTTTTTTCATACTTTTTTTCGTACCCATAGAGTATTTAACGGTGTGATTTTTGATTCCTTGTACAAGGCCTTTCTGGCCTCCGTTTTGCTTGCCGTTTGCGCCGGCGTGCCTTATTTATCGTTCTGGTCGATATCACATCAGTACTTCAAAGAGAATTACAAACGTTTTTTTCATACTTTTTTTTCCGTACTCATAGAGTACTTAACTGCGTGTGATTTTTGATTCCTTGTACAAGGCCATTCGGCCTCCGTTTTGCTTGCCGTTTGCGCCGGCGTGCCTTATTTATCGTTCTGGTCGATACCACATCAGTACTTCAAAAAGAATTACAAACATTTTTTTCGTACTTTTTTTTCGTACCCATAGAGTACTTAACTGTGTGATTTTTGATTTCTTGTACAAGGCCATTCTGGCCTCCGTTTTGCTTGCCGTTTGCGCCGGCGTGCCTTATTTATCGTTCGGTCGATATCACATCAGTACTTCAAAGAGAATGACAAACGTTTTTTTTCGTACTTTTTTTCGTACCCATAGAGTACTTAACTCGTGTGATTTTTGATTCCTTGTACAAGGCCATTCGGCCTCCGTTTTGCTTGCCGTTTGTGCCGGCGTGCCTTATTTATCGTTACGGTCGATATCACATCAGTCCTTCAAAGAGAATTACAAACGTTTTTTTTCGTACTTTTTTTCGTACCCATAGAGTACTTAACGGTGTGATTTTTGATTTCTTGTACAAGGCCATTCTGGCCTCCGTTTTGCTTGCCATTTGCGCCGGCGTGCCTTATTTATCGTTCGGTCGATATCACATCAGTACTTCAAAGAGAATTACAAATGTTTTTTTTCGTTCTTTTTTTCGTACCCATAGAGTACTTAACTCGTGTGATTTTTGATTCCTTGTACAAGGCCATTCGGCCTCCGTTTTGCTTTCCGTTTGCGCCGGCGTGCCTTATTTATCGTTACGGTCGATATCACATCGGTACTTCAAAGAGAATTACAAACGTTTTTTTTCGTACTTTTTTTCGTACCCATAGAGTACTTAACGGTGTGATTTTTGATTTCTTGTACAAGGCCATTCGGCCTCCGTTTTGCTTGCCGTTTGCGCCGGCGTGCCTTATTTATCGTTACGGTCGATATCACATCGGTACTTCAAAGAGAATTACAAACGTTTTTTTTCGTACTTTTTTTCGTACCCATAGAGTACTTAACGTGTGATTTTTGATTCCTTGTACAAGGCCATTCGGCCTCCGTTTTGCTTGCCGTTTGCGCCGGCGTGCCTTATTTATCGTTACGGTCGATATCACATCGGTACTTCAAAGAGAATTACAAACGTTTTTTTTCGTACTTTTTTCGTACCCATAGAGTACTTAACGGTGTGATTTTTGATTGCTTGTACAAGGCCATTCGGCCTCCGTTTTGCTTGCCGTTTGCGCCGGCGTGCCTTATTTATCATTACGGTCGATAACACATCGGTACTTCAAAGAGAATTACAAACGTTTTTTTACTTTTTTTCGTACCCATAGAGTACTTAACGTGTGATTTTGATTCCTTGTACAAGGCCATTCGACCTCCGTTTTGCTTGCCGTTTGCGCCGGCGTGCCTTATTTATCGTTACGGTCGATATCACATCGGTACTTCAAAGAGAATTACAAACGTTTTTTTTCGTACTTTTTTACGTACCCATAGAGTACTTAACGTGTGATTTTTGATTACTTGTACAAGGCCATTCGGCCTCCGTTTTGCTTGCCGTTTGCGCCGGCGTGCCTTATTTATCGTTATGGTCGATATCACATCAGTACTTCAAAGAGAATTACAAACGTTTTTTATCGTACTCTTTTTCGTACCCATAGACTACTTAACGGTGTGATTTTTGATTCCTTGTACAAGGCCATTCTGGCCTCCGTTTTGCTTGCCGTTTTCGCCGGCGTGCCTTATTTATCGTTCTGGTCGATATCACATCATTAATTCAAAGAGAATTACAAACGTTTTTTTTCGAACTTTTTTTCGAACCCATAGAGTAGTTAACTGTGTGATTTTTGATTTCTTGTACAAGGCCATTCTGGCCTCCGTTTTGCTTGCCGTTTGCGCCGGCGTGCCTTATTTATCGTTATGGTCGATATCACATCAGTACTTCAAAGAGAATTACAAACGTTTTTTTTACTTTTTTTCGTACCCATAGAGTACTTATCTGTGTGATTTTTGATTCCTTGTACAAGGCCATTCTGGCCTCCGTTTTGCTTGCCGTTTGCGCCGGCGTGCCTTAAATATCGTTCTGGTCGATATCACATCAGTACTTCAAAGAGAATTAAAAACGTTTTTTTTCGTACTTTTTTTCGTACCCATAGAGTACTTAATTGTGTGATTTTTGATTGCTTGTACAAGGCCATTCTGGCCTCCGTTTTGCTTGCCGTTTGCGCCGGCGTGCCTTATTTATCGTTATGGTCGATATCACATCAGTACTTCAAAGAGAATTACAAACGTTTTTTATCGTACTCTTTTTCGTACCCATAGACTACTTAACGGTGTGATTTTTGATTCCTTGTACAAGGCCATTCTGGCCTCCGTTTTGCTTGCCGTTTGCGCCGGCGTGCCTTATTTATCGTTACGGTCGATATCACATCGGTACTTCAAAGAGAATTACAAACGTTTTTTTTCGTACTTTTTTTCGTACCCATAGAGTACTTAACTGTGTGATTTTTGATTTCTTGTACAAGGCCATTCTGGCCTCCGTTTTGCTTGCCGTTTGCGCCGGTGTGCCTTATTTATCGTTATGGTCGATATCACATCAGTACTTCAATGAGAATTACAAACGTTTTTTTTCATACTTTTTTTCGTACCCATAGAGTATTTAACGGTGTGATTTTTGATTCCTTGTACAAGGCCTTTCTGGCCTCCGTTTTGCTTGCCGTTTGCGCCGGCGTGCCTTATTTATCGTTCTGGTCGATATCACATCAGTACTTCAAAGTGAATTACAAACGTTTTTTTTCATACTTTTTTTCGTACCCATAGAGTACTTAACTGTGTGATTTTTGATTCCTTGTACAAGGCCATTCGGCCTCCGTTTTGCTTGCCGTTTGCGCCGGCGTGCCTTATTTATCGTTCTGGTCGATACCACATCAGTACTTCAAAGAGAATTACAAACATTTTTTTCGTACTTTTTTTCGTACCCATAGAGTACTTAACTGTGTGATTTTTGATTCCTTGTACAAGGCCATTCTGGCCTCCGTTTTGCTTGCCGTTTGCGCCGGCGTGCCTTATTTATCGTTCCGGTCGATATCACATCAGTACTTCAAAGAAAATTACAAACGTTTTTTTTTCGTACTTTTTTTCGTACCCATAGAGTACTTAACGTTGTGTGATTTTTGATTTCTTGTACAAGGCCATTCTGGCCTCCGTTTTGCTTGCCGTTTGCGCCGGCGTGCCTTATTTATCGTTCTGGTCGATATCACATCAGTACTTCAAAGAGAATTACAAACGTTTTTTTTCATACTTTTTTTCGTACCCATAGAGTATTTAACTGTGTGATTTTTGATTTCTTGTACAAGGCCATTCTGGCCTCCGTTTTGCTTGGCGTTTGCGCCGGTGTGACTTAGTTATCATTCTGGTCGATATCACATCAGTACTTCAATGAGAATTAAAAATGTTTTTTTTCGTACTTTTTTTCGTACCCATAGAGTATTTAACGGTGTGATTTTAGATTCCTTGTACAAGGACTTTCTGGCCTCCGTTTTGCTTTCCGTTTGCGCCGGCGTGCCTTATTTATCGTTCTGGTCGATATCACATCAGTAATTCAAAGAGAATTACAAACGTTTTTTTTCATACTTTTTTTCGTACCCATAGAGTACTTAACAGTGTGATTTTTGATTTCTTGTACAAGGCCATCTGGCCTCCGTTTTGCTTGCCGTTTGCGCCGGCAAGCCTTATTTATCGTTCTGGTCGATACCACATCAGTACTTCAAAGAGAATTACAAACGTTTTTTTTCGTACTTTTTTCGTACCCATAGAGTACTTAACTGTGTGATTTTTTATTCCTTGTACAAGGCCATTCTGGCCTCCGTTTTGCTTGTCGTTTGCGCCGGCTTGCCTTATTAATCGTTCTGGTCGATAACACATCAGTACTTCAAAGAGAATTACAAACGTTTTTTTTTGTACGCATAGAGTACTTAACTGTGTGATTTTGATTCCTCGTACAAGGCCATTCTGACCTCCATTTTGCTTGCCGTTTGCGCTGGCGTGCCTTATTTATCGTTCTGGTCGATATCACATTAGTACTTCAAAGAGAATTACAAACGTTTTTTTTCGTACTTTTTTTCGTACCCATAGAGTACTTAACGTGTGATTTTTGATTGCTTGTCCAAGGCCATTCGGCCTCCGTTTTGCTTGCCGTTTGCGCCAGCGTGCCTTATTTATCGTTCTGGTCGATATCACATCAGTACTTCAAAGAGAATTACAAACATTTTTTATCGTACTCTTTTTCGTACCATAGACTACTTAACGGTGTGATTTTTTATTCCTTGTACAAAGCCATTCTGGCCTCCGTTTTGCTTGCCGTTTGCGCCGGCGTGCCTTATTTATCGTTCTGGTCGATACCACATCAGTATTTCAAAGAGAATTACAAACGTTTTTTTTCGTACTTTTTTCGTACCCAAAGAGTACTTAACTGTGTGATTTTTGATTCCTTGTACAAGGCCATTACGGCCTCCGTTTTGCTTGCGGTTTGCGCCGGCGTGCCTTATTTATCGTTCGGTCGATATCACATCGGTACTTCAAAGAGAATTACAAACGTTTTTTTTCGTACTTTTTTTCGTACCCATAGAGTACTTAACGTGTGATTTTTGATTTCTTGTACAAGGCCATTCGGCCTCCGTTTTGCTTGCCGTTTGCGCCGGCGTGCCTTATTTATCGTTACGGTCGATATCACATCGGTACCTCAAAGAGAATTACAAACGTTTTTTTTTCATACTTTTTTTCGTACCCATAGAGTACTTAACTCGTGTGATTTTTGATTCCTTATACAAGGCCATTCGGCCTCCGTTTTGCTTGCCGTTTGCGCCGGCTTGCCTTATTTATCGTTCTGGTCGATATCACATCAGTACTTCAAAGAGAATTACAAACGTTTTTTTTCGTACTTTTTTTCGTACCGATAGAGTACTTAATTGTGTGATTTTTGATGGCTTGTACAAGGCCATTCTGGCCTCTGTTTTGCTTGCCGTTTGCGCCGGCGTGCCTTATTTATCGTTCTGGTCGATATCACATCAGTAATTCAAAGAGAATTACAAACGTTTTTTATCGTACTCTTTTTCGTACCCATAGACTACTTAACGGTGTGATTTTTGATTCCTTGTACAAGGCCATTCTGGCCTCCGTTTTTCTTGCCGTTTGTGCCGGTGTGACTTATTTATCGTTCTGGTCGATATCACATCAGTACTTCAATGAGAATTACAAACATTTTTTTCGTACCCAAAGAGTATTTAACGGTGTGATTTTTGATTCCTTGTACAAGGCCTTTCTGGCCTCCGTTTTGCTTGCCGTTTGCGCCGGCGTGCCTTATTTATCGTTCTGGTCGATATTACATCAGTACTTCAAAGAGAATTACGAATGTTTTTTTTCGTACTTTTTTCCGTACTCATAGAGTACTTAACTGTGTGATTTTTGATTCCTTGTACAAGGCCATTCGGCCTCCGTTTTGCTTGCCGTTTGCGCCGGCGTGCCTTATTTATCGTTACGTTCGATACCACATCGGTACTTCAAAGAGAATTACAAACGTTTTTTTTCGTACTTTTTTTCGTACCCATAGAGTACTTAAGCGTGTGATTTTTTATTTCTTGTACAAGGCCATTCGGCCTCCGTTTTGCTTGCCGTTTGCGCCGGCGTGCCTTATTTATCGTTACGGTCGATATCACATCCGTACTTCAAAGAGAATGACAAACGTTTTTTTTCGTACTTTTTTTCGTACCCACCGTGTACTTAGCGTGTGATTTTTGATTCCTTGTACAAGGCCATTCGGGCTCCGTTTTGCTTGCCGTTTGCGCCGGCGTGCCTTATTTATCGTTACGGTCGATATCACATCAGTACTTCAAAGAGAATTACAAACGATTTTTTTCGTACTTTTTTTTGTACCCATAGAGTACTTAACGTGTGATTTTTGATTTCTTGTACAAGGACATTCGGCCTCCGTTTTGCTTGCCGTTTGCGCCGGAATGCCTTATTTATCGTTACGGTCGATATCACATCGGTACTTCAAAGAGAATTACAAACGTTTTTTTCGTACTTTTTTCGTACCCATAGAGTACTTAACGTGTGTGATTTTTGATTCC
Organism: Gentiana straminea; assembly: GCA_036785695.1. Taxonomy (NCBI): domain Eukaryota; kingdom Viridiplantae; phylum Streptophyta; class Magnoliopsida; order Gentianales; family Gentianaceae; genus Gentiana; species Gentiana straminea. The sequence continues at coordinate 55,798 of JAVUPR010000420.1, read as the reverse complement.
TTGTACAAGGCCATTCGGCCTCCGTTTTGCTTGCCGTTTGCGCCAGCGTGCCTTATTTATCGTTCTGGTCGATATCACATCAGTACTTCAAAGAGAATTACAAACATTTTTTTTCGTACACTTTTTCGTACCCATAGACTACTTAACGGTGTGATTTTTGATTGCTTGTACAAGGCCATTCTGGCCTCCGTTTTGCTTGCCGTTTGCGCCGGCGTGCCTTATTTATCGTTCTGGTCGATAACACATCAGTACTTCAAAGAGAATTACAAACGTTTTTTTCGTACCCATAGAGTACTTAACTGTGTGATTTTGATTCCTTGTACAAGGCCATTCTAACCTCCGTTTTGCTTGCCATTTGCGCCGGCGTGCCTTATTTATCATTCTGGTCGATATCACATCAGTACTTCAAAGAGAATTACAAACTTTTTTTTTCGTACTTTTTTTCGTACCCATAGAGTACTTAACTGTGTGATTTTTGATTACTTGTACAAGGCCATTCTGGCCTCCGTTTTGCTTGCCGTTTGCGCCGGCGTGCCTTATTTATCGTTCTGGTCGATATCACATCAGTACTTCAAAGAGAATTACAAACATTTTTTATCGTACTCTTTTTCGTACCCATAGACTACTTAACGGTGTGATTTTTGATTCCTTGTACAAGGCCATTCTGGCCTCCGTTTTGCTTGCCGTTTGCGCCGGCGTGCCTTATTTATCGTTCTGGTCGATATCACATCATTAATTCAAAGAGAATTACAAACGTTTTTTTTCGTACTTTTTTTCGTACCCATAGAGTACATAACTGTGTGATTTTTTATTTCTTGTACAAGGCCATTCTGTCCTCCGTTTTGCTTGCCGTTTCCGCTGGCGTGCCATATTTATCGTTCTGGTCGATATCACATCAGTAATTCAAAGAGAATTACAAACGTTTTTTTTCATACTTTTTTCGTACCCATAGAGTACTTAACTGTGTGATTTTTGATTCCTTGTACAAGGCCATTCTGGCCTCCGTTTTTCTTGCCGTTTGCGCCGGCTTGCCTTATTTATCGTTATGGTCGATATCACATCACTACTTCAAAGAGAATTACAAATGTTTTTTTTCGTAATTTTTTTCGTACCCATAGAGTACTTAACTGTGTGATTTTTCATTGCTTGTACAAGGCCATTCTGGCCTCCGTTTTGCTTGCCGTTTGCGCCGGCGTGCCTTATTTATCGTTCTGGTCGATATCACATCAGTACTTCAAAGAGAATTACAAATGTTTTTTATCGTACTCTTTTTCGTACCCATAGACTACTTAACGGTGTGATTTTTGATTCCTTGTACAAGGCCATTCTGGCCTCCGTTTTGCTTGCCGTTTGCGCCGGTGTGACTTATTTATCGTTCTGGTCGATATCACATCAGCACTTCAATGAGAATTACAAACGTTTTTTTCGTACCCATAGAGTATTTAACGGTGTGATTTTTGATTCCTTGTACAAGGCCTTTCTGGCCTCCGTTTTGCTTGCCGTTTGCGCCGGCGTGCCTTATTTATCGTTCTGGTCGATATCACATCAGTACTTCAAAGAGAATTACAAACGTTTTTTTTCGTACTTTTTTCCGTACTCATAGAGTACTTAACTGTGTGATTTTTGATTCCTTGTACAAGGCCTTTCTGGCCTCCGTTTTGCTTGCCGTTTGCGCCGGCGTGCCTTATTTATCGTTATGGTCGATATCACCTGTAACGGCCCGCTCCCGACCCCTAGGTCCACTGGGATCATTCTTGGAGCAGACTGCGATGTTATCGGAAATACTTCCCTAAAACCCCATTGTTTATTGATCAACAAATAAGTGTACATTTCTAAATTATTGATTTATTAAGGAAATTACAACATTTAAGAATACCATAACTTTAACTAGCTAAAAGAAATGCATAATGTGATCTTCTTCATCTCGTGCCAAGAATATTATCCTTTTAACCAATCTCGTCGGTCACCTTTCTTTCTTTTCTCTGGATGCACTACCTGGTTTATTTATAAAAGAAAAGAAAAACAACACGAACAAAAGAACAAAAGGAAAAGAAAAAAAAGAGTCGTCAGCAAAAGGCTGGTATGAGCCGTGTGTGAGAGTGTTACATTTAGAAACAACTTTATTATACACAAGTTATACCAAGCCTTAAAATCATGAACGAGTTAATATTTCAAATTAAGAAAGATTCATGCCAGGTATATACGAATATATATTTAAACGAGAGATTACTTGTCCAAGTTCTGTTCATCATTTCCAAGTCAAGCAAGTACATGCAAGTCCGTCAATTCCTCAAGTTCCTTTACTAAACATCGATACAGCTGATACGATAGTCTCTGCCTTATGACTCCCATTTCACTCACCTTATATCAACAACGAGTAATTTTTATAGTGGAGTCCGTCCTTCCGACACCCAATCTCCTGGGGCTTCCGGAGAGTCCACTTGCCTCAGGTCCCACAACCGCGGTCACAGGCCCGACGCGCAGCTAACCCGACTGTGAAACCCTCGGCGGGCCCATCAAGCAAGCAGGATCAAGCAGTGCCACCGAAGCGGGAAAGGTATGAGTACGATATACCATACCGCGCGAAACGGATAGTACGGTACCATGTCACAAAGATGGGACATGCAATGACATTTGCACAATATTCGTTTCATCACGTTAATACGTTTAAAGTGAGAAGATTTCTTGAATCCTTTTTAACAAAATATATATTACATATGTATATATATTGATAATATATTCAATAAAAATACTTTGATAAAAACACACTTTGGCTTTTACTTAAAATAAGAACTCACCTGGCACCACCGGCGTTGTAGAAACAAAATTCTCGAGGTATTCTAGCACCTTAGTCCAAGCCTAATAACATGATTTCATTATTGTTGTTATGAAAGAACAATATTATATACTCTATATACAACCGATTTATTCAAACCCACCACCCGTACATTTTAATATATCCTTTAAATTTAATTATTATTGTGCTTACACATAAGGATTACGCCCACAATCTGTAAGTGATGAAACAATTTAAATATAACAAAAAGTGACGTATACATGTTACTTCCTATTACTTGGAAATTCCTACTAAATGTCCTTAAAAACATCTTTAAACTAATTCTTAATCGCTTGAACCTATACATTTACAAGTCACGGTATTATGAAATATATATATATATATATATATATATATATATATATATATATATATATATATATATATATATATATATTCTTTCTCCATCCGAGCCATGCGACAAGACGACGTGTGACTTTAATTGACATTAGAAATATCTTGCTCACCAACTCCGTTTTAACACCAAATTAAGAAAAGAAGCAACATACGTAAATTTATAGGAATATATATATACACTAAACCTTTTACCAACAGTTTACCGTTTATATAACACAACAATTCTTTTATCTCCGCATGTATGGACATTGTTTCCTAAAATGATGCTCAACTAAAAGATACGTACTATACATTTACCTCCGGCCTGCTCGGTCATACAACAACGTGAGACAAAACAGTTTCTCGTATAATGAATCGATGATAGAATACGAAGTGGTGGTATTACGGCGACGGTGGCCGGAAACAGTTTGTGATGCTCTTAGGGCTTAAGTCATATAGGGTGACAGGCCGAATTGATTGTGGAGAAAAAATATGAGAGTGGAGACTATATTATTTGTGAGGGGAAAGTTCGTCGAACTAGGGAATACACCATGGTATTTCTACAGTAAAAGTTGAAGGTGTTGGTGGTTTTTTTTTCTCCTAAGTTTTGGCATGGTGTGGCCTTCTTTTATAGCCACAATTGAGGATTTAAGTGCATTGAATGGGAGAGGAAATAAATGAGATGACAAATCAGAATATGAAAATTAGGACCAAGCAATTGCTTGGAATTTACATACCGTCAAACCGTTTCCTTATGTATTAATTAAGGCATTTATTATTTTTTTTATTATTACTATTATATTATTCTGTACATTTTGTACATGTAGAAGGCAATCAATAGTTAGTCTAGCTAATATGTAACCGATAGAATACCAAAAATGATTCTTTTATAATCACATTCCATAATGTACTTTTCAAACTAGACTCATGATTCTACTCTAGGTATTAAGTGAAATATTTGGAGGTACTATTTATTACAACAATCAAATGAAATATTTCACCATTTCTGTTATATAAATTATAAGTGTTATAATAAAATTATTCTTATTCAAAGTCGACAAGATTAAGTTTATATCACTTGCCAACTATCATATCGAAATTTGGGATGTTACAGATCTCCCCTCCTTAAAAAGAAATTTGTCCTCGAATTTCATTATTCAACTCTTTCACCTTCGTCGTTTGGTGCCCACAAGCTTGAAAGTCTTAATTAGGACTATTTCGCCTCATTCTCGGTACAATTTTCGTAGTCTTTGTATTTCCTTTCTTCCTCTTACAGTAACGAGCAAAATGGTCTACCTTTCCACAAGACGTACATTGTCCGAGCTTTTGACGACACCTCTTCTCATCATGCCCAATCTGTTACAGAAATAACAATAATTCGCTTTCATTTTTTTCCTTGACTCATCATGCACTTTGGTAGATTTTGATATTCTCGGTCTTTCCGTAAATGCCTTTTTGTGTTCTCTTATTTCTATCCCATCCTCTGTGTTGATATTAAGTTGGGGAACTGCTTCTTGACATGAGTCATATATTCCATGAGATGTCTCGTCAATATTCTTATCTTCATTTTCCTTTTGCTTTTGACACATCTCGATCTTGATTGCTCTTTCAACCACATGCTCATATGAAGTACATGGGACCACGACAAGAAATGTTTGTACTTTTTCTTTGAGACCCATAATAAATTTTGAAATTTTATGATCCTCAGTATCAATGAGTCGTTGACAATACTTCGATAGCCTTTCAAAATGATGTGCATACTCTTGCACCGTCATATTCTCTTGTTTTAGGTTGATAAAAGAATTCTCCCATCTCTCACACATCCATTTTGGGCGATACTTGCTATAAAATTCTTCTGTAAACTGACCCCATTCCCACATCAAACCTTGATTAGCCCAATTTTCACGTACACCATGCCACCATTCCCTAGCTTGTTTCCTTAAACGGAAAGTGGCTAATCTTATCTTCATCTCATCTGAGCAATTATAAGCTTCGTAAATATTTTCTAAATCTAATATAAATTCTTCAGCGGCTTCTTCTTGACCCAAAGAACCATCAAACTCGGGTGGCAAGTTGAAGGAATTCCTTAAAAATATTACTTTCACTTTGTAATGCTTTAATTGTTTCTTGCACAACAACTTTGAATGTCACTGTGTTTAGTGATTGACCAACCGACTCTTGGCCGTTGCTAGAGCTTGGATTTTGATTGCTCCTAGTACAAGGTGTCATACTCCTACAAAATACAAGACTTTAAGGATAGCAATAGGGACGGTCTCAAAGGAAAGCGCCAAATCTATCCATGAACATCACTTATCCATTAATTTCTTGATATCTCAATAACTTGGGAATCCCCTTTTGGCTAGACTAAATCCTTTAGTCTAACTGGTCCTAATTCTTAATTCTACACCTAAGGAAATTTTTTTACACCTTGCTCTGATACCACCTGTAACGGCCCGCTCCCGACCCTTAGGTCCACTGGGATCATTCTAGGAGCAGACTGCGATGTTATCGCAAATACTTCCCTAAAACCCCAATGTTTATTGATCAACAAATAAGTGTACATTTCTAAATTATTGATTTATTAAGGAAATTACAACATTTAAGAATACCATAACTTTAACTAGCTAAAAGAAATGCATAATGTGATCTTCTTCATCTCGTGCCAAGAATATTATCCTTTTAACCAATCTCGTCGGTCACCTTTCTTTCTTTTCTCTGGATGCACTACCTGGTTTATTTATAAAAGAAAAGAAAAACAACACGAACAAAAGAACAAAAGGAAAAGTAAAAAAAGAGTCGTCGGCAAAAGGCTGGTATGAGCCGTGTGTGAGAGTGTTACATTTAGAAACAACTTTATTATACACAAGTTATACCAAGCCTTAAAATCATGAACGAGTTAATATTTCAAATTAAGAAAGATTCATGCCAGGTATATACGAATATATATTTAAACGAGAGATTACTTGTCCATGTTCTGTTCATCATTTCCAAGTCAAGCAAGTACATGCAAGTCCGTCAATTCCTCAAGTTCCTTTACTAGACATCGATACAACTGATACGATAGTCTCTGCCTTATGACTCCCATTTCACTCACCTTATATCAACAACGAGTAATTTTTATAGTGGAGTCCGTCCTTCCGACACCCAATCTCCTGGGGCTTCCGGAGAGTCCACTTGCCTCGGTCCCACAACCGCGGTCACGGGCCCGACGCGCGGCCTAACCCGGCCGTGAAACCCTCGGCGGGCCCATCAAGCAAGCGGGATCAAGCGGCCGCCGAAGCGGGAAAGGTATGAGTACGATATACCATACCGCGCGAAACGGATAGTACGGTACCATGTCACAAAGATGGGACATGCAATGACATTTGCACAATATTCGTTTCATCACGTTAATACGTTTAAAGTGAGAAGATTTCTTGAATCCTTTTTAACAAAATATATATTACATATGTATATATATTGATAATATATTCAATAAAAATACTTTGATAAAAACACACTTTGGCTTTTACTTAAAATAAGAACTCACCTGGCACCACCGGCGTTGTAGAAACAAAATTCTCGAGGTATTCTAGCACCTTAGTCCGAGCCTAATAACATGATTTCATTATTGTTGTTATGAAAGAACAATATTATATACTCTATATACAACCGATTTAATCAAACCCACCACCCAGACATTTTAATATATCCTTTAAATTTAATTATTATTGTGCTTACACATAAGGATTACGCCCACAATCTGTAAGTGATGAAACAATTTAAATATAACAAAAAGTGACGTATACATGTTACTTCCTATTACTTGGAAATTCCTACTAAATGTCCTTAAAAACATCTTTAAACTAATTCTTAATCGGTTGAACCTATACATTTACAAGTCACAAGTATTATGAAATATATATATATATATATATATATATATATATATATATATATTCTTTCTCCATCCGAGCCATGCAGCAAGACGACGTGTGACTTTAATTGACATTAGAAATATCTTGCTCACCAACTCCGTTTTAACACCAAATTAAGAAAAGAAGCAACATACAGAAATTTATAGGAATATATATATACACTAAACCTTTTACCAACAAGGTTTTACCGTTTATATAACACAACAATTCTTTTATCTCCGCATGTATGGACATTGTTTCCTAAAATGATGCTCAACTAAAAGATACGTACTATACATTTACCTCCGGCCTGCTCGGTCATACAACAACGTGAGACAAAACGAGTTTCTCGTATAATGAATCGATGATAGAATACGAAGTGGTGGTATTACGGCGACGGTGGCCGGAAACAGGTTTGTGATGCTCTTGGGGCTTAAGTCATATAGGGTGACGAGGCCGAATTGATTGTGGAGAAAAAATATGAGAGTGGAGACTATATTATTTGTGAGGGAATTTTGGGATGTTACGGAATCTACCCCCGTTTCCTTAAAAAGAAATTCGTCCTCGAATTTCAGTATTCTTTACTAACTCTTGTACCTTCATCTTCTAGTGCCAACTAGATTGAAAGTCTTGCCTTTATTTTGCCTCATTCTCGGAGCAATTAAATTAGTGGTCTTTGTGTTTCCTTTCTTCCTCTTACAGTTACGAGCAAAATGGTCTACCTTTCCACAAGACGTACATTGTCCGAGCTTTTTACGACACCTTTTCTCAACATGCCCAGTCTTGTTACAGAAATAACAATAATTCGCTTTCATTTCCTTCCTTGACTCCTCATGAACTTTGGTAGATTTTGGTATTCTTGGTCTTTCCGTAAATGCTCTTTTGTGATCTCTTATTTCTATCTCATCCTCTGTGTTGATATTAAGTTGGGGAACTAATTCTTGACATGAGTCATATATTCCATGAGATGTCTCGTCAAGAATATTCTTATCTTCATTTTCCTCTTGCTTTTGACACATCTCGATCTTGATCGCTCTTTCAACCACATGCTCATATGAAGTACATGGGACCACGACAAGAAATGTTTGTACTTTTTCTTTGAGACCCATAATAAATTTTGAAATCTTATGATCCTCAGTATCAATGAGTCGTTGACAATACTTCGATAGTCTTTCAAAATGATGTGCATACTCTTGCACCGTCATATTCTCTAGTTTCAGGTTGATAAAAGAATTCTCCCATCTCTCACACATCCATTTTGGGCGATACTTGCTATAAAATTCTTCTGTAAACTGACCCCGTTCCCACATTAAACCTTGATTAGCCCAATTTTCACGTACACCATGCCACCATTCCCTAGCTTGTTTCCTTAAACGGAAAGTGGCTAATCTTATCTTCATCTCATCTGAGCAATTATAAGCTTCGTAAATATTTTCTAAATCTAATATAAATTCTTCAGCGGCTTCTTCTTGACCCAAAGAACCATCAAACTCGGGTGGCTGAAGTTGAAGGAATTCCTTAAAAATATTACTTTCACTTTGTAATGCTTTAATTGTTTCCTGCACAACAACTTGAATGTCACTCGTGTTTAGTGATTGACCAACCGACTCTTGGCCGTTGCTAGAGCTTGGATTTTGATTGCTCCTAGTACAAGGTGTCATACTCCTACAAAATACAAGACTTTAAGGATAGCAATAGGGGACGGTCTCAAAGGAAAGCGCCAAATCTATCCATGAACATCACTTATCCATTAATTTCTTGATATCTCAATAACTTGGGAATCCCTTTTTGAGCTAGACTAAATCCTTTAGTCTAACTGGTCCTAATTCTTAATTCTACACCTAAGGAAATTAACTTGGAAGTCTCTGATACCACCTGTAACGGCCCGCTCCCGACCCCTTGGTCCACTGGGGTCATTCTAGGAGCAGACTGCGATGTTATCGCAAATACTTCACTAAAAACCCCAATGTTTTATTGATCAATAAATAAGTGTACATTTCTACATTATTGATTTATTAAATAAATTACAACATTTAAGAATACCATAACTTTAACTAGCTAAAAGAAATGCATAATGTGATCTTCGTCATCTCGTGCCAAGAATATTATCCTTTTAACCAATCTCGTCGGTCACCTTTCTTTCTTTTCTCTGGATGCACTACCTGGTTTATTTATAAAAGAAAAGAAAAACAAACGAACAAAAGAACAAAAAAAAGAAAAAAAAAGAGTCGTCGGCAAAAGGTCGGTATGAGCCGTGTGTGAGAGTGTTACATTTAGAAACAACTTTATTATATACAAGTTATACCAATCCTTAAAATCATGAACGAGTTAATATTTCAAATTTAGAAAGATTCATGTCAAGTATATACGAATATATATTTAAACGAGAGATTACTTGTCCAAAGTTTTGTTCACCATTTTCAAGTCAAGCAAGTACAAGCAAATCCGTCAATTCCTCAAGTTCCTTTACTAGACATCGATACAAACTCGATACGATAGTCTCGCCTTATGACTCCCATTTCACTCACCTTATATCAACAACAAGTAATTTTTATAGTGGAGTCCGTCCTTCCGACACCCAATCTCCTGGGGCTTCCGGAGAGTCCACTTGCCTCAGGTCCCACAACCGCGGTCACAGGCCCGACGCGCAGCTAACCCGACTGTGAAACCCTCGGCGGGCCCATCAAGCAAGCAAGCAAGCAGGATCAAGCAGTGCCGCCGAAGCGGGAAAGGTATGAGTACGATATACCATACCGCGCGAAACGGATAGTACGGTACCATGTCACAAAGATGGGACATGCAATGACATTTGCACAATATTCGTTTCATCACGTTAATACGTTTAAAGTGAGAAGATTTCTTGAATCCTTTTTAACAAAATATATATTACATATGTATATATATTGATAATATATTCAATAAAAAATACTTTGATAAAAACACACTTTGGCTTTTACTAAAATAAGAACTCACCCGGCACCACACGGCGTTGTAGAAACAAAATTCTCGAGTCACTCTAGCACCTTAGTCCAAGCATTATTGTTGTTATGAAAGAACAATATTATAACTATATACAACCGATTTAGACGTGTGACTTTAATTGACATTAGAAATATCTTGCTCACCAACTCCGTTTTAACACCAAATTAAGAAAAGAAGCAACATACGAAATTTATAGGAATATATATATACCCTAAACCTTTTACCAACAGTTTTACCGTTTATATAACACAACAATTCTTTTATCTCCGCATGTATGGACATTGTTTCCTAAAATGATGCTCAACTAAAAGATACGTACTATACATTTACCTCCGGCCTGCTCGGTCATACAACAACGTGAGACAAAACAGTTTCTCGTATAATGAATCTGATGATAGAATACGAAGTGGTGGTATTACGGCGACGGTGGCCGGAAACAGTTTGTGATGCTCTTGGGGCTTAAGTCATATAGGGTGACAGGCCGAATTGATTGTGGAGAAAAAATATGAGAGTGGAGACTATATTATTTGTGAGGGGAAAGTTCGTCGAACTAGGGAATACACCATGGTATTTCTACAGTAAAAGTTGAAGGTGTTGGAGGTTTTTTTTTCTCCTAAGTTTTTGGCATGGTGTGGCCTTCTTTTATAGCCACAATTGAGGATTTAAGTGCATTGAATGGGAGAGGAAATAAATGAGATGACAAATCAGAATATGAAAATTAGGACCAAGCAATTGCTTGGAATTTACATACCGTCAAACCGTTTCCTTATGTATTAATTAAGGCATTTATTATTTTTTTATTATTACTATTATATTATTCTGTACATTTTGTACATGTAGAAGGCAATCAATAGTTAGTCTAGCTAATATGTAACCGATAGAATACCAAAAATGATTCTTTTATAATCACGTTCCATAATGTACTTTTCAAACTAGACTCATGATTCTACTCTGGTATTAAGTGAAATATTTGGAGGTACTATTTATTACAACAATCAAATGAAATATTTCACCATTTCTGTTATATAAATTATAAGTGTTATAATAAAATTATTCTTATTCAAAGTCGACAAGATTAAGTTTATATCACTTGCCAACTATCATATCGAAATTTGGGATGTTACAGATATCACATCGGTACTTCAAAGAGAATTACAAACGTTTTTTTTTCGTACTCTTTTCCGTACTCATAGAGTACTTAACTGTGTGATTTTTGATTCCATGTACAAGGCCATTCTGGCCTCCGTTTTGCTTGCCGTTTGCGCCGGATTTATCGTTCTGGTCGATACCACATCAGTACTTCAAAGAGAATTACAAACATTTTTTTCGTACTTTTTTTCGTACCCACAGAGTACTTAACTGTGTGATTTTTGATTTCTTGTACAAGGCCATTCTGGCCTCCGTTTTGCTTGCCGTTTGAGCCGGCGTGCCTTATTTATCGTTCGGTCGATATCACATCGCATACTTCAACGAGAATGACAAACGTTTTTTTTCGTACCGTACCCAGAGAGTACTTAACTCGTGTGATTTTTGATTCCTTGTACAAGGCCATTCTCGGCCTCCGTTTTGCTTGCCGTTTGCGCCGGCGTGCCTTATTTATCGTTCGGTCGATATCACATCGATCCTTCAAAGAGAATTACAAACGATTTTTTTCGTACTTTTTTTCGTACCCCTAGAGTACTTAACTGTGTGATTTTTGATTCCTTGTACAAGGCCATTCTGGCCTCCGTTTTGCATGCCGTTTGCGCCGGCGTGCCTTATTTATCGTTTTGGTCGATATCACATCGGTACTTCAAAGAGAATTACAAACGTTTTTTTTCGTACTCTTTTTCGTACCCATAGACTACTTAACGGTGTGATTTTGGATTGCTTGTACAAGGCCATTCTGGCCTCCGTTTTGCTTGCCGTTTGCACCGGCGTGCCTTATTTATCGTTCGGTCGATAACACATCGCACTTCAAAGAGAATTACAAACGTTTTTTTTCGTACCCATAGAGTACTTAACTGTGTGATTTTGATTCCTTGTACAAGGACATTCTGACCTACGTTTTGCTTGCCGTTTGCGCTGCCGTGCCTTATTTATCGTTCTGGTCGATATCACATCAGTACTTCAAAGAGAATTACAAATGTTTTTTTACGTACTTTTTTTCGTACCCATAGAGTACTTAACTGTGTGATTTTTGATTACTTGTACAAGGCCATTCTGGCCTCCGTTTTGCTTGCCGTTTGCGCCAGCGTGCCTTATTTATCGTTCTGGTCGATATCACATCAGTACTTCAAAGAGAATTACAAACGTTTTTTATCGTACTCTTTTTCGTACCCATAGACTACTTAACGGTGTGATTTTTGATTCCTTGTACAAGGCCATTCTGGTCTCCGTTTTGCTTGCCGTTTGCGCCGGCGTGCCTTATTTATCGTTCTGGTCGATATCACATTATTAATTCAAAGAGAATTACAAGGCCATTCTGGCCTCCGTTTTGCTTGCCGTATGCGCCGGCGTGCCTTATTTATCGTTCTGGTCGATATCACATCAGTACTTCAAAGAGAATTACAAACGTTTATTTTCGTACCCATAGAGTACTTAACTGTGTGATTTTTGATTCCTTGTACAAGGCCATTTTGGCCTCCGTTTTGCTTGCCTTTTGCGCCGGCGTGCCTTAAATATCGTTCTGGTCGATATCACATCAGTACTTCAAAGGGAATTAAAAACATTTTTTTTCGTACTTTTTTTCGTACCCATAAAGTACTTAACTGTGTGATTTTTGATTGCTTGTACAAGGCCATTCTGGCCTCCGTTTTGCTTGCCGTTTGCGCCGGCGTGCCTTATTTATCGTTCTGGTCGATATCACATCAGTACTTCAAAGAGAATTACAAACGTTTTTTATCGTACACTTTTTCGTACCCATAGACTACTTAACGGTGTGATTTTTGATTCCTTGTACAAGGCCATTCTGGCCTCCGTTTTGCTTGTCGTTTGCGCCGGCGTGCCTTAATTATCGTTCTGGTCGATATCACATCAGTACTTCAAAGAGAATTACAAACGTTTTTTTTTTGTACTTTTTTTCGTACCCATAGAGTACTTAACTGTGTGATTTTTGATTTCTTGTACAAGGCCATTCGGCTTCCGTTTTGCTTGCCGTTTGCGCCGGTGTGACTTATTTATCGTTCGGTCGATATCACATCAGTACTTCAATGAGAATTACAAACGTTTTTTTTCATACTTTTTTTCGTACCCATAGAGTATTTAACGGTGTGATTTTTGATTTCTTGTACAAGGCCATTCTAGCCTCCGTTTTGCTTGCCGTTTGCACCGGCGTGCCTTATTTATCGTTCTGGTCGATATCACATCAGTACTTCAAAGAGAATGACAAACGTTTTTTTTCGTACTTTTTTCCGTACCCACAGAGTACATAACTGTGTGATTTTTTATTCCTTGTACAAGGCCATTCTGGCCTCCGTTTTGCTTGCCGTTTGCGCCGGCGTGCCTTATTTATCGTTCGGTCGATATCACATCGATCCTTCAAAGAGAATTACAAACGTTTTTTTTTCGTACTTTTTTTCGTACCCATAGAGTACTTAACGGTGTGATTTTTGATTTCTTGTACAAGGCAATTCGGCCTCCGTTTTGCTTGCCGTTTGCGCTGCGTGCCTTATTTATCGTTCGGTCGATATCACATCATTAATTCAAAGAGAATTACAAACGTTTTTTTTCGTACTTTTTTTCGTACCCATAGAGTACTTAACGTGTGATTTTTTATTCCTTGTACAAGGCCATTCTCGGCCTCCGTTTTGCTTGCCGTTTGCGCCGGCGTGCCTTATTTATCGTTCGGTCGATATCAAATCGATCCTTCAAAGAGAATTACAAACGTTTTTTTTCGTACTTTTTTTCGTACCCATAGAGTACTTAACGGTGTGATTTTTGATTTCTTGTACAAGGCAATTCGGCCTCCGTTTTGCTTGCCGTTTGCGCCGGCGTGCCTTATTTATCGTTCGGTCGATATCACATCGCACTTCAAAGAGAATTACAAACATTTTTTTTTCGTACTTTTTTTCGTACCCATAGAGTACTTAACCGTGTGATTTTTGATTCCTTGTACAAGGACATTCGGCCTCCGTTTTGCTTGCCGTTCGCGCCAGCGTGCCTTATTTATCGTTCGGTCGATATCACATCAGTACTTCAAAGAGAATTACAAACGTTTTTTTTCGTACATTTTTTCGTACCCATAGAGTACTTAACTATGTGATTTTTTATTCATTGTACAAGGCCATTCTGGCCTCCGTTTTGCTTGTCGTTTGCGCCGGCATGCCTTATTTATCGTTCTGGTCGATATCACATCAGTACTTCAAAGAGAATTACAAACGTTTTTTTTTCGTACTTTTTTTCGTACCCATAGACTACTTAACGGTGTGATTTTTGATTGCTTGTACAAGGCTATTCTGGCCTCCGTTTTGCTTGCCGTTTGCGCCGGCGTGCCTTATTTATCGTTCGGTCGATAACACATCGATACTTCAAAGAGAATTACAAACGTTTTTTTTTCGTACGTTTTTTTGTACCCATAGAGTACTTAACTCGTGTGATTTTGATTCCTTGTACAAGGCCATTCGACCTCCGTTTTGCTTGCCGTTTGCGCCGGCGTGCCTTATTTATCGTTCTGGTCGATATCACATCAGTACTTCAAAGAGAATTACAAACGTTTTTTTTCGTACTTTTTTTCGTACCCATAGAGTACTTAACTGTGTGATTTTTGATTACTTGTACAAGGCCATTCTGGCCTCCGTTTTGCTTGCCGTTTGCGCCGGCGTGCCTTATTTATCGTTCTGGTCGATATCACATCAGTACTTCAAAGAGAATTACAAACGTTTTTTATCGTACTTTTTTTCGTACCCATAGAATACTTAACGGTGTGATTTTTGATTCCTTGTACAAGGCCATTCTGGCCTCCGTTTTGCTTGCCGTTTGCGCCGGCGTGCCTTATTTATCGTTCTGGTCGATATCACATCATTAATTCAAAGAGAATTACAAAAGTTTTTTTTCGTACTTTTTTTCGTACCCATAGAGTACTTAACTGTGTGATTTTTGATTTCTTGTACAAGGCCATTCTGGCCTCCGTTTTGCTTGCCGTTTGTGCCGGCGTGCCTTATTTATCGTTCTGGTCGATATCACATCAGTCCTTCAAAGAGAATTACAAACATTTTTTTTCATACTTTTTTTCGTACCCATAGAGTAAGTGTGATTTTTGATTTCTTGTACAAGGCCATTCTGGCCTCCGTTTTGCTTGCCGTTTGCGCCGGTGGGACTTAGTTATCGTTCTGGTCGATATCACATCGCATTCAATGAGAATTACAAACGTTTTTTTCGTACTTTTTTTCGTACCCATAGAGTATTTAACGTGTGATTTTAGATTCCTTTTACAAGGCCTTTCTCGGCCTCCGTTTTGCTTGCCGTTTGCGCCGGCGTGCCTTATTTATCGTTCGGTCGATATCACATCGGTACTTCAAAGAGAATTACAAACGTTTTTTTTCATACTTTTTTTCGTACCCATAGAGTACTTAATCGTGTGATTTTTGATTCCTTGTACAAGGCCATTCGGCCTCCGTTTTGCTTGCCGTTTGCGCCGGCATGCCTTATTTATCGTTCTGGTCGATACCACATCATTACTTCAAAGAGAATTACAAACGTTTTTTTTCGTACTTTTTTTCGTACCCATAGAGTACTTTTAACATGGTTCAAAGAGAATTACAAACGTTTTTTTTCGTACTTTTTTTCGTACCCATAGAGTACTTGTTGTGATACATGGTGACATTCTGGAAATTGAAGATCTGCTACGGTTTTGAGCTATTTTAACAATTATAACTTATCCGGATGACTTTATGTCCTTGATGAAAGTTGTAGATCTCTTTGAGGACTATAAAATCCATATATGGCTCGCAATATTTGGACAACCGAAGCTCCGGATACGGACCGAAACTGTAGGGTGCTGAAGGAAGATACTATCCTTATTTTTCCTAAGTGTGGTTAATTTTCCCACATCGAATTTTAGGAGTTTTTCCTCCAATTTTGTAGCCTATATAAGGCATTTCCTTGTATTTGAATAGGTAGCTTATTATTGAATCAAAAAACTATTTTGGTTGAAATTCAGAGATTGAATTTTTATCATAAAAAACTTTCAGAGATTGGGTTTATTTCAAGAAGTTTTCAGAGATTGGACTTCTTTCGATTATCCTGAGATGGGGTAATTGGTTGGTGTTCCTGAGATGGGATCACCGTAGTAAATATTCTGAGATGGAGTATTTACATATCCTTTTGTTATTTTCGTTATATATATATTCAAAAAGCCATAAAAATATACTTTTCAAAGCTGAATCGTTAGTTGTGCTTTAATCAACGATCCTACGAGATTCGGTTTACATCATTAACTGTGTGATTTTTGATTCCTTGTACAAGGCCATTCTGGCCTCCGTTTTGCTTGCCGTTTGCGCCGGCGTGCCTTATTTATCGTTCTGGTCGATATCACATCAGTACTTCAAAGAGAATTACAAACGTTTTTTTTTCGTACTTTTTTCGTACCCATAGACTACTTAACGGTGTGATTTTTGATTGCTTGTACAAGGCCATTCTGGCCTCCGTTTTGCTTGCCGTTTGCGCCGGCGTGCCTTATTTATCGTTCTGGTCGATAACACATCAGTACTTCAAAGAGAATTACAAACGTTTTTTTTCGTACCCATAGAGTACTTAACTGTGTGATTTTGATTCCTCGTACAAGGCCATTCTGACCTCCGTTTTGCTTACCGTTTGCGCTGGCATGCCTTATTTATCGTTATGGTCGATATCACATCAGTACTTCAAAGAGAATTACAAACGTTTTTTTTCGTACTTTTTTTCGTACCCATAGAGTACTTAACTGTGTGATTTTTGATTGCTTGTACAAGGCCATTCTGGCCTCCGTTTTGCTTGACGTTTGCGCCAACGTGCCTTATTTATCATTCTGGTCGATATCACATCAGTACTTCAAAGAGAATTACAAACGTTTTTTATCGTACTCTTTTTCGTACCCATAGACTACTTAACGGTGTGATTTTTGATTCCTTGTACAAGGCCATTCGGCCTCCGTTTTGCTTGCCGTTTGCGCCGGCGTGCCTTATTTATTGTTCGGTCGATACACATCGGTACTTCAAAGAGAATTACAAACGTTTTTTTTCGTACTTTTTTCGTACCCATAGAGTACTTAACTCGCTTGTGTGATTTTTGATTCCTTGTACAAGGCCATTCGGCCTCTCCGTTTTGCTTGCCGTTTGCGCCGGCGTGCCTTATTTATCGTTCGGTCGATATCACATCGGTACTTCAAAGAGAATTACAAACGTTTTTTTTCGTACTTTTTTTCGTACCCATAGAGTACTTAACGTGTGATTTTTGATTTCTTGTACAAGGCCATTCGGCCTCCGTTTTGCTTGCCGTTTGCGCCGGCGTGCCTTATTTATCGTTCGGTCGATATCACATCGGTACTTCAAAGAGAATTACAAACGTTTTTTTTCGTACTTTTTTTCGTACCCATAGAGTACTTAACTCGTGTGATTTTTGATTTCTTGTACAAGGCCATTCTGGCCGCCGTTTTGCTTGCCGTTTGCGCCGGCGTGCCTTATTTATCGTTCTTGTCGATATCACATCAGTACTTCAAAGAGAATTACAAACGTTTTTTTTCATAATTTTTTTCGTACCCATAGAGTACTTAACGGTGTGATTTTTGATTCCTTGTACAAGGCCATTCTGGCCTCCGTTTTCCTTGCCGTTTGCGCCGGCTTGCCTTATTTATCGTTCGGTCGATATCACATCGGTACTTCAAAGAGAATTACAAACATTTTTTTTCGTACTTTTTTTCGTACCCATATAGTACTTAACTGTGTGATTTTTGATTGCGTGTACAAGGCCATTCTGGCCTCCGTTTTGCTTGCCGTTTGCGCCGGCGGGCCTTATTTATCGTTCTGGTCGATATCACATCAGTAATTCAAAGAGAATTACAAATGTTTTTTATCGTACTCTTTTTCGTACCCATAGACTACTTAACGGTGTGATTTTTGATTCCTTGTACAAGGCCATTCTGGCCTCCGTTTTGCTTGCCTTTTGCGCCGGTGTGACTTATTTATCGTTCTGGTCGATATCACATCAGTACTTCAATGAGAATTACAAACGTTTTTTTCGTACTTTTTTTCGTACCCGTAGAGTATTTAACGGTGTGATTTTTGAATCCTTGTACAAGGCCTTTCTGGCCTCCGTTTTGCTTGCCGTTTGCGCCGGCGTGCCTTATTTATCGTTCTGGTCGATATCACATCGGTACTTCAAAGAGAATTACAAACGTTTTTTTTGTACTTTTTTTCGTACCCATAGAGTACTTAACGTGTGATTTTTGATTCCTTGTACAAGGCCATTCGGCCTCCGTTTTGCTTGCCGTTTGCGCCGGCGTGCCTTATTTATCGTTCGGTCGATATCACATCGGTACTTCAAAGAGAATTACAAACGTTTTTTTCGAACTTTTTTTCGTACCCATAGAGTACTTAACTTGTGTGATTTTTGATTTCTTGTATAAGGCCATTCGGCCTCCGTTTTGCTTGCCGTTTGCGCCGGCATGCCTTATTTATCGTTCGGTCGATATCACATCGGTACTTCAAAGAGAATTACAAACATTTTTTTTCGTACTTTTTTTCGTACCCATAGAGTACTTAACGTGTGATTTTTGGTTTATTGTACAAGGCCATTCGGCCTCCGTTTTGCTTGCCGTTTGCGCCGGCGTGCCTTATTTATCGTTCGGTCGATATCACATCGGTACTTCAAAGAGAATTACAAACGTTTTTTATCGTACTTTTTTCGTACCCATAGACTACTTAGCGGTGTGATTTTTGATTCCTTGTACAAGGCCATTCTGGCCTCCGTTTTGCTTGCCGTTTGCGCCGGCGTGCCTTATTTATCGTTCGGTCGATAACACATCAGTACTTCAAAGAGAATTACAAACGTTTTTTTCGTACTTTTTTTCGAACCCATAGAGTACTTAACTGTGTGATTTTGATTCCTTGTACACGGCCATTCTGACCTCCGTTTTGCTTGCCGTTTGCGCCGGCGTGCCTTATTTATCGTTCTGGTCGATATCACATCGTACTTCAAAGAGAATTACAAACGTTTTTCATCGTACTCTTTTTTCGTACCCATAGACTACTTAACGGTGTGATTTTTGATTCCTTGTACAAGGCCATTCTGGCCTCCGTTTTGCTTGCCGTTTGCGCCGGCGTGCCTTATTTATCGTTCTAGTCGATAACACATCAGTACTTCAAAGAGAATTACAAATGTTTTTTTTCGTACTTTTTTTCGTACCCATAGAGTACTTAACTGTGTGATTTTGATTCCTTGTACAAGGCCATTCGACCTCCGTTTTGCTTGCCGTTTGCGCCGGCGTGCCTTATTTATCGTTCGGTTGATATCACATCGGTACTTCAAAGAGAATTACAAACGTTTTTTTCGTACTTTTTTTCGTACCCATAGAGTACTTAACTCGTGAATTTTGATTCCTTGTACAAGGCCATTCGGCCTCCGTTTTGCTTGCCGTTTGCGCCGGCGTGCCTTACTTATCGTTCGGTCGATATCACATCGGTACTTCAAAGAGAATTACAAACGTTTTTTTTCGTACTTTTTTTCGTACCCATAGAGTACTTAGCTTTGTGATTTTTGATTCCTTGTACCAGGCCATTCTGGCCTCCGTTTTGCTTGCCGTTTGCGCCGGCGTGCCTGATTTATCGTTCGGTCGATAACACATCAGTACTTCAAAGAGAATTACAAACGTTTTTTTTCGTACTTTTTTTCGTACCCATAGAGTACTTAATTATGTGATTTTTGATTTCTTGTACATGGCCATTCTGGCCTCCATTTTGCTTGCCGTTTGCGCCGGCGTGCCTTATTTATCGTTCTGGTCGATATCACATCAGTACTTCAAAGAGAATTACAAACGTTTTTTTTCATACTTTTTTTCGTACCCATAGAGTACTTAACTCGTGTGATTTTTGATTCCTTGTACAAGGCCATTCGGCCTCCGTTTTGCTTGCCGTTTGCCCCGGCGTGCCTTATTTATCGTTATGGTCGATATCACATCGCACTTCAAAGAGAATTACAAACGTTTTTTATCGTACTTTTTTCGTACCCATAGACTACTTAACGGTGTGATTTTTGATTCCTTGTACAAGGCCATTCTGGCCTCCGTTTTGCTTGCCGTTTGCGCCGGCATGCCTTATTTATCGTTCGGTCGATATCACATCGCACTTCAAAGAGAATTACAAACGTTTTTTTTCGTACTTTTTTTCGTACCCATAGAGTACTTAACGTGTGATTTTTGATTTCTTGTACAAGGCCATTCTGGCCTCCGTTTTGCTTGCCGTTTGCGCCGGCGTTCCTTATTTATCGTTCTGGTCGATATCACATCAGCACTTCAAAGAGAATTACAAACGTTTTTTTTCGTACTTTTTTTCGTACACATAGAGTACTTAACTGTGTGATTTTTGATTCCTTGTACAAGGCCATTCTGGCCTCCGTTTTGCTTGCCGTTTGCGCCGGCATGCCTTATTTATCGTTCTGGTCGATATCACATCAGTACTTCAAAGAGAATTACAAACGTTTTTTATCGTACTTTTTTTCATACCCATAGACTACTTAACGGTGTGATTTTTGATTCCTTGTACAAGGCCATTCTGGCCTCCGTTTTGCTTGCCGTTTGCGCCGGCGTGCCTTATTTATCGTTCTGGTCGATAACACATCAGTACTTCAAAGAGAATTACAAACGTTTTTTTCGTACTTTTTTTCGTACCCATAGAGTACTTAACGTGTGATTTTGATTCCTTGTACAAGGCCATTCGACCTCCGTTTTGCTTGCCGTTTGCGCCGGCGTGCCTTATTTATCGTTCGGTCGATAACACATCGGTACTTCAAAGAGAATTACAAACGTTTTTTTTCGTACTTTTTTTCGTACCCATAGAGTACTTAACGTGTGATTTTGATTCCTTGTACAAGGCCATTCGACCTCCGTTTTGCTTGCCGTTTGCGCCGGCGTGCCTTATTTATCGTTCTGGTCGATATCACATCTGTACTTCAAAGAGAATTACAAACGTTTTTTATCGTACTTTTTTTCATACCCATAGACTACTTAACGGTGTGATTTTTGATTCCTTGTACAAGGCCATTCTGGCCTCCGTTTTGCTTGCCGTTTGCGCCGGCGTGCCTTATTTATCGTTCTGGTCGATAACACATCAGTACTTCAAAGAGAATTACAAACGTTTTTTTCGTACTTTTTTTCGTACCCATAGAGTACTTAACGTGTGATTTTGATTCCTTGTACAAGGCCATTCGACCTCCGTTTTGCTTGCCGTTTGCGCCGGCGTGCCTTATTTATCGTTCGGTCGATAACACATCAGTACTTCAAAGAGAATTACAAACGTTTTTTTTCGTACTTTTTTTCGTACCCATAGAGTACTTAACTGTGTGATTTTGATTCCTTGTACAAGGCCATTCTGACCTCCGTTTTGCTTGCCGTTTGCGCCGGCGTGCCTTATTTATCGTTCTGGTCGATATCACATCAGTACTTCAAAGAGAATTACAAACGTTTTTTATCGTACTCTTTTTCGTACCCATAGACTACTTAACGGTGTGATTTTTGATTCCTTGTACAAGGCCATTCGGCCTCTCGTTTTGCTTGCCGTTTGCGCCGGCGTGCCTTATTTATCGTTCTGGTCGATACCACATCAGTACTTCAAAGAGAATTACAAACGTTTTTTTTGTACTTTTTTTCGTACCCATAGAGTACTTAACTGTGTGATTTTTGATTTCTTGTACAAGGCCATTCTGGCCTCCGTTTTGCTTGCCGTTTGCGCCGGTGTGACATATTTATCGTCTGGTCGATATCACATCAGTACTTCAATGAGAATTACAAACGTTTTTTTTCGTACTTATTTTCGTACCCATAGAGTATTTAACGGTGTGATTTTTGATTCCTTGTACAAGGCCTTTCTGGCCTCCGTTTTGCTTGCCGTTTGCGCCGGCGTGCCTTATTTTTCGTTCTGGTCGATATCACATCAGTACTTCAAAGAGAATTCCAAACGTTTTTTTTCGTACTTTTTTTCGTACCCATAGAGTACTTAACGTGTGATTTTTGATTCCTTGTACAAGGCCATTCGCCTCCCTTTTGCTTGCCGTTTGCGCCGGCGTGCCTTATTTATCGTTCTGGTCGATACCACATCAGTACTTCAAAGAGAATTACAAATATTTTTTTTCATACTTTTTTTCGAACCCATAGAGTACTTAAATGTGTGATTTTTGATTCCTTGTACAAGGCCATTCTGGCCTCCGTTTTGCTTGCCGTTTGCGCCGGCGTGCCTTATTTATCGTTCGGTCGATATCACATCGCACTTCAAAGAGAATTACAAACGTTTTTTTTCGTACTTTTTTTCGTACCCATAGAGTACTTAACTGTGTGATTTTTGATTCCTTGTACAAGGCCATTCTGGCCTCCGTTTTGCTTGCCGTTTGCGCCGGCGTGCCTTATTTATCGTTCTGGTCGATACCACATCAGTACTTCAAAGAGAATTACAAACGTTTTTTTTGTACTTTTTTTCGTACCCATAGAGTACTTAACTGTGTGATTTTTGATTTCTTGTACAAGGCCATTCTGGCCTCCGTTTTGCTTGCCGTTTGCGCCGGTGTGACTTATTTATCGTCTGGTCGATATCACATCAGTACTTCAATGAGAATTACAATCGTTTTTTTCGTACCCATAGAGTATTTAACGGTGTGATTTTTGATTCCTTGTACAAGGCCTTTCTGGCCTCCGTTTTGCTTGCCGTTTGCACCGGCGTGCCTTATTTTTCGTTCTGGTCGATATCACATCAGTACTTCAAACAGAATTCCAAACGTTTTTTTTCAAACTTTTTTTCGTACCCATAGAGTACTTAACTGTGTGATTTTTGATTCCTTGTACAAGGCAATTCTGGCCTCCCTTTTGCTTGCCGTTTGCGCCGGCGTGCCTTATTTATCGTTCGGTCGATACCACATCAGTACTTCAAAGAGAATTACAAACGTTTTTTTTCGTACTTTTTTTCGAACCCATAGAGTACTTAAATGTGTGATTTTTGATTCCTTGTACAAGGCCATTCAGGCCTCCGTTTTTCTTGCCGTTTGCGCCGGCGTGCCTTATTTATCGTTCGGTCGATATCACATCGATACTTCAAAGAGAATTACAAACGTTTTTTTTCGTACTTTTTTTCGTACCCATAGAGTACTTAACTCGTGTGATTTTTGATTCCTTGTACAAGGCCATTCGGCCTCCGTTTTGCTTGCCATTTGCGCCGGCGTGCCTTATTTATCGTTCGGTCGATATCACATCGCACTTCAAAGAGAATTACAAATGTTTTTTTTTCGTACTTTTTTTCGTACCCATAGAGTACTTAACCGTGTGATTTTTGATTTCTTGTACAAGGCCATTCGGCCTCCGTTTTGCTTGTCGTTTGCGCCGGCGTGCCTTATTTATCGTTCGGTCGATATCACATCGGTACTTCAAAGAGAATTACAAACGTTTTTTTTCATACTTTTTTTCGTACCCATAGAGTACTTAACCGTGTGATTTTTGATTCCTTGTACAAGGCCATTCGGCCTCCGTTTTGCTTGCCGTTTGCGCCGGCGTGCCATATTTATCGTTCGGTCCATATCACATCGGTACTTCAAAGAGAATTACAAACGTTTTTTTCGTACTTTTTTCGTACACATAGAGTAATTAACGTGTGATTTTTGATTCCTTGTACAAGGCCATTCGGCCTCCGTTTTGCTTGCGCTTGCGCCGGCGTGCCTTATTTATCGTTCGGTCGATATCACATCAGTACTTCAAAGAGAATTACAAACGTTTTTTTCGTACCCATAGAGTACTTAACTGTGTGATTTTTGATTTCTTGTACAAGGCCATTCTGGCCTCCGTTTTGCTTGACGTTTGCGCCGGCGTGCCTTATTTATCGTTCTGGTCGATATCACATCAGTACTTCAAAGAGAATTACAAATGTTTTTTTTCATACTTTTTTTCGTACCCATAGAGTACTTAACTGTGTGATTTTTGATTTCTTGTACAAGGCCATTCTGGCCTCCGTTTTGCTTGCCGTTTGCGCCGGTGTGACTTAGTTATCGTTCTGGTCGATATCACATCAGTACTTCAATGAGAATTACAAATGTTTTTTTCGTACTTTTTTTCGTACCCTTAGAGTATTTAACGGTGTGATTTTAGATTCCTTGTACAAGGCCTTTCTGGCCCCCGTTTTGCTTGCTGTTTGCGCCGGCGTGCCTTATTTATCGTTCTGGTCGATATCACATCAGTACTTCAAAGAGAATTAAAAACGTTTTTTTTCATACTTTTTTTCGTACCCATAGAGTACTTAACTGTGTGATTTTTGATTCCTTGTACAAGGCCATTCTGGCTTCCGTTTTGCTTGCCGTTTGCGCCGGCATGCCTTATTTATCGTTCGGTCGATATCACATCAGTACTTCAAAGAGAATTACAAACGTTTTTTTTCGTACTTTTTTTTCGTACCCATAGAGTACTTAACTTGTGATTTTTGATTCCTTGTACAAGGCCATTTTGGCCTCCGTTTTGCTTGCCGTTTGCGCCGGCGTGCCTTATTTATCGTTCTGGTCGATATCACATCAGTACTTCAAAGAAAATTACAAACGTTTTTTTTTTCATACCCATAGAGTACTTAAGTGTGTGATTTTTGATTCCTTGTACAAGGCCATTCTGGCCTCCGTTTTGCTTGCCGTTTGCGCCGGCGTGCCTTAAATATCGTTCTGGTCGATATCACATCAGTACTTCAAAGAGAATTACAAACATTTTTTTTCGTACTTTTTTTCGTACCCATAGATTACTTAACTGTGTGATTTTTGATTGCTTGTACAAGGCCATTCTGGCCTCCGTTTTGCTTGCCGTTTGCGCCGGTGTGACTTATTTATCGTTCTGGTCGATATCACATCAGTACTTCAATGAGAATTACAAACGTTTTTTTTCGTACTTTGTTTCGTACCCATAGAGTATTTAACGGTGTGATTTTTGATTCCTTGTACAAGGCCTTTATGGCCTCCGTTTTGCTTGCCGTTTACGCCGGCGTGCCTTATTTATCGTTCTGGTCGATATCACATCAGTACTTCAAAGAGAATTACAAACGTTTTTTTTCGTACTTTTTTTCGTACCCATAGAGTACTTAACGCGTGTGATTTTTGATTTCTTGTACAAGGCCATTCTGGCCTTTGTTTTACTTGCCGTTTGCGCCGGCGTGCCTTATTTATCGTTCGGTCGATATCACATCGGTACTTCAAAGAGAATTACAAAAGTTTTTTTTCATACTTTTTTTCGTACCCATAGAGTACTTAATCGTGTGATTTTTGATTTCTTGTACATGGCCATTCCGGCCTCCGTTTTGCTTGCCGTTTGTGCCGGCGTGCCTTATTTGTCGTTCGGTCGATATCACATCGGTACTTCAAAGAGAATTACAAACATTTTTTTTCGTACTTTTTTTCGTACCCATAGAGTACTTAACGTGTGATTTTTGATTCCTTGTACAAGGCCATTCGGCCTCCCTTTTGCTTGCCGTTTGCGCCGGCGTGCCTTATTTATCGTTCGGTCGATACCACATCGGTACTTCAAAGAGAATTACAAACGTTTTTTTCGTACTTTTTTTCGAACCCATAGAGTACTTAACGTGTGATTTTTGATTCCTTGTACAAGGCCATTCGGCCTCCGTTTTGCTTGCCGTTTGCGCCGGCATGCCTTATTTATCGTTCGGTCGATATCACATCGGTACTTCAAAGAGAATTACAAACGTTTTTTTTCGTACTTTTTTTCGTACCCATGTAGAGTACTTAACCGTGTGATTTTGATTCCTTGTACAAGGCCATTCAGCCTCCGTTTTGCTTGCCGTTTGCGCCGGCGTGCCTTAGTTATCGTTCGGTCGATATCACATCGGTACTTCAAAGAGAATTACAAACATTTCTTTTTCGTACTTTTTTTCGTACCCATAGAGTACTTAACGTGTGATTTTTGATTTCTTGTACAAGGCCATTCGGCCTCCGTTTTGCTTGCCGTTTGCGCCGGCGTGCCTTATTTATCGTTCGGTCGATATCACATCGGTACTTCAAAGAGAATTACAAACGTTTTTTTTCGTACTTTTTTTCGTACCCACAGAGTACTTAACTCGTGTGATTTTTGTTTCTTGTACAAGGCCATTCGGCCTCCGTTTTGCTTGCCGTTTGCGCCGGCGTGCCTTATTTATCATTCGGTCGATATCACATCGGTACTTCAAAGAGAATTACAAACGTTTTTTTTCGTACTTTTTTTCGTACCCATAGAGTACTTAACTGGTGTGATTTTTGATTTCTTGTACAAGGCCATTCTGGCCTCCGTTTTGCTTGCCGTTTGCGCCGGTGTGACTTATTTATCGTTCTGGTCGATATCACATCAGTACTTCAATAAGAATTACAAACGTTTTATTTCGTACTTTTTTTCGTACCCATAGAGTATTTAACGGTGTGATTTTTGATTCCTTGTACAAGGCCTTTCTGGCCTCCGTTTTGCTTGCCGTTTGCGCCGGCGTGCCTTATTTATCGTTCTGGTCGATATCACATCAGTACTTCAAAGAGAATTACAAACGTTTTTTTCGTACTTTTTTCGTACCCATAGAGTACTTAACTTTGTGATTTTTGATTCCTTGTACAAGGCCATTCGCCTCCCTTTTGCTTGCCGTTTGCGCCGGCGTGCCTTATTTATCGTTCTGGTCGATACCACATCGGTACTTCAAAGAGAATTACAAACGTTTTTTTCGTACTTTTTTTCGTACCCATAGAGTACTTAACTGTGTGATTTTTGATTCCTTGTACAAGGCCATTCTGGCCTCCGTTTTGCTTGCCGTTTGCGCCGGCGTGCCTTAATTATCGTTCTGGTCGATATCACATCAGTACTTCAAAGAGAATTACAAACGTTTTTTTTCGTACCCATAGAGTACTTAACTGTGTGATTTTTGATTTCTTGTACAAGGCCATTCTGGCCTCCGTTTTGCTTGCCGTTTGCGCCGGTGTGACTTAGTTATCGTTCTGGTCGATATCACATCAGTACTTCAATGAGAATTACAAATGTTTTTTTCGTACTTTTTTTCGTACCCTTAGAGTATTTAACGGTGTGATTTTAGATTCCTTGTACAAGGCCTTTCTGGCCCCCGTTTTGCTTGCTGTTTGCGCCGGCGTGCCTTATTTATCGTTCTGGTCGATATCACATCAGTACTTCAAAGAGAATTAAAAACGTTTTTTTTCATACTTTTTTTCGTACCCATAGAGTACTTAACTTGTGTGATTTTTGATTCCTTGTACAAGGCCATTCGCTTCCGTTTTGCTTACCGTTTGCGCCGGCATGCCTTATTTATCGTTCGGTCGATACCACATCAGTACTTCAAAGAGAATTACAAACGTTTTTTTTCGTACTTTTTTTCGTACCCATAGAGTACTTAACGTGTGATTTTTGATTCCTTGTACAAGGCCATTTTGGCCTCCGTTTTGCTTGCCGTTTGCGCCGGCGTGCCTTATTTATCGTTCTGGTCGATATCACATCAGTACTTCAAAGAAAATTACAAACGTTTTTTTTCATACCCATAGAGTACTTAAGTGTGTGATTTTTGATTCCTTGTACAAGGCCATTCTGGCCTCCGTTTTGCTTGCCGTTTGCGCCGGCGTGCCTTAAATATCGTTCTGGTCGATATCACATCAGTACTTCAAAGAGAATTACAAACATTTTTTTTCGTACTTTTTTTCGTACCCATAGATTACTTAATCGTGTGATTTTTGATTGCTTGTACAAGGCCATTCGGCCTCCGTTTTGCTTGCCGTTTGCGCCGGTGTGACTTATTTATCGTTCTGGTCGATATCACATCAGTACTTCAATGAGAATTACAAACGTTTTTTTTCGTACTTTGTTTCGTACCCATAGAGTATTTAACGGTGTGATTTTTGATTCCTTGTACAAGGCCTTTATGGCCTCCGTTTTGCTTGCCGTTTACGCCGGCGTGCCTTATTTATCGTTCTGGTCGATATCACATCAGTACTTCAAAGAGAATTACAAACGTTTTTTTTCGTACTTTTTTTCGTACCCATAGAGTACTTAACTGTGTGATTTTTGATTTCTTGTACAAGGCCATTCTGGCCTCCGTTTTGCTTGCCGTTTGCGCCGGCGTGCCTTATTTATCGTTCTGGTCGATATCACATCAGTACTTCAAAGAGAATTACAAAAGTTTTTTTTCATACTTTTTTTCGTACCCATAGAGTACTTAACTGTGTGATTTTTGATTTCTTGTACATGGCCATTCCGGCCTCCGTTTTGCTTGCCGTTTGTGCCGGCGTGCCTTATTTGTCGTTCTGGTCGATATCACATCAGTACTTCAAAGAGAATTACAAACATTTTTTTTCGTACTTTTTTTCGTACCCATAGAGTACTTAACTGTGTGATTTTTGATTCCTTGTACAAGGCCATTCTGGCCTCCCTTTTGCTTGCCGTTTGCGCCGGCGTGCCTTATTTATCGTTCTGGTCGATACCACATCAGTACTTCAAAGAGAATTACAAACGTTTTTTTCGTACTTTTTTTCGAACCCATAGAGTACTTAACTGTGTGATTTTTGATTCCTTGTACAAGGCCATTCTGGCCTCCGTTTTGCTTGCCGTTTGCGCCGGCATGCCTTATTTATCGTTCTGGTCGATATCACATCAGTACTTCAAAGAGAATTACAAACGTTTTTTTTCGTACTTTTTTTCGTACCCATAGAGTACTTAACGTGTGATTTTGATTCCTTGTACAAGGCCATTCAGGCCTCCGTTTTGCTTGCCGTTTGCGCCGGCGTGCCTTAGTTATCGTTCGGTCGATATCACATCGGTACTTCAAAGAGAATTACAAACATTTCTTTTTCGTACTTTTTTTCGTACCCATAGAGTACTTAACGTGTGATTTTTGATTTCTTGTACAAGGCCATTCTGGCCTCCGTTTTGCTTGCCGTTTGCGCCGGCGTGCCTTATTTATCGTTCTGGTCGATATCACATCAGTACTTCAAAGAGAATTACAAACGTTTTTTTTCGTACTTTTTTTCGTACCCATAGAGTACTTAACTGTGTGATTTTTGTTTCCTTGTACAAGGCCATTCTGGCCTCCGTTTTGCTTGCCGTTTGCGCCGGCGTGCCTTATTTATCATTCTGGTCGATATCACATCGGTACTTCAAAGAGAATTACAAACGTTTTTTTTCGTACATTTTTTCGTACCCATAGAGTACTTAACGTGTGATTTTTGATTTCTTGTACAAGGCCATTCTGGCCTCCGTTTTGCTTGCCGTTTGCGCCGGTGTGACTTATTTATCGTTCTGGTCGATATCACATCAGTACTTCAATAAGAATTACAAACGTTTTATTTCGTACTTTTTTTCGTACCCATAGAGTATTTAACGGTGTGATTTTTGATTCCTTGTACAAGGCCTTTCTGGCCTCCGTTTTGCTTGCCGTTTGCGCCGGCGTGCCTTATTTATCGTTCTGGTCGATATCACATCAGTACTTCAAAGAGAATTACAAACGTTTTTTTCGTACTTTTTTCGTACCCATAGAGTACTTAACTCGTGTGATTTTTGATTCCTTGTACAAGGCCATTCGGCCTCCCTTTTGCTTGCCGTTTGCGCCGGCGTGCCTTATTTATCGTTCTGGTCGATACCACATCGGTACTTCAAAGAGAATTACAAACGTTTTTTTCGTACTTTTTTTCGTACCCATAGAGTACTTAACTGTGTGATTTTTGATTCCTTGTACAAGGCCATTCTGGCCTCCGTTTTGCTTGCCGTTTGCGCCGGCGTGCCTTAATTATCGTTCTGGTCGATATCACATCAGTACTTCAAAGAGAATTACAAACGTTTTTTTTTCGTACCCATAGAGTACTTAACTGTGTGATTTTTGATTTCTTGTACAAGGCCATTCTGGCCTCCGTTTTGCTTGCCGTTTGCGCCGGTGTGCCTTATTTATCGCTCTGGTCGATATCACATCAGTACTTCAGAGAGAATTACAAACGTTTTTTTTCGTACTTTTTTTCGTACCCATAGAGTACTTAACTGAGTGATATTTGATTCCTTGTACAAGGCCATTCGGCCTCCGTTTTGCTTGCCGTTTGCGCCGGCGTGCCTTATTTATCGTTCGGTCGATATCACATCAGTACTTCAAAGAGAATTACAAACGTTTTTTTTCGTAATTTTTTTCGTATCCATAGAGTACTTAACAGTGTGATTTTTGATTCCTTGTACAAGGCCATTCTGGCCTCCGTTTTGCTTGCCGTTTGCGCCGGCGTGCCTTATTTATCGTTATGGTCGATATCACATCAGTACTTCAAAGAGAATTACAAACATTTTTTTCGTACTTTTTTCGTACCCATAGAGTACTTAACTGTGTGATTTTTGATTCCTTGTACAAGGCCATTCTGGCCTCCGTTTTGCTTGCCGTTTGCGCCGGCGTGACTTATTTATCGTTATGGTCGATATCACATCAGTACTTCAAAGAGAATTACAAACATTTTTTTTTCGTACATTTTTTCGTACACATAGAGTACTTAACGGTGTGATTTTTGATTTCATGTACAAGGCCATTCCGGCCTCCATTTTGCTTGCGGTTTGTGCCGGCGTGCCTTATTTATCGTTACGGTCGATATCGCATCGGTACTTCAAAGAGAATTACAAACGTTTTTTTTCGTACTTTTTTTCGTACCCGTAGAGTACTTAACTCGTGTGATTTTTGATTCCTTGTACAAGGCCATTACGGCCTCCGTTTTGCTTGCCGTTTGCGCGGCCTGGCTTTTTATTGGTCCTGGTCGATACCACATCAGTACTTCAAAGAGAATTACAAACGTTTTTTTTCGTACTTTTTTCGTACCCATAGAGTACTTAACTGTGTGATTTTTGATTCCTTGTACAAGGCCATTCGGCCTCCGTTTTGCTTGCCGTTTGCGCCGGCGTGCCTTAATTATCGTTCGGTCGATATCACATCAGTACTTCAAAGAGAATTACAAACGTTTTTTTTTTCGTACCCATAGAGTACTTAACTGTGTGACTTTGGATTTCTTGTACCAGGCCATTCTGGCCTCCGTTTTGCTTGCCGTTTGCGCCGGTGTGCCTTATTTATCGCTCGGTCGATATCACATCGGTACTTCGAGAGAGAATTACAAACGTTTTTTTTCGTACTTTTTTTCGTACCCATAGAGTACTTAACGAGTGATATTTGATTCCTTGTACAAGGCCATTCGGCCTCCGTTTTGCTTGCCGTTTGCGCCGGCGTGCCTTATTTATCGTTCTGGTCGATATCACATCAGTACTTCAAAGAGAATTACAAACGTTTTTTTTCGTAATTTTTTTCGTATCCATAGAGTACTTAACGGTGTGATTTTTGATTCCTTGTACAAGGCCATTCTGGCCTCCGTTTTGCTTGCCGTTTGCGCCGGCGTGCCTTATTTATCGTTCGGTCGATATCACATCAGTACTTCAAAGAGAATTACAAACATTTTTTTCGTACTTTTTTTCGTACCCATAGAGTACTTAACTGTGTGATTTTTGATTCCTTGTACAAGGCCATTCTGGCCTCCGTTTTGCTTGCCGTTTGCGCCGGCGTGCCTTATTTTTCGTTATGGTCGATATCACATCAGTACTTCAAAGAGAATTACAAACGTTTTTTTTTCGTACATTTTTTCGTACACATAGAGTACTTAATTGTGTGATTTTTGATTTCATGTACAAGGCCATTCCGGCCTCCATTTTGCTTGCAGTTTGTGCCGGCGTGCCTTATTTATCGTTCTGGTCGATATCGCATCAGTACTTCAAAGAGAATTACAAACGTTTTTTTTCGTACTTTTTTTCGTACCCGTAGAGTACTTAACTGTGTGATTTTTGATTCCTTGTACAAGGCCATTCTGGCCTCCGTTTTGATTGCCGTTTGCGCGGGCGTGCCTTATTATCGTTCTGGTCGATACCACATCAGTACTTCAAAGAGAATTACAAACGTTTTTTTTCGTACTTTTTTTCGGACACATAGAGTACTTAACTGTGTGATTTTTGATTCCTTGTACAAGGCCATTCTGGCCTCCGTTTTGCTTGCCGTTTGAACCGGTGTGCCTTATTTATCGTTCTGGTCGATATCACATCAGTACTTCAAAGAGAATTACAAACGTTTTTTTTCGTACTTTTTTTCGTACCCATAGAGTACTTAACTGCGTGTGATTTTTGATTCCTTGTACAAGGCCATTCGGCCTCCGTTTTGCTTGCCGTTTGCGCCGGCGTGCCTTATTTATCGTTCGGTCGATATCACATCGGTACTTCAAAGAGAATTACAAACGTTTTTTTCGTACTTTTTTCGTACCCATGAGTACTTAACGTGTGATTTTTGATTCCTTGTACAAGGCCATTCGGCCTCCCTTTTGCTTGCCGTTTGCGCCGGCGTGCCTTATTTATCGTTCGGTCGATACCACATCGGTACTTCAAAGAGAATTACAAACGTTTTTTTCGTACTTTTTTTCGTACCCATAGAGTACTTAACGTGTGATTTTTGATTCCTTGTACAAGGCCATTACGGCCTCCGTTTTGCTTGCCGTTTGCGCCGGCGTGCCTTAATTATCGTTCGGTCGATATCACATCGGTACTTCAAAGAGAATTACAAACGTTTTTTTTACGTACCCATAGAGTACTTAACCGTGTGATTTTTGATTTCTTGTACAAGGCCATTCGGCCTCCGTTTTGCTTGCCGTTTGCGCCGGTGTGCCTTATTTATCGCTCGGTCGATATCACATCGATACTTCGAGAGAGAATTACAAACGTTTTTTTTCGTACTTTTTTTCGTACCCATAGAGTACTTAACGAGTGATATTTGATTCCTTGTACAAGGCCATTCGGCCTCCGTTTTGCTTGCCGTTTGCGCCGGCGTGCCTTATTTATCGTTCGGTCGATATCACATCGGTACTTCAAAGAGAATTACAAACGTTTTTTTTCGTAATTTTTTTCGTATCCATAGAGTACTTAACGGTGTGATTTTTGATTCCTTGTACAAGGCCATTCTGGCCTCCGTTTTGCTTGCCGTTTGCGCCGGCGTGCCTTATTTATCGTTATGGTCGATATCACATCAGTACTTCAAAGTGAATTACAAACATTTTTTTCGTACTTTTTTCGTACCCATAGAGTACTTAACTGGTGTGATTTTTGATTCCTTGTACAAGGCCATTCGGCCTCCGTTTTGCTTGCCGTTTGCGCCGGCGTGACTTATTTATCGTTATGGTCGATATCACATCAGTACTTCAAAGAGAATTACAAACATTTTTTTTTCGTACATTTTTTCGTACACATAGAGTACTTAACGGTGTGATTTTTGATTTCATGTACAAGGCCATTCCGGCCTCCATTTTGCTTGCAGTTTGTGCCGGCGTGCCTTATTTATCGTTCTGGTCGATATCGCATCAGTACTTCAAAGAGAATTACAAACGTTTTTTTTCGTACTTTTTTTCGTACCCGTAGAGTACTTAACTGTGTGATTTTTGATTCCTTGTACAAGGCCATTCTGGCCTCCGTTTTGCTTGCCGTTTGCGCGGGCGTGCCTTATTATCGTTCGGTCGATACCACATCGGTACTTCAAAGAGAATTACAAACGTTTTTTTTCGTACTTTTTTCGTACCCATAGAGTACTTAACGTGTGATTTTTGATTCCTTGTACAAGGCCATTCGGCCTCCGTTTTGCTTGCCGTTTGCGCCGGCGTGCCTTAATTATCGTTCTGGTCGATATCACATCAGTACTTCAAAGAGAATTACAAACGTTTTTTTTTCGTACCCATAGAGTACTTAACTGTGTGATTTTTGATTTCTTGTACAAGGCCATTCTGGCCTCCGTTTTGCTTGCCGTTTGCGCCGGTGTGCCTTATTTATCGCTCGGTCGATATCACATCGATACTTCGAGAGAATTACAAACGTTTTTTTTCGTACTTTTTTTCGTACCCATAGAGTACTTAACGAGTGATATTTGATTCCTTGTACAAGGCCATTCGGCCTCCGTTTTGCTTGCCGTTTGCGCCGGCGTGCCTTATTTATCGTTCTGGTCGATATCACATCAGTACTTCAAAGAGAATTACAAACGTTTTTTTTCGTAATTTTTTTCGTATCCATAGAGTACTTAACGGTGTGATTTTTGATTCCTTGTACAAGGCCATTCGGCCTCCGTTTTGCTTGCCGTTTGCGCCGGCGTGCCTTATTTATCGTTCTGGTCGATATCACATCAGTACTTCAAAGAGAATTACAAACATTTTTTTCGTACTTTTTTTCGTACCCATAGAGTACTTAACGTGTGATTTTTGATTCCTTGTACAAGGCCATTCTGGCCTCCGTTTTGCTTGCCGTTTGCGCCGGCGTGCCTTATTTTTCGTTATGGTCGATATCACATCAGTACTTCAAAGAGAATTACAAACGTTTTTTTTTCGTACATTTTTTCGTACACATAGAGTACTTAATTGTGTGATTTTTGATTTCATGTACAAGGCCATTCCGGCCTCCATTTTGCTTGCAGTTTGTGCCGGCGTGCCTTATTTATCGTTCGGTCGATATCGCATCGGTACTTCAAAGAGAATTACAAACGTTTTTTTTTCGTACTTTTTTTCGTACCCGTAGAGTACTTAACGTGTGATTTTTGATTCCTTGTACAAGGCCATTCGGCCTCCGTTTTGATTGCCGTTTGCGCGGGCGTGCCTTATTATCGTTCTGGTCGATACCACATCAGTACTTCAAAGAGAATTACAAACGTTTTTTTTTCGTACTTTTTTTCGGACACATAGAGTACTTAACTGTGTGATTTTTGATTCCTTGTACAAGGCCATTCTGGCCTCCGTTTTGCTTGCCGTTTGAACCGGTGTGCCTTATTTATCGTTCTGGTCGATATCACATCGGTACTTCAAAGAGAATTACAAACGTTTTTTTTCGTACTTTTTTTCGTACCCATAGAGTACTTAACCGTGTGATTTTTGATTCCTTGTACAAGGCCATTCGGCCTCCGTTTTGCTTGCCGTTTGCGCCGGCGTGCCTTATTTATCGTTCGGTCGATATCACATCGGTACTTCAAAGAGAATTACAAACGTTTTTTTCGTACTTTTTTCGTACCCATAGAGTACTTAACTCGTGTGATTTTTGATTCCTTGTACAAGGCCATTCGGCCTCCCTTTTGCTTGCCGTTTGCGCCGGCGTGCCTTATTTATCGTTCGGTCGATACCACATCGGTACTTCAAAGAGAATTACAAACGTTTTTTTTCGTACTTTTTTTCGTACCCATAGAGTACTTAACGTGTGATTTTTGATTCCTTGTACAAGGCCATTCGGCCTCCGTTTTGCTTGCCGTTTGCGCCGGCGTGCCTTATTTATCGTTCGGTCGATATCATATCAGTACTTCAAAGAGAATTACAAACGTTTTTTTTTCGTACCCATAGAGCACTTAACTGTGTGATTTTTGATTGCTTGTACAAGGCCATTCTGGCCTCCGTTTTGCTTGCCGCTTGCGCCGGCGTGCCTTATTTATCGTTCTGGTCGATATCACATCAGTACTTCAAGAGAATTACAAACGTTTTTTTTCGTACTTTTTTCGTACCCATAGAGTACTTAACTGTGTGATTTTTGATTCCTTGTACAAGGCCATTCGGACTCCGTTTTGCTTGCCGTTTGCGCCGGCGTGCCTTATTTATCGTTCGGTCGATATCACATCGGTACTTCGAGAGAATTACAAACGTTTTTTTTCGTACTTTTTTTCGTACCCATAGAGTACTTAACCGAGTGATATTTGATTCCTTGTACAAGGCCATTCGGCCTCCGTTTTGCTTGCCGTTTGCGCCGGCGTGCCTTATTTATCGTTCGGTCGATATCACATCGGTACTTCAAAGAGAATTACAAACGTTTTTTTTCGTAATTTTTTTCGTATCCATAGAGTACTTAACGGTGTGATTTTTGATTCCTTGTACAAGGCCATTCGACGCCTCCGTTTTGCTTGCCGTTTGCGCCGGCGTGCCTTATTTATCGTTCGGTCGATATCACATCGGTACTTCAAAGAGAATTACAAACATTTTTTTCGTACTTTTTTTCGTACCCATAGAGTACTTAATCGTGTGATTTTTGATTCCTTGTACAAGGCCATTCTGGCCTCCGTTTTGCTTGCCGTTTGCGCCGGCGTGCCTTATTTTTCGTTATGGTCGATATCACATCAGTACTTCAAAGAGAATTACAAACGTTTTTTTTCGTACATTTTTTCGTACACATAGAGTACTTAATTGTGTGATTTTTGATTTCATGTACAAGGCCATTCCGGCCTCCATTTTGCTTGCGTTTGTGCCGGCGTGCCTTATTTATCGTTCTGGTCGATATCGCATCAGTACTTCAAAGAGAATTACAAACGTTTTTTTTCGTACTTTTTTTCGTACCCATAGAGTACTTAACGTGTGATTTTTGATTCCTTGTACAAGGCCATTCTGGCCTCCGTTTTGATTGCCGTTTGCGCCGGCGTGCCTTATTATCGTTCTGGTCGATACCACATCAGTACTTCAAAGAGAATTACAAACGTTTTTTTTCGTACTTTTTTTCGGACACATAGAGTACTTAACTGTGTGATTTTTGATTCCTTGTACAAGGCCATTCTGGCCTCCGTTTTGCTTGCCGTTTGAACCGGCGTGCCTTATTTATCGTTCTGGTCGATATCACATCAGTACTTCAAAGAGAATTACAAACGTTTTTTTTCGTACTTTTTTTCGTACCCATAGAGTACTTAACTGTGTGATTTTTGATTCCTTGTACAAGGCCATTCTGGCCTCCGTTTTGCTTGCCGTTTGTGCCGGCGTGACTTATTTATCATTCTGGTCGATATCACATCAGTACTTCAAGGAGAATTACAAATGTTTTTTTCGTACTTTTTTTCGTACCCATAGAGTACTTAACTGTGTGATTTTTGATTTCTTGTACAAGGCCATTCTGGCCTCCGTTTTGCTTGCCGTTTGTGCCGGCGTGCCTTATTTATCGTTCTGGTCGATATCACATCCGTACTTCAAAGAGAATTACAAACGTTTTTTTCGTACTTTTTTTCGTACCCATAGAGTACTTAACTGTGTGATTTTTGATTTCTTGTACAAGGCCATTCTGGCCTCCGTTTTGCTTGCCGTTTGCGCCGGTGTGACTTATTTATCGTTCTGGTCGATATCACATCAGTACTTCAATGAGAATTACAAACGTTTTTTTCGTACTTTTTTTTCGTACCCATAGAGTATTTAACGGTGTGATTTTTGATTCCTTGTACAAGGCCTTTCTGGCCTCCGTTTTGCTTGCCGTTTGCGCCGGCGTGCCTTATTTATCGTTCTGGTCGATATCACATCAGTACTTCAAAGAGAATTACAAACGTTTTTTTCGTACTTTTTTTCGTACCCATAGAGTACTTAACGTGTGATTTTTGATTCCTTGTACAAGGCCATTCGCCTCCCTTTTGCTTGCCGTTTGCGCCGGCGTGCCTTATTTATCGTTCGGTCGATACCACATCGGTACTTCAAAGAGAATTACAAACGTTTTTTTTCGTACTTTTTTTCGTACCCATAGAGTACTTAACTCGTGTGATTTTTGATTCCTTGTACAAGGCCATTCGGCCTCCTGTTTTTCTTGCCGTTTGCGCCGGCATGCCTTATTTATCGTTCTGGTCGATATCACATCAGTACTTCAAAGAGAATTACAAACGTTTTTTTCGTACTTTTTTTCGTACCCATAGAGTACTTAACTGTGTGATTTTTGATTCGTTGTACAAGGCCATTTTGGCCTCCGTTTTGCTTGCCGTTTGCGCCGGCGTGCCTTATTTATCGTTCTGGTCGATATCACATCAGCACTTCAAAGAGAATTACAAACGTTTTTTTTTTTCGTACTTTTTTTCGTACCCATAGAGTACTTAACTGTGTGATTTTTGATTTCTTGTACAAGGCCATTCGGCCTCCGTTTTGCTTGCCGTTTGCGCCGGCGTGCCTTATTTATCGTTCGGTCGATATCACATCGCATACTTCAAAGAGAATTACAAACGTTTTTTTTCGTACACATAGAGTACTTAACCGTGTGATTTTCGATTCCTTGTACAAGGCCATTCGGCCTCTCGTTTTGCTTGCCGTTTGCGCCGGCGTGCCTTATTTATCGTTCGGTCGATATCACATCGGTACTTCAAAGAGAATTACAAACGTTTTTTTTCATACGTTTTTTCGTACCCATAGAGTACTTAACGAGTGATTTTTGATTCCTTGTACAAGGCCATTCGGCCTCCGTTTTTCTTGCCGTTTGCGCCGGCGTGCCTTATTTATCGTTCTGGTCGATATCACATCAGTACTTCAAAGAGAATTACAAACGTTTTTTTCCGTACTTTTTTCGTATCCATAGAGTACTTAACAGTGTGATTTTTGATTCCTTGTACAAGGCCATTCTGGCCTCCGTTTTGCTTGCCGTTTGCGCCGGCGTGCCTTATTTATCGTTCTGGTCGATATCACATCAGTACTTCAAATAGAATTACAAACGTTTTTTTTCGTACTTTTTTTCGTACCCATAGAGTACTTAACGTGTGATTTTTGATTCCTTGTACAAGGCCATTCGGCCTCCGTTTTGCTTGCCGTTTGCGCCGGCGTGCCTTATTTATCGTTCTGGTCGATAACACATCAGTACATCAAAGAGAATTACAAACGTTTTTTTCGCACTTTTTTTCGTACCCATAGAGTACTTAACTGTGTGATTTTTGATTTCTTACAGAAGGCCATTCTGTCCTCCGTTTTGCTTGCCGTTTGCGCCGGCGTGCCTTATTTATCGTTCGGTCGATATCACATCGCACTTCAAAGAGAATTACAAACGTTTTTTTATACTTTTTTTCGTACCCATAGAGTACTTAACTGTGTGATTTTTGATTCCATGTACAAGGCCATTCTGGCCTCCGTTTTGCTTGCCGTTTGCGCCGGCGTGCCTTATTTATCGTTCGGTCGATATCAAATCGCACTTCAAAGAGAATTACAAAAGTTTTTTTCGTACTTTTTTTTGTACCCATAGAGTACTTAATCGTGTTATTTTTGATTCCTTGTACAAGGCCATTCGGCCTCCGTTTTGCTTGCCGTTTGCGCCGGCGTGCCATATTTATCGTTCTGGTCGATATCACATTAGTACTTCAAAGAGAATTACAAAAGTTTTTTTTCGTACTTTTTTTCGTACCCATAGAATACTTAACTGTGTGATTTTTGATTCCTAGTACAAGGCCATTCTCGGCCTCCGTTTTGCTTGCCGTTTGCGCCGGCGTGCCTTATTTATCGTTCTGGTCGATATCACATCAGTACTTCAAAGAGAATTACAAACATTTTTTTTCGTACTTTTTTTCGTACCCATTGAGTACTTAACTCGTGTGATTTTTGATTCCTTGTACAAGGCCATTCGGCCTCCCTTTTGCTTGCCGTTTGCGCCGGCGTGCCTTATTTATCGTTCGGTCGATATCACATCGGTACTTCAAAGAGAATTACAAACGTTTTTTTTCGTACTTTTTTTCGTACCCATAGAGTACTTAACTCGTGTGATTTTTGATTCCTTGTACAAGGCCATTCGGCCTCCGTTTTGCTTGCCGTTTGCGCCGGCGTGCCTTATTTATCGTTCGGTCGATATCACATCGGTACTTCAAAGAGAATTACAAACTTTTTTTTGTCGTACTTTTTTTCGTACCCATAGAGTACTTAACCGTGTGATTTTTGATTTCTTGTACAAGGCCATTCGGACTCCGTTTTGCTTGCCGTTTGCGCCGGCGTGCCTTATTTATCGTTCGGTCGATATCACATCGGTATTTCAAAGAGAATTACAAACGTTTTTTTTCGTACTTTTTTTCGTACCCATAGAGTACTTAACTGTGTGATTTTTGTTTCCTTGTACAAGGCCATCCTGGCCTCCGGTTTGCTTGCCGTTTGCGCCGGCGTGCCTTATTTATCATTCTAGTCGATATCACATCAGTACTTCAAAGAGAATTACAAACGTTTTTTTTCGTACTTTTTTTTCGTACCCATAGAGTACTTAACTGTGTGATTTTTGATTTCTTGTACAAGGCCATTCAGCCTCCGTTTTGCTTGCCGTTTGCGCCGGTGTGACTTATTTATCGTTCTGGTCGATATCACATCAGTACTTCAATGAGAATTACAAACGTTTTATTTCGTACTTTTTTTCGTACCCATAGAGTATTTAACGGTGTGATTTTTGATTCCTTGTACAAGGCCTTTCTGGCCTCCGTTTTGCTTGCCGTTTGCGCCGGCGTGCCTTATTTATCGTTCTGGTCGATATCACATCGTACTTCAAAGAGAATTACAAACGTTATTTTCGTACTTTTTTCGTACCCATAGAGTACTTAACTGTGTGATTTTTGATTCCTTGTACAAGGCCATTCTGGCCTCCCTTTTGCTTGCCGTTTGCGCCGGCGTGCCTTATTTATCGTTCTAGTCGATACCACATCAGTACTTCAAAGAGAATTACAAACGTTTTTTTTCGTACTTTTTTTCGTACCCATAGAGTACTTAACTGTGTGATTTTTGATTCTTTGTACAAGGCCATTCTGGCCTCCGTTTTGCTTGCCGTTTGCGCCGGCGTGCCTTATTTATCGTTCGGTCGATATCACATCGGTACTTCAAAGAGAATTACAAACGTTTTTTTTCGTACTTTTTTTCGTACCCATAGAGTACTTAACGTGTGATTTTTGATTCCTTGTACAAGGCCATTCTGGCCTCCGTTTTGCTTGGCGTTTGCGCCGGCGTGCCTTATTTATCGTTCTGGTCGATATCACATCAGTATTTCAAAGAGAATTACAAATGTTTTTTTTTCGTACTTTTTTTCGTACCCATAGAGTACTTAACTGTGTGATTTTTGATTTCTTGTACAAGGCCATTATGGGCGCCGTTTTGCTTGCCGCTTGTGCCGGCGTGCCTTATTTATCGTTCTGGTCGATATCACATCGTACTTCGAAGATAATTACAAACGTTTTTTTTCGTACTTTTTTTCGTACCCATGAGTACTTAACCGTGTGATTTTTGATTCCTTGTACAAGGCCATTCGGCCTCTCGTTTTGCTTGCCGTTTGCGCCGGCGTGCCTTATTTATCGTTCGGTCGATATCACATCGCATTTCTTCGGAGAGAATTACAAACGTTTTTTTTCGTACTTTTTTTTCGTACCCATAGAGTACTTAACGAGTGATTTTTGATTCCTTGTACAAGGCCATTCGGACTCCGTTTTGCTTGCCGTTTGCGCCGGCGTGCCTTATTTATCGTTCGGTCGATATCACATCGGTACTTCAAAGAGAATTACAAACGTTTTTTTTCGTAATTTTTTTCGTATCCATAGAGTACTTAACAGTGTGATTTTTGATTCCTTGTACAAGGCCATTCTGGCCTCCGTTTTGCTTGCCGTTTGCGCCGGCGTGCCTTATTTATCGTTCGGTCGATATCACATCGGTACTTCAAAGAGAATTACAAACGTTTTTTTCGTACTTTTTTTCGTACCCATAGAGTACTTAACCGTGTGATTTTTGATTCCTTGTACAAGGCCATTCGGCCTCCGTTTTGCTTGCCGTTTGCGCCGGCGTGCCTTATTTATCGTTCTGGTCGATATCACATCAGTACTTCAAAGAGAATTACAAACGTTTTTTTTTCGTACATTTTTTCGTACACATAGAGTACTTAATTGTGTGATTTTTGATTTCTTGTACAAGGCCATTCCGGCCTCCGTTTTGCTTGCGCTTGTGCCGGCGTGCCTTATTTATCGTTCGGTCGATATCGCATCGCACTTCAAAGAGAATTACAAACGTTTTTTTTCGTACTTTTTTTCGTACCCATAGAGTACTTAACGTGTGATTTTTGATTCCTTGTACAAGGCCATTCGGCCTCCGTTTTGCTTGCCGTTTGCGCCGGCGTGCCTTATTATCGTTCGGTCGATACCACATCGCACTTCAAAGAGTATTACAAACGTTTTTTTTCGTACTTTTTTTCGAACACATAGAGTACTTAACTGTGTGATTTTTGATTCCTTGTACAAGGCCATTCTGGCCTCCG
This sequence comes from Gentiana straminea, assembly GCA_036785695.1. NCBI lineage: Eukaryota > Viridiplantae > Streptophyta > Magnoliopsida > Gentianales > Gentianaceae > Gentiana > Gentiana straminea. Next base: position 13,557 of record JAVUPR010000420.1, on the reverse strand, counting down.
TTTTGCTTGTCGTTTGAACCGGCGTGCCTTATTTATCGTTCGGTCGATATCACATCGGTACTTCAAAGAGAATTACAAACGTTTTTTTTTTTTCGTACTTTTTTTCGTACCCATAGAGTACTTAACCGTGTGATTTTTGATTCCTTGTACAAGGCCATTCGGCCTCCGTTTTGCTTGCCGTTTGTGCCGGTGTGACTTATTTATCATTCTGGTCGATATCACATCAGTACTTCGAGGAGAATTACAAATGTTTTTTTTCGTACATTTTTTCGTACCCATAGAGTACTTAACTGTGTTATTTTTGATTTCTTGTACAAGGCAATTCTGGCCTCCGTTTTGCTTGCCGTTTGTGCCGGCATGCCTTATTTATCGTTCGGTCGATATCACATCGGTACTTCAAAGAGAATTACAAACGTTTTTTTTCGTAGTTTTTTTCGTACCCATAGAGTACTTAATCGTGTGATTTTTGATTCCTTGTACAAGGCCATTCGGCCTCTCGTTTTGCTTGCCGTTTGCGCCGGCGTGCCTTATTTATCGTTCGGTCGATATCACATCGGTACTTCAAAGAGAATTACAAATGTTTTTTTCGTACTTTTTTTTTCGTGCCCATAGAGTACTTAACTGTGTGATTTTTGATTCCTTGTACAAGGCCATTTTGGCCTCCGTTTTGCTTGCCGTTTGCGCCGGCGTGCCTTATTTATCGTTATGGTCGATATCACATCAGTACTTCAAAGAGAATTACAAACGTTTTTTTTCGTACTTTTTTTCGTACCCATAGAGTACTTAACTGTGTGATTTTTGATTTCTTGTTCAAGGCCATTCTGGCCTCCGTTTTGCTTTCCGTTTGCGCCGGCGTGCCTTATTTATCGTTCTGGTCGATATCACATCAGTACTTCAAAGAGAATTACAAACGTTTTTTTTCGTACACATAGAGTACTTAACTGTGTGATTTTCGATTCCTTGTACAAGGCCATTCTGGCCTCCGTTTTGCTTGCCGTTTGCGCCGGCGTGCCTTATTTATCGTTCTGGTCGATATCACATCAGTACTTCAAAGAGAATTACAAACGTTTTTTTTCGTACTTTTTTTCGTACCCATAGAGTACTTAACCGAGTGATTTTTGATTCCTTGTACAAGGCCATTCTGGCCTCCGTTTTGCTTGCCGTTTGCGCCGGCGTGCCTTATTTATCGTTCTAGTCGATATCCCATCGGTACCTCAAAGAGAATTACAAACGTTTTTTTTCGTACTTTTTTCGTATCCATAGAGTACTTAACAAGGTGATTTTTGATTCCTTGTACAAGGCCATTCGGCCTCCGTTTTGCTTGCCGTTTGCGCCGGCGTGCCTTATTTATCGTTCGGTCGATATCACATCGGTACTTCAAATAGAATTACAAACGTTTTTTTCGTACTTTTTTTCGTACCCATAGAGTACTTAACTCGTGTGATTTTTGATTCCTTGTACAAGGCCATTCGGCCTCCGTTTTGCTTGCCGTTTGCGCCGGCGTGCCTTATTTATCGTTACGGTCGATAACACATCGGTACTTCAAAGAGAATTACAAACGTTTTTTTTCGTACTTTTTTTCGTACCCATAGAGTACTTAACGTGTGATTTTTGATATCTTACGTAAAGGCCATTCGGCCTCCGTTTTGCTTGCCGTTTGCTCCGGCGTGCCTTATTTATCGTTCGGTCGATATCACATCGGTACTTCAAAGAGAATTACAAACGTTTTTTTCGTACTTTTTTTTCGTACCCATAGAGTACTTAACTCGTGTTATTTTTGATTCCTTGTACAAGGCCATTCGGCCTCCGTTTTGCTTGCCGTTTGCGCCGGCGTGCCTTATTTATCGTTCGGTCGATATCACATCGGTACTTCAAAGATAATTACAAACGTTTTTTTTCGTACTTTTTTTCGTACCCATAGAGTACTTAACTGTGATTTTTGATTCCTTGTACAAGGCCATTACGGCCTCCGTTTTGCTTGGCGTTTGCGCCGGCGTGCCTTATTTATCGTTCGGTCGATATCACATCAGTACTTCAAAGAGAATTACAAATGTTTTTTTTTCGTACTTTTTTTCGTACCCATAGAGTACTTAACTGTGTGATTTTTGATTTCTTGTACAAGGCCATTATGGGCGCCGTTTTGCTTGCCGCTTGCGCCGGCGTGCCTTATTTATCGTTCTGGTCGATATCACATCAGTACTTCGAAGAGAATTACAAACGTTTTTTTTCGTACTTTTTTTCGTACCCATAGAGTACTTAACTGTGTGATTTTTGATTCCTTGTACAAGGCCATTCGGCCTCTCGTTTTGCTTGCCGTTTGCGCCGGCGTGCCTTATTTATCGTTCGGTCGATATCACATCGACTTCAGAGAGAATTACAAACGTTTTTTTTTCGTACTTTTTTTTTGTACCCATAGAGTACTTAACGAGTGATTTTTGATTCCTTGTACAAGGCCATTCGGACTCCGTTTTGCTTGCCGTTTGCGCCGGCGTGCCTTATTTATCGTTCGGTCGATATCACATCGGTACTTCAAAGAGAATTACAAACGTTTTTTTTCGTAATTTTTTTCGTATCCATAGAGTACTTAACAAAGTGTGATTTTTGATTCCTTGTACAAGGCCATTCGGCCTCCGTTTTGCTTGCCGTTTGCGCCGGCGTGCCTTATTTATCGTTCGGTCGATATCACATCGGTACTTCAAAGAGAATTACAAACGTTTTTTTCGTACTTTTTTTCGTACCCATAGAGTACTTAACTCGTGTGATTTTTGATTCCTTGTACAAGGCCATTCTCGCCTCCGTTTTGCTTGCCGTTTGCGCCGACGTGCCTTATTTATCGTTCTGGTCGATATCACATCAGTACTTCAAAGAGAATTACAAACGTTTTTTTTCCGTACATTTTTTCGTACACATAGAGTACTTAATTGTGTGATTTTTGATTTCTTGTACAAGGCCATTCCGGCCTCCGTTTTGCTTGCAGTTTGTGCCGGCGTGCCTTATTTATCGTTCTGGTCGATATCGCATCAGTACTTCAAAGAGAATTACAAACGTTTTTTTTCGTACTTTTTTTCGTACCCATAGAGTACTTAACGTGTGATTTTTGATTCCTTGTACAAGGCCATTCGGCCTCCGTTTTGCTTGCCGTTTGCGCCGGCGTGCCTTATTATCGTTCGGTCGATACCACATCGGTACTTCAAAGAGAATTACAAACGTTTTTTTTTTCGTACTTTTTTTCGAACACATAGAGTACTTAACTCGTGTGATTTTTGATTCCTTGTACAAGGCCATTCGGCCTCCGTTTTGCTTGCCGTTTGAACAGGCGTGCCTTATTTATCGTTCGGTCGATATCACATCGGTACTTCAAAGAGAATTACAAACGTTTTTTTTTCGTACTTTTTTTCGTACCCATAGAGTACTTAACTCGTGTGATTTTTGATTCCTTGTACAAGGCCATTCGGCCTCCGTTTTGCTTGCCGTTTGTGCCGGCGTGACTTATTTATCATTCTGGTCGATATCACATCAGTACTCAAAGGAGAATTACAAATGTTTTTTTTCGTACATTTTTTCGTACCCATAGAGTACTTAACTGTGTTATTTTTGATTTCTTGTACAAGGCAATTCTGGCCTCCGTTTTGCTTGCCGTTTGTGCCAGCGTGCCTTATTTATCGTTCGGTCGATATCACATCGGTACTTCAAAGAGAATTACAAACGTTTTTTTTCGTACTTTTTTTCGTACCCATAGAGTACTTAATCGTGTGATTTTTGATTCCTTGTACAAGGCCATTCGGCCTCTCGTTTTGCTTGCCGTTTGCGCCGGCGTGCCTTATTTATCGTTCGGTCGATATCACATCGCATACTTCAAAGAGAATTACAAACGTTTTTTTCGTACTTTTTTTTGTGCCCATAGAGTACTTAACTCGTGTGATTTTTGATTCCTTGTACAAGGCCATTTTGGCCTCCGTTTTGCTTGCCGTTTGCGCCGGCGTGCCTTATTTATCGTTCGGTCGATATCACATCGGTACTTCAAAGAGAATTACAAACGTTTTTTTTCGTACTTTTTTTCGTACCCATAGAGTACTTAACGTGTGATTTTTGATTTCTTGTTCAAGGCCATTCGGCCTCCGTTTTGCTTGCCGTTTGCGCCGGCGTGCCTTATTTATCGTTCGGTCGATATCACATCGGTACTTCAAAGAGAATTACAAACGTTTTTTTTCGTACACATAGAGTACTTAACGTGTGATTTTCGATTCCTTGTACAAGGCCATTCGGCCTCTCGTTTTGCTTACCGTTTGCGCCGGCGTGCCTTATTTATCGTTCGGTCGATATCACATCAGTACTTCAAAGAGAATTACAAACGTTTTTTTTTCGTACTTTTTTTCGTACCCATAGAGTACTTAACTGAGTGATTTTTGATTCCTTGTACAAGACCATTCTGGCCTCCGTTTTGCTTGCCGTTTGCGCCGGCGTGCCTTATTTATCGTTCTAGTCGATATCACGTCAGTACCTCAAAGAGAATTACAAACGTTTTTTTTCGTACTTTTTTCGTATCCATAGAGTACTTAACAGTGTGATTTTTGATTCCTTGTACAAGGCCATTCGGCCTCCGTTTTGCTTGCCGTTTGCGCCGGCGTGCCTTATTTATCGTTCGGTCGATATCACATCGTACTTCAAATAGAATTACAAACGTTTTTTTTCGTACTTTTTTTCGTACCCATAGAGTACTTAACTGTGTGATTTTTGATTCCTTGTACAAGGCCATTCGGCCTCCGTTTTGCTTGCCGTTTGCGCCGGCGTGCCTTATTTATCGTTCTGGTCGATAACACATCAGTACTTCAAAGAGAATTACAAACGTTTTTTTCATACTTTTTTTCGTACCCATAGAGTACTTAACTGTGTGATTTTTGATTTCTTACGAAGGCCATTCGGCCTCCGTTTTGCTTGCCGTTTGCGCCGGCGTGCCTTATTTATCGTTACGGTCGATATCACATCGGTACTTCAAAGAGAATTACAAACGTTTTTTTCGTACTTTTTTCGTACCCATAGAGTACTTAATCGTGTTATTTTTGATTCCTTGTACAAGGCCATTCGGCCTCCGTTTTGCTTGCCGTTTGCGCCGGCGTGCCTTATTTATCGTTCGGTCGATATCACATCGGTACTTCAAAGATAATTAGAAACGTTTTTTTTTCGTACTTTTTTTCGTACCCATAGAGTACTTAACTTGTGTGATTTTTGATTTCTTGTACAAGGCCATTCGGCCTCCGTTTTGCTTGCCGTTTGCGCCGGCGAGCCTTATTTATCGTTCGGTCGATATCACATCGCATTTCAAAGAGAACTACAAACGTTTTTTTCGTACTTTTTTTCGTACCCATAGAGTACATAACTCGTGTGATTTTTTATTTCTTGTAGAAGGCCATTCTGGCCTCCGTTTTGCTTGCCGTTTGCGCCGGCGTGCCTTATTTATCGTCCTGGTCGATATCACATCAGTACTTCAAAGAGAATTACAAACGTTTTTTTCGTACTTTTTTTCGTACCCATAGAGTACTTAACTCGTGTTATTTTTGATTCCTTGTACAAGGCCATTCTGGGCTCCATTTTGCTTGCCGTTTGCGCCGGCGTGCCTTATTTATCGTTCGGTCGATATCACATCAGTACTTGAAAGAGAATTACAAACGTTTTTTTCGTACTTTTTTTCATACCCATAGAGTACTTAACTGTGTGATTTTTGATTCTTTGTACAAGGCCATTCTGGCCTCCGTTTTGCTTGCCGTTTGTGCCGGCGTCCCTTATTTATCATTCTGGTCGATATCACATCAGTACTTCTAGGAGAATTACAAATGTTTTTTTTTCGTACTTTTTTTCATACCCATAGAGTACTTAACTGTGTGATTTTTGATTTCTTGTACAAGGCCATTCTGGCCTCCGTTTTGCTTGCCGTTCGTGCCAGCGTGCCTTATTTATCGTTCTGGTCGATATCACATCAGTACTTCAAAGAGAATTACAAACGTTTTTTTTCGTACTTTTTTTCGTACCCATAGAGTACTTAACTGTGTGATTTTTGATTTCTTGTACAAGGCCATTCTGGCCTCCGTTTTGCTTGCCGTTTGCGCCGGTGTGACTTATTTATCGTTCTGGTCGATATCACATCAGTACTTCAATGAGAATTACAAACGTTTTTTTTCGTACTTTTTTTCGTACCCATAGAGTATTTAACGGTGTGATTTTTGATTCCTTGTACAAGGCCTTTCTGGCCTCCGTTTTGCTTGCCGTTTGCGCCGGCGTGCCTTATTTATCGTTCTGGTCGATATCACATCAGTACTTCAAAGAGAATTACAAACGTTTTTTTTCGTACCCATAGAGTACTTAACTATGTGATTTTTGATTCCTTGTACAAGGCCATTATGGCCTCCGTTTTGCTTGCCGTTTGCGCCGGCGTGCCTTATTTATCGTTCTGGTCGATACCACATCAGTACTTCAAAGAGAATTACAAACGTTTTTTTTTCGTACTTTTTTTCGTACCCATAGAGTACTTAACGTGTGATTTTTGATTCCTTGTACAAGGCCATTCGGCCTCCGTTTTGCTTGCCGTTTGCGCCGGCGTGCCTTATTTATCGTTATGGTCGATATCACATCAGTACTTCAAAGATAATTACAAACGTTTTTTTTGTACTTTTTTTCGTACCCATAGAGTACTTAACTGTGTGATTTTTGATATCTTGTACAAGGCCATTCTGGCCTCCGTTTTGCTTGCTGTTTGTGCCGGCGTGCCTTATTTATCATTCTGATCGATATCACATCAGTACTTCAAGGAGAATTACAAATGTTTTTTTTTCGTACTTTTTTTCGTACCCATAGAGTACTTAACTTTGTGATTTTTGATTTCTTGTACGAGGCCATTCTGGCCTCCGTTTTGCTTGCCGTTTGTGCCAGCGTGCCTTATTTATCGTTCTGGTCGATGTCACATCAGTACTTCAAAGAGAATTACAAACGTTTTTTTCGTACTTTTTTTCGTACCCATAGAGTACTTAACGTGTGATTTTTGATTCCTTGTACAAGGCCATTACGGCCTCCGTTTTGCTTGCCGTTTGCGCCGGCGTGCCTTATTTATCGTTACGGTCGATATCACATCGTACTTCAAAGAGAATTACAAACGTTTTTTTTCGTACTTTTTTTCGTACCCATAGAGTACTTAACGTAGTGATTTTTGATTTCTTGTACAAGGCCATTCGGCCTCCGTTTTGCTTGCCGTTTGCGCCGGTGTGCCTTATTTATCGTTACGGTCGATATCACATCAATACTTCAAAGAGAATTACAAACGTTTTTTTTCGTACTTTTTTTCGTACCCATAGAGTATTTAACGGTGTGATTTTTGATTCCTTGTACAAGGCCTTTCTGGCCTCCGTTTTGCTTGCCGTTTGCGCCGGCGTGCCTTATTTATCGTTCGGTCGATATCACATCGGTACTTCAAAGAGAATTACAAACGTTTTTTTTCGTACTTTTTTTCGTACCCATAGAGTACTTAGCGTGTGATTTTTGATTCCTTGTACAAGGCCATTCGGCCTCCCTTTTGCTTGCCGTTTGCGCCGGCGTGCCTTATTTATCGTTACGGTCGATATCACATCGGTACTTCAAAGAGAATTACAAACGTTTTTTTTTCGTACTTTTTTTCGTACCCATAGAGTACTTAACGTGTGATTTTTGATTCCTTGTACAAGGCCATTACGGCCTCCGTTTTGCTTGCCGTTTGCGCCGGCGTGCCTTATTTATCGTTACGGTCGATATCACATCGGTACTTCAAAGAGAATTACAAACGTTTTTTTCGTACTTTTTTTCGTACCCATAGAGTACTTAACGTGTGATTTTTGATTCCTTGTACAAGGCCATTCGGCCTCCGTTTTGCTTGCCGTTTGCGCCGGCGTGCCTTATTTATCGTTACGGTCGATATCACATCGGTACTTCAAAGAGAATTACAAACGTTTTTTTTTCGTACTTTTTTCGTACCCATAGAGTACTTAACGTGTGATTTTTGATTCCTTGTACAAGGCCATTACGGCCTCCGTTTTGCTTGCCGTTTGCGCCGGCGTGCCTTATTTATCGTTACGGTCGATATCACATCGGTACTTCAAAGAGAATTACAAACGTTTTTTTTTCGTACTTTTTTTCGTACCCATAGAGTACTTAACGTGTGATTTTTGATTCCTTGTACAAGGCCATTCGGCCTCCGTTTTGCTTGCCGTTTGCGCCGGCGTGCCTTATTTATCGTTACGGTCGATATCACATCGGTACTTCAAAGAGAATTACAAACGTTTTTTTTCGTACTTTTTTTCGTACCCATAGAGTACTTAGCGTGTGATTTTTGATTCTTGTACAAGGCCATTACGGCCTCCGTTTTGCTGCCGTTTGCGCCGGCGTGCCTTATTTATCGTTGGTCGATATCACATCGGTACTTCAAAGAGAATTACAAACGTTTTTTTTTCGTACTTTTTTTCGTACCCATAGAGTACTTAACGCGTGTGATTTTTGATTCCTTGTACAAGGCCATTCGGCCTCCGTTTTGCTTGCCGTTTGCGCCGGCGTGCCTTATTTATCGTTACGGTCGATATCACATCGGTACTTCAAAGAGAATTACAAACGTTTTTTTTTCGTACTTTTTTTCGTACCCGCCAAGTACTTAAGCGTGTGATTTTTGATTCCTTGTACAAGGCCATTACGGCCTCCGTTTTGCTTGCCGTTTGCGCCGGCGTGCCTTATTTATCGTTACGGTCGATATCACATCGGTACTTCAAAGAGAATTACAAACGTTTTTTTTCGTACTTTTTTTCGTACCCATAGAGTACTTAAGCGTGTGATTTTTGATTCCTTGTACAAGGCCATTACGGCCTCCGTTTTGCTTGCCGTTTGCGCCGGCGTGCCTTATTTATCGTTACGGTCGATATCACATCGGTACTTCAAAGAGAATTACAAACGTTTTTTTTCGTACTTTTTTTCGTACCCATAGAGTACTTAAGCTTGTGTGATTTTTGATTCCTTGTACAAAGGCCATTACGGCCTCCGTTTTGCTTGCCGTTTGCGCCGGCGTGCCTTATTTATCGTTACGGTCGATATCACATCGGTACTTCAAAGAGAATTACAAACGTTTTTTTTTCGTACTTTTTTTCGTACCCGTAGAGTACTTAAGCGTGTGTGATTTTTGATTCCTTGTACAAGGCCATTCGGCCTCCGTTTTGCTTGCCGTTTGCGCCGGCGTGCCTTATTTATCGTTACGGTCGATATCACATCGGTACTTCAAAGAGAATTACAAACGTTTTTTTTTCGTACTTTTTTTCGTACCCATAGAGTACTTAGCGTGTGATTTTTGATTCCTTGTACAAGGCCATTCGGCCTCCGTTTTGCTTGCCGTTTGCGCCGGCGTGCCTTATTTATCGTTACGGTCGATATCACATCGGTACTTCAAAGAGAATTACAAACGTTTTTTTTTCGTACTTTTTTTCGTACCATAGAGTACTTAACGTGTGATTTTTGATTCCTTGTACAAGGCCATTACGGCCTCCGTTTTGCTTGCCGTTTGCGCGGCGTGCCTTATTTATCGTTACGGTCGATATCACATCGGTACTTCAAAGAGAATTACAAACGTTTTTTTCGTACTTTTTTTCGTACCCATAGAGTACTTAAGCGTGTGATTTTTGATTCCTTGTACAAGGCCATTCGGCCTCCGTTTTGCTTGCCGTTTGCGCCGGCGTGCCTTATTTATCGTTACGGTCGATATCACATCGGTACTTCAAAGAGAATTACAAACGTTTTTTTTTTCGTACTTTTTTTCGTACCCATAGAGTACTTAAGCGTGTGTGATTTTTGATTCCTTGTACAAGGCCATTCGGGCCTCCGTTTTGCTTGCCGTTTGCGCCGGCGTGCCTTATTTATCGTTACGGTCGATATCACATCGGTACTTCAAAGAGAATTACAAACGTTTTTTTTCGTACTTTTTTTCGTACCCATAGAGTACTTAAGCGTGTGTGATTTTTGATTCCTTGTACAAGGCCATTACGGCCTCCGTTTTGCTTGCCGTTTGCGCCGGCGTGCCTTATTTATCGTTACGGTCGATATCACATCGGTACTTCAAAGAGAATTACAAACGTTTTTTTTCGTACTTTTTTTCGTACCCATAGAGTACTTAGCGTGTGATTTTTGATTCCTTGTACAAGGCCATTACGGCCTCCGTTTTGCTTGCCGTTTGCGCCGGCGTGCCTTATTTATCGTTACGGTCGATATCACATCGGTACTTCAAAGAGAATTACAAACGTTTTTTTACTTTTTTTCGTACCCATAGAGTACTTAACGGTGATTTTTGATTCCTTGTACAAGGCCATTCGGCCTCCGTTTTGCTTGCCGTTTGCGCCGGCGTGCCTTATTTATCGTTACGGTCGATATCACATCGGTACTTCAAAGAGAATTACAAACGTTTTTTTTCGTACTTTTTTTCGTACCCGTAGAGTACTTAGCGTGTGATTTTTGATTCCTTGTACAAGGCCATTCGGCCTCCGTTTTGCTTGCCGTTTGCGCCGGCGTGCCTTATTTATCGTTACGGTCGATATCACATCGGTACTTCAAAGAGAATTACAAACGTTTTTTTTCGTACTTTTTTTCGTACCCATAGAGTACTTAACGTGTGATTTTTGATTCTTGTACAAGGCCATTACGGCCTCCGTTTTGCTTGCCGTTTGCGCCGGCGTGCCTTATTTATCGTTACGGTCGATATCACATCGGTACTTCAAAGAGAATTACAAACGTTTTTTTTTCGTACTTTTTTTCGTACCCATAGAGTACTTAACTTTGTGATTTTTGATTCTTGTACGAGGCCATTCGGCCTCCGTTTTGCTTGCCGTTTGTGCCGGCGTGCCTTATTTATCGTTACGGTCGATATCACATCGGTACTTCAAAGAGAATTACAAACGTTTTTTTCGTACTTTTTTTCGTACCCATAGAGTACTTAACTCGTGATTTTTGATTCCTTGTACAAGGCCATTACGGCCTCCGTTTTGCTTGCCGTTTGCGCCGGCGTGCCTTATTTATCGTTACGGTCGATATCACATCGTACTTCAAAGAGAATTACAAACGTTTTTTTTCGTACTTTTTTTCGTACCCATAGAGTACTTAGCTTGTGTGATTTTTGATTTCTTGTACAAGGCCATTACGGCCTCCGTTTTGCTTGCCGTTTGCGCCGGCGTGCCTTATTTATCGTTCGGTCGATATCACATCGGTACTTCAATGAGAATTACAAACGTTTTTTTTCGTACTTTTTTTCGTACCCATGAGTATTTAACGGTGTGATTTTTGATTCCTTGTACAAGGCCATTACGGCCTCCGTTTTGCTTGCCGTTTGCGCCGGCGTGCCTTATTTATCGTTCGGTCGATATCACATCGGTACTTCAAAGAGAATTACAAACGTTTTTTTTTCGTACTTTTTTTCGTACCCATAGAGTACTTAGCGTGTGTGATTTTTGATTCCTTGTACAAGGCCATTACGGCCTCCCTTTTGCTTGCCGTTTGCGCCGGCGTGCCTTATTTATCGTTACGGTCGATATCACATCGGTACTTCAAAGAGAATTACAAACGTTTTTTTTCGTACTTTTTTTTTCGTACCCATAGAGTACTTAACGTTGTGTGATTTTTGATTCCTTGTACAAGGCCATTCGGCCTCCGTTTTGCTTGCCGTTTGCGCCGGCGTGCCTTATTTATCGTTACGGTCGATATCACATCGGTACTTCAAAGAGAATTACAAACGTTTTTTTCGTACTTTTTTTTTCGTACCCATAGAGTACTTAAGCTTGTGTGATTTTTGATTCCTTGTACAAGGCCATTACGGCCTCCGTTTTGCTTGCCGTTTGCGCCGGCGTGCCTTATTTATCGTTACGGTCGATATCACATCGGTACTTCAAAGAGAATTACAAATGTTTTTTTTTCGTACTTTTTTTCGTACCCATAGAGTACTTAAGCGTGTGATTTTTGATTTCTTGTACAAGGCCATTCGGCCTCCGTTTTGCTGCCGTTTGCGCCGGCGTGCCTTATTTATCGTTACGGTCGATATCACATCGGTACTTCAAAGAGAATTACAAACGTTTTTTTTCGTACTTTTTTTCGTACCCATAGAGTACTTAACTATGTGATTTTTGATTCCTTGTACAAGGCCATTCGGCCTCCGTTTTGCTTGCCGTTTGCGCCGGCGTGCCTTATTTATCGTTCGGTCGATATCACATCGGTACTTCAAAGAGAATTACAAACGTTTTTTTCGTACTTTTTTTCGTACCCGCAGAGTACTTAGCTCGTGTGATTTTTGATTTCTTGTACAAGGCCATTCGGCCTCCGTTTTGCTTGCCGTTTGCGCCGGCGTGCCTTATTTATCGTTACGGTCGATATCACATCGGTACTTCAAAGAGAATTACAAACGTTTTTTTTCGTACTTTTTTTCGTACCCATAGAGTACTTAACGGTGTGATTTTTGATTCTTGTACAAGGCCATTACGGCCTCCGTTTTGCTTGCCGTTTGCGCCGGCGTGCCTTATTTATCGTTACGGTCGATATCACATCGGTACTTCAAAGAGAATTACAAACGTTTTTTTTTTTTTCGTACTTTTTTTCGTACCCATAGAGTACTTAACTCGTGTGATTTTTGATTCCTTGTACAAGGCCATTACGCCTCCGTTTTGCTTGCCGTTTGCGCCGGCGTGCCTTATTTATCGTTACGGTCGATATCACATCAGTACTTCAAAGAGAATTACAAATGTTTTTTTTAGTACTTTTTTTCGTACCCATAGAGTACTTAAATGTGTGATTTTTGATTCCTTGTACAAGGCCATTCGGCCTCCGTTTTGCTTTCCGTTTGCGCCGGCGTGCCTTATTTATCGTTATGGTCGATATCACATCAGTACTTCAAAGAGAATTACAAACGTTTTTTTTTTTTCGTACTTTTTTTTCGTACCCATAGAGTACTTAACTGTGTGATTTTTGATTCCTTGTACAAGGCCATTCTGGCCTCCGTTTTGCTTGCCGTTTGCGCCGGCGTGCCTTATTTATCGTTACGGTCGATATCACATCGGTACTTCAAAGAGAATTACAAACGTTTTTTTTCGTACTTTTTTGCCATTACCCATAGAGTACTTAACGTGTGATTTTTGATTCCTTGTACAAGGCCATTACGGCCTCGTTTTGCTTGCCGTTTGCGCCGGCGTGCCTTATTTATCGTTACGGTCGATATCACATCGGTACTTCAAAGAGAATTACAAACGTTTTTTTTCGTACTTTTTTTCGTACCCATAAGTACTTAATCGTGTGATTTTTGATTCCTTGTACAAGGCCATTCGGCCTCCGTTTTGCTTGCCGTTTGCGCCGGCGTGCCTTATTTATCGTTACGGTCGATATCACATCGGTACTTCAAAGAGAATTACAAACGTTTTTTTTTTCGTACTTTTTTTCGTACCATAAGTACTTAATAAAGATGTGATTTTTTTTGATTCCTTGTACAAAGGCCATTCTAGCCTCCGTTTTGCTTGCCGTTTGCGCGCGTGC
>JAVUPR010000418.1:0-248988 GCA_036785695.1 Gentiana straminea | reverse complement strand
TCAATTCAAAGCGATAGCCTCCCGCATCCGGATTTGGCGCAACAAGATCCTTCACGGTGGGGGCTGATAGTCCTCCGCCGATTACCGTCTTTCTATCAATCGTGGAAACTCGAGCCGAAATCTCGCATTGGGCTCTAACTTAGATTTATGGTTATTTGATGTAATCGCTCGCGTTTTTTCCTCGTGTTTCGTGGACATTCCACTTCAGCGTTTTTTAATTAAAAAGTTCGTTTTTAAAATATTAATAAAAAAAATTCCAAAGCATGTCATTGAACCTAATTTTTTTTTTCTCTTTTCTCCTTCATTTTCAAAAAAACCCATATTTTTTTTATCTAGATTTCCAAACTACTTAAAAATTTCACCGAATTTTTTTAATTTTTCATTCTCTTCGTTTAGAGACTTGGTTCGACATAATTATATCGTTCTTCGTTAAATTAATCGTCGAAATTCACTCAAATAATCTCGACAGCCAATCTTGAAAAATAGGGAATTTCGACACGCATTTTCGAAATTACGTCGTAATATCGCGAATACTTTTCGCTCTCAAAATAAAGGGCAAGAAAAAAAATTGGTGAAAGAAGTTTTAAATTTGGAGCCATCGAGAGATATAAACGTTTTAAAAATTACGCATTTGGTATATAAGTCACTATTGTTGCTTGCTTTCGAAGTGAAAAACGCATCCCATTTTTTAAAGTAAAAATACCACAATGACCTCGGTAAGCTTATGCAAAAGCTGTTTTCATATTCCCTAATCGATTAAATATTTTTGCCTTTCTCCTCACCTCTTTCCTTTTTTTTAAAGAACAATTTTTGTCCTTTTATACAATTTTTTCAGTGGTGTCCCATTCACCAATTTATAAAATATTTTCGTCATATATCTCTAATTCCCCCCCACACACACACACACACACACACACATTCTCACACTATCTTCGTCCTAAAACGTAAATCCGTTAAGTTTCTTTTAATTTGTCTTATAATATAAGCTCATTTAATAACAACGGAACATTGGTATTGCATTTTTCACCCCTAATTTCATATACATTCACTTCCTATACAACTATTATACGAATAAGAAATAACGATATTTTACATTTTCACCATTAAAATTAATGATACGTATCCAATTTTTTTAACTGCGCGAAAATCGCTTCAAATCGTACTTAAATGTTTAGACGGACATAAATACCTAATCAATTAGAATATTTCTTACACTCCGCTCTTTTTATACGATACGATTGCTAAAACGGCATTCACGCGTGCAATTGATCACGAGTCAGAAAACGTGTCTAACCACTTGTTATCGCTTTACTCCGTTTTGCCACTCACCCACGGTACAAGTTCGTCGACAACATACGAGACATAAACGTACTCGTATTTATTCTCAATAAAATAAACTTTCATTCAACCCTTAAATCCACCAAGTTTGGGAGTTTAACATATGCTATAACAAAACATACAACATCACACAAAACACATACATACAACTCTTAAATGTTTAAAATGTTTCCTTCGAGTTAGAAACCAAAAGCTTAAAGAAAGTAAACGCGTTCTGTGAGCCATATGTGAGCCGAGCCCTCAAAACCAACAAGTCCTGGATTCGTGTCTCTTGCAGGCAAAATGTGTTCACAGTTATATATTGTTGTTATCAAACGAATGCGAGAATACTCCGATAACAAATCGTCGTCTCGGTATCATCTAAAACAAGGCCACAAAAGCACCGGTCATGGATTTGTCGGCATATAACGTTATCCCAAGATGTCACAATTGCATAGTAGCAAGTGATCCGATCGTAGCAACTTTCTTGGAATTAGTGTCCTGGATGTCGCCATGACTCTACAACCCAAATACAGGATTTCGGAAAACACTCTAAAGCATATTTAACATACAGAAGTCCCGCCAAAAAGAAGTTCGATTGATTAAAGATTACTAAATGGTAGTAAATGGTAAAAACAAATAGTAGATATCTTTTTTTAATTTCAAGAAGAATTACTTGATTAATAGTTCATGAACTCGATCGAAAATTCAAGTTGTGTTCCTAGTTCCGCCAGCTCATCCTTGATTCTAAGTGGTCGAACTCTTAGCTTCCAAAGATAACAAAACCGCTAACTTTCTTCAAGGTTGAACTCTCTCTCGAAACAAAAGACGGTAACTCTTTTAGTTTTAAGCAATGAATCTCAAGTTGCCGTAGACGCAGGAAGGACTCAAAAGCCGAGGCATTCCATTCCTCCAAATAGTTAGCATAAAGATGAAAGAATTTCAAATTTTGGAATACCAAATCTTCCGTCTCCAATGTCCGCTTCTTATGAAATCGCTTTCTTAGTTTCAAAACCTCAAGAACATGTAGCTCGCCGCAATTGTCGATATATCCGTCCGGTGTAGCGTAAAGTCTTCTAAAGTTAGTTTCTTGAGAGTCGGAGGGAAGTTGATCATGTATTGTCTATTCTCAGAGCTTTCTAGCCGCAATGACTCCAATTCCCTATAAAAGTCAAATGTTTCTATTGATCCCACTGCATAACCTGAGTTCCTTGTAAAAAAAACAATGTAAATTTTCCGAAATCGACGGGCAGCTCCTTTGGATAAGCCTTTTGACATCTTTTCCGGTATATAAAATTGGACAATTTAAAAGCTTACTGTCTTATCCAATATTCGATCACTCGTATAGATATGCCTCATCATGCTTGTCGTCGTTCATTTGGAAATTTTAGGATGCATCGGCCTACTTTGACATACCTAAGACTTTTCATTCTCCAAAAAGTCTCGGCAAATATACTCTATCAATATTCCATAATCTCAACTTTAAAGATGTCATATTCCGTAGATCGGATATCCACGACGGGATAGAATTTCGTCTCAACTTCATCAAAACAACATCAATATATCTCGCATGAATCAGAGCTAAGTTCATTTATACCATATTCTTGTTTCCGATCGAGACCCGAATCCAACACTTGAAGAAATCAGAACTCCCTTCGCATGGATTTTACTAACTCGACCATCGACCTTTCTACTAAAATAGCATGGGGAAAGCGTGCATTAGAAAGTGAGGATCCAAGAAATAATAGTAACATCGTGTTCTTTCCGCAAGGAAACACGTATAATGGTTATTTATTGAATGGTTTAAAGATTGTGATGATGCAATTCCATGGTTCAAATTTCGGGAAAAGTTCCCGTCTCGCATTTCGTTTGACAAAATTCATGTATCAAATCAATACATGAAATGTTTTTATCCCCCCACTAGATCTTTTTGCACCGACAATGATCAAGCTTCTCGTCTACCAGGTCGTGAAAGTACTCTTTTGCTACATCTTTAAAGCTTTTTGTCTTGGATTCTTGTATGAATCCTTCGCAATCCATTGTGCCTTATCACACGGTTAACGTTGATCGACAATCCTCAGAAACGCGGCAAGATGTATAAGACAAGGCTTCAAATTCTCGGGTAACGTTTGTAACTTAATTCCAAAATTTCCATACATCCCTCGCTAGAAAGATAATAAACCAATAACCTTTGTGCAACCTCACTCCACCCGCTCAAACTTTTTTCCGTTCTAAAGCAAGGAGCCCGCCAATTACAACAACAAACCTAAAAGCAAGGCCTTTGCGGTTTTTAGCAATACGCTTTCCAATCTCATGGAGATATGGTGTGGTGAAATGTCATTACGGAACACTTTCTTTTCTAATACCCTAACTTTCAACCTCATTCGTAAAACGTAGCTCATGTGGGCTACAATTGATTTTGCATTTGTCCGCAACATCACGGGATCGGGTCGTGAACATAACTCTACTTCCATTTCTAAGTATCGTGAATGAGCTTTTTACTGCATTCCATGCACTTACATCCCATATATCGTCCAAGACTACTTCGTATACATCCGACCACTCAAACATTTCCATAGTTGGTGGGCCAAGTCATCATTAGTCACAGTCACGCCCTATGTCGTCAACCCCCTTAACCTGGCATATAACGTCATGCGGTAAACATTATCCATTATGATCTACCGAAACGGAGTGTATTACGAATACGTTAAAACTCGACATTATCACCGATGAGGAACCAAAAACCTTTTTGGCTAAAAGTGGTCTTCCCCAATCCACCACATTGCCAACAATTGAAACAACGTCAAGTTGACATAGGTCCCCTTGCAAGCAAGCCAATAATTTTTTCTTTCTCAACTTCCTCGAAAACCCACAACAAATTCATTGATTTCAGAAGGTCGACGTTGATACGCGACTTCACTAATGAAACCGATCAACCAGAAAGGAAGGCACCTTGCTTTGTTTAGCATGATGTTATACCGATTTGGATCATCTCAAGAACTTTGCCTTAACCACACTTAATTTCATCAAAGACTTTCGAAAGATAGGCCATATGATACCGAATGAGTGATCAAAGGCAGAACAACGAACTAATGCATGTCATGATGACATGTTCAAATCAAATGTAAAACATTGACAACTTCTAACCATTGTTCAAGTTTTGATTTCACTTTGTAGAATCGAAAAATACGAAATGAAAAAAGTTGATGCAGAGAGAAGCTAGTTCCTCCTCAATTTTTACATGATCTTGTATTTCGCAAAAGATACATACTTATACGGTCACTATTCATCCTATCCTTACCTTTAGGCTTTTTAAAAGATTCTTCAAAGAGAAAGTCAAGGAAATTGTGGGAGAAATAACCCTTGGGAAATTATACTGAGAGATGAGATCTCGAAATTTACCGTAAATGCATCTAACTCATCGACATTGATAAACTTCGATTGTCATCATAAAATCACTAAGACACACTTTTTTCTTGGAGAAACCTCTTCCATATCATCAAATGGTATTAGGCCATACAAACCCTCCCGAGAAAGAACATCAATTCGGCGACAAATTGATTCCTCTGCATTTTGATTAGGAGGATCGTTGAGAAATGTCAAAAGACATATGATATTGTCTTGAAGAATTTGAAAATCATCATGCTTGAGTGAGTCGCCGGGTCCTCAAGAAAAAAATTCGACAAAGCTAAAAACGAGTTTGTCCGAACATATGAGAATCGGATCGATGCGCATATATGGCCATAAGGGTTCCAAAATACAATCTGGCAACATTAAGCGTGGATGGTTTGATATTTTGCGGCAAATGATAAAAGATAGAATTTGTTTCATCGGGGATCATTTTCAACATTTGCGTCTTGTGTCCAATAAAGAAATGCCAACCGTGCGGCATCACCGACAAAGGCTTGAACAAATATTTCTAATTCTCCCAAGTCTTGACAATATTTGCAATTCACGGCGAGTTTCAAAAGATTCTTCAAAAATATTAGCTTCTCTTCCAAGGTTTCAATACAGCTTGCTTGAACGGAATGATTTCACTAGCTTTGTAGGCGACAAGATCATTTAAATTGTCGAGGATAGAATCCATAAACTTGAGGATGTTATAACTTGTGGACGTTTTGTATCGAAATGTCAAATGAAACGAGATCTACGCACCTCCGTACTTCGGTTTCTACGCTTCGTTATTTGAATTTTTCCTTTTAATTCAAATTTAGCTTCGGCCGTTGAAACGTATATATACATATCTATGAAGGCGGTGAGCAAGAAGTCCCTTTTCTTCTTCATTTTTGCCCATATCCCTTGAAATGAAGTGATCACGCAGAGGCTCAATTTTAGCTTGATTTCTTCATCGGTATCATCCCGTGTGGCTAACCATAGAAAGAACATCCTTAGGAATCTAAGCTCCATTTCGTATAGCTGCGGTTGCTCCGTATCGGCACCCTTCCACACATACCCATCAAGAAAAGAGAGCTCTCATGAAGAGAAACAAAATAGTTGTATTCCATTTTCTCCACTTCGAGTGTGATACGAGAGCACGATGATCCGCGGTAAAGTTGTACGATGTTAGCAATTACTATATCAACCACGATCATACAAGCACTGAGAAAAGCGCCTTTTTGTCGAGAGAAATCCTTGTTCATCTCCTCGAAAAGACGAGAAGGAGATACATGTCATCATGCAAAATAGCATAAATTTGAGTGCGGATTGAATCTCCTTCCTCTTCTTCAACATCCTCACATATAGGATCGGTGAGAAATGTGAAAAGAAATATTAGACGATCCCGAAGAAATAGAAAATCATCCTTCAAAACAATAGCCCGGAGGTGGTCAAAGAAAAAATCAACAAAGCTTTCAACGGCTTCACCGAGAAGAAAATAATCAGACACCGGCCGCACATCGTCGGACTTTAAGATGCCAACATACAATTGCGCAATATCGTATGTGTAAGGTATGAACTTGTGCAACATATCAAAGAGGACTATGTTCATTTCAGAAGCAATTTCATGATCATTGTCTTCTTTTGCCCAACACAAACATGTTAACAATGCTACACTGTTGGCATAATTACCGGCAAAATTCATAAATCGAAGGTTTTCCTTCCCATCTGGGCAATGTATATTAGCTTTTTTCAATGTTCTATGCAGAAATTTTATCTTGATTCCCAAAATACCAAATTGCTTTCCCAATGTTCTAGCGCAAATCCCCTGAATCTTGTTAACAAAGTCGACATCTGCCGAAATCCTGAAGACATATGTTGCATCATCATCATCGAGGAGGAATGTATAATATTTCGACACCAACCTTCAACTTGTTGTTTACTCTGCAGCATTTTCCCTTTCAATTCAAACATTACCGAATCAAAATCGATGGGACGACCTGTTTCATGAATTCGTTCATGAAGAAGAGACAATGTTAATGTGAAGTCTTCCGGCCATATCAATTTAAGAGAAGTGATCACGGATCTCTGTCTGTCCATGATTTCTTCATTTTCTTCATCAATAATACTGGAATACTTCCATGTTTCAAGGCACATACAAAACGTTTCCAGGATTTCGATGTCCCTTTGTAGCAAGTAGACTCGATCCCGATCATCCTGCTTCAAGGCATCCCACCTAATTGTTGAGAGCTCTTTATGAATCAATCAGGAAGTATCCAGGAGTCATGCTTTCTTCCTCCATTGTTGAACTACTTGTTAATAAATCTCAGAAACTACTTGTTAATAGTATTATTCTATACGTTTGATTTTGCAGAAATATAATTCCAGAATATATGGGAAACCTTAAAAAGAAGAGAGAATAAATTTAATTATAACTAAATCCATATCTGAACTAGTCTTGCTCCAGCTTAAAAAACCTTTTCCCTCTCTAAGCCCTCTCCCCTATGTATCTGAGCTATACCAGTGCCTCTCCTTTTTTTCCGGTGCCGGTAATCAAAGAGTCCTACACCATTAACACCACCATGATTGATGGTTTAAAGGTGTGTTTTGTCACCTACTTTTGATTGTGATGAGAATTTTATTGCTGACAGTAACTAACAATACTCGGAAATAAGATACAGAAGATCGAATCATACCAACAGCATGGGAAGAACGGAGCAGAGGTCCCCTTAATTAGGAGAAAGGGTAGCAATGGAGTTTGTAGCCACAGCCCACAGATGATATCCACCACCACCGATATAATCCTATTGAGATTAATAATAATAATAATAATAATAATAATAATAATAATGAGAAGCGAACTGCAAGAATGTTGTTGCTGTTTGTAGTATGCAATAATGCAAAGGATTGGTGGGGTTTGGGATAGAATTTTCTACCTTCATCGCTGTATGTGAACCTCAGATTATTGGATATACAGATATTCTCTTAGCCAATGAAACTAATCCACGTGTTGTTTCATCCTCATAAGGATAATTGGAGAAAAAAACATGTAGGTGTAATCGTTTTGAAAATGGTGTTTTTAAAGACACGCACACGTATTTTATTTGTAAGCGTAAAAATTAAAAGCGCTGCGCACTCACATCTTTATATGTTAATCGACTTTTACACCATTGCGTTGAATTTGATACATACTTCAATCTGTGGCATGTGTGATTCTTCATTAATGACGGAAAAATTAGCTGTAATTTTTATAACTTTTCATTTGCGTTTAATATCATTTTGAAAGCGACTTTTATATCATTTAAGTCATTAATTCTATAAGTTTCATCTAAGTATGTTATTAGAAGTTATTACGAAAATATCGTATTTTTATCAGTATTTTTATAAGTTTTTGTATCAGGTTTAGTAACGGAGTGTCGTAATCGGATTCTGGCTTGGTATTTTGGTGTTTTATTACGATTTCTAGGTAAATCGAGACCGAGTAATGACAACTTTTTGAAGTCAAATCATATCTTGAAGGGTGTAAGGAAGTAAACGAGCAAAAGTTCGAGGTGGATCAATGATTCTAATCTACCACTGTCGAATTATATCTTCGACAAACAAATGGCCTATCAAAAGAGCGTTTTACGAAGAAGTGTTCTTACATGAAGTTGTAGATCTTCGAATGAGCTTTCCAACGCATTTTGAATCACGTCAATCGGAGGTCAATGTTCGAAGATATGAATTTTTCAAGTTTCGGCTCAAAATTGGATGTTTTTTTGACAGATCCGGATCGATCCGGCGGCTTTTCGGATCGATCAGGAGCAAGCGAAAATCGACGTAATGATGATTTTGCACCTGGTTTTGCGAGAGGATAAGTGCGGGATAATATTTTTATTGTTCCGGATCGATCCGTACCTCGGATCGATCCGGCCTGTCCAATTTTATCTATAAATAGGCCCTCATTTCATCA
Organism: Gentiana straminea; assembly: GCA_036785695.1. Lineage (NCBI taxonomy): Eukaryota > Viridiplantae > Streptophyta > Magnoliopsida > Gentianales > Gentianaceae > Gentiana > Gentiana straminea. The sequence continues at coordinate 240,344 of JAVUPR010000418.1, read as the reverse complement.
GGAATCGTTGCCCCTTTCTTTCCCTTCCTCTCTTCATCTTTTCCTTCTATATTTTCGTGTTTGGGGCGCATATATTTGTAACATGTCTAGATTTTCGAAAAAGGGCGTTTTAGTCTTTTAACGAAAAATCGGAATATTGTATTTATTTTAATTTTGGAAATAAAAGAAAAAAAAAAGAAATTAATGATTTTGGTTAAGGAAGAAAAAAAGGGGAATTAATGGAATATGTTTTAATGGGGGATTAATAGGGAATTAAAACTCCCATTATGTTATAAAAAAATAAAAAAAAAAAGAGGGACGGTTCATCAGAGAAGGTGCGCAGGTTTTGAAAGAAAAGAGGGGAAGAAGAAGGCTTTCGATAATCGAAGAAATTGTCAGATTCTTCGGTTGTGCGAAGACGCGCTCGAGGATAAAAACTCCACGTGACGCCTTGAGGATCGTGTGGATACAAATTTCATTGGAGAAGGTTAGATTTTTATCAAGTTGTGGAATCCCGTGTTTCGATCAAGTTTATGTGTTCTAAATCCTTAACGTCGTAGTTTTCGAAGCGTTTAGAATTCTTGGTAGATTGTTAATCGATAGATGAATCATTTTTTTGTATAGGTTGAATTGAGAGCTAGGTATTTGTTGGAGTTGGAACGTTGTTGCTTTCGCTTTTAAATGGTAACGGGGTTTTCGTATTGAAGGATTGTTGTTTTATGATGTATTTCCTGTGTTTTCAACGCATTTTCGAGTTTAGAATGAAGTGGTTTGGAGTAGAATCGTTTAGAAATTGTTAAGTGTTGATTTTAGGGCGGAAATCGGTTTCTAATGCAGTCGAACTCATCCGTACGGATAGAACCTTTATCCGTACGGATATTTCACTAAATCGGGCGAGAGAGTAATACGAGAGATATATCCGTCCGGATAGGTCGGTTATCCGTCCGGATGGCTCAAAGCGTCAGTCCGGATATCTTTTTGTCCGTCCGGATAGTGTTGCTTTCCTTTATAATGTGTCTTAAGCTATGAGATGAGTTCTAAATGTTACCTTTTGATGTTATAACCCACTAATGAAAATGGCAAAGCCATGAATAAAGAACTTCGATGCGTTTGGTTACTGCACCCATTTGTATTCTTAGAAGGAATTGGAGTTCGGGACCGTCGGAAGAGTAAGAGTGGCCTTGTGCTTTGATGAGTTAGTATTCATCAATGTACGTGTAATTGCTAGATTAGTCTCCAGAAGTCTAAGAAGAGGGAGTAGGGAGCTTTTGTCTTGAATGAAACTAGGTGGCTAGTTAATCGCGTAATAAACGTAATTGACTAGATAAAAGATTAAGCATCGTGAGAGCTTGAATAGGCACGATACAACATCGGCAATGTGTTGGTTGGCCGGATAAAGTGGTAATGGTCACTTTGCCGGATTCTAGACAAAGCCGGTTAAAGTAGTGATCATACCGCCGGACAACCTCACGAACGAAATAGTCATTCACCGGACGAAACTTCTAGTCTTGAGTCAGTTAAAGTGATTGATTGTCTCGGGACCGTTAGAGATTTATCTTTATAGGGTTGCAACTTTTGTCTTAGTGCATATCTCACTAAGTGTAGTGCCCTTTTGCAAACATGCTATAACATAGATAAGCTAAGCTAGTAACCACTAGGGACCTCGTATTATACTATGAATATAACGTGATAGTTAGATGTAAGATCATGTTTAAACGGTTTATTAATAAGATGATGGTTACTTGCTTTCTTTTATAAAACGCATGATTTCAATAGCTTCTACTCGTTACTAAGTACGTATGTACTTACCCGTTAAATGTTTGATTGAGAAGATGAGCTTGGTTTATGGAGACGAGGAGTATGATGAAGATGTTTGAGGTCTTGATACGAAGATGTTTTATATGAAGTTGTTCTTTTGGAAACTTTCTTTTATTTCAAGTTTGATACAAACTATGTTGTTATTTCGGATTGAATATTGTTTTTGTTTGGCTCGTTTAGTGGCCTTTGTTGTAAGACTAGATCGTTTGGCTTCTTTTGTTTTGGATTTGATGTAAGACGTTTCAATTTCCATTTTGGATTTTAGTGCGGCATTGAATACGGTTTTGTTGGTCTTTGGAATTTATTTCCCCGGAGTCGTTTCGTTTTTAAGCATTGTGTTTATGATATATGACGTAAAGGCTTATGTATAATATTGGATTATATTTAATATTATACATGCCGGGCGTCGTTTTCCGATAAGGACTCGGGTCCGGAAACAGGGCGTCACGGAGTTGAGTATCGAGACAATGTTTTAACTTTGTTGCTTAGGACTTGACTTTCTTGAGATAAGTGTTTAGAGCCTTAGTAATCCGTAAGTTCTCTCTCTTCTTCTACGAATGGTGACTACACGCGAGAGGTTCGGGTGCTAATAATAATGAGGAAGGAAGTTCAAGAAATCCGTACGCGAGGAAGGGGCGAGAGATGAGCGAGAGATAGAGGACTACGGTTAGTCGGCCGGTGGCTTCGGGGGTGAATGCTAATACTACGGGTCCGGAGTCGGCTACGATGGGACGTGTTCAACAAACGGGACGTTCCCGGTTTGAGCGAGGCAAGCTGCCGACTATGATACACCGTTGTATATGACGAGTGGTTGGGGAAATACCCACGATACATGTGACTCGGTCACATTGATACGGTATATCCTCATCCAGTCGAGCACAACGGTCACAACCGATCTATAGTCGTCCACCTGCGTCGAGCTTTTTATCCGCCACCGAGTTTATGACTACACACCACGGCCCTACGGTTCTTCTCACCGCCGGCGGGCTAATACTTTTGTGGCACCGAGTTATCGCTATGCTAACGGCGGTTTCGGCCACAACGGCGATTTCACCACGGCGGCGGTTTCATCGGTATGGGGCCGTCACTCGGGGTTTCCACCTCGGCAAGCATATCCACCACCCCGTACCAACAACCTCACCAATGGGAGATACCACATGGATACCTCCAAGTGTACCTCGAAGCTTCGCCGGATTAGACCGAGCGGTGGAGCAAGCACCATCAAGTGGATTGGTACACCGGATCAGTGAGAAGGCTTAACGAGGGTTCGGGGACTTCGAGGAATGTGGAACATTCAAAGGCCGAAGAATGGATAAGAGTTTCGAAAAAGGCTGTGAGGAATATTCATGTTCACGAATGCGAGATAGCCCGATTGGCGATCAGTTTTCTCTTGGGAGCGGTGAAGCAGATCGATGCCATTCGGAGCGCAATAATGGGAAGGTAGCCCCGATTGGGAAGGGTTTAAGGTTTTGTTTTACAACGAATACTTCCCGCGCTACGGTGCAAGTCCGATAAGGCAAGTCGGTTCTCGAGGTTTTAGCATAGGTATACACCGGCCGGTGTCCGAGTACACTTTAATAAGTTTAACGAACTAGGACGGTTTTGAGGTGATGAACGTTGAAGAAAGAAAGATGGCACTATACAAGGATGGGTTGGCTTATGAAATACGATCGAGTATGTTGGGTTTCTGACCCCGGGGAATATGGTAGAGCTTATGAACAAGGCTTTGGAGGTTGAGACTTTTAGGGAAGAAAGCTATTTGTCAGCCAGTTTGGGAATAAAGAAGGCCGTTTGGATCTTTTCGTAGTAATAATCGTGGGCACCGCGCAGCGAACTTTAAGAAGACCGCGGCACCAAACGATAGTTAATCGGAAAAGTGGTCCGCTACGTGTATGTTCCTAAATGCAACAAGGCGTCGTACGCAGAGAAGTGCTGAGTCGGAGGTAACGGTTGTTTTAAATTCTGTGGAGAAACGGGGCACTTCTCCAGAACGTGCACAAGAACTTATCTCGACGGAACCCGGCCCGGATAACGTAGGAATCGGAATGCAAACCGTGGATCTTACTAGCGGGCTTACTCGTTATCTTTGCTATTGATGTGGAACCTGTAAGAAGAGCTTGATGATGCGCATTGTTACGTTAAGGTACATTTTAAGTGTTTGTGTTTATTATGAATACTTAATATTATATGGACGCATATGATGTTATTTATTGTACTTAAATTGATCCACTTTGCTAGGTACCATAATCATAGATAGCTTAGCGATTATAGAAGCCTTGTTTGATCTTTTGGAGCCTCGAGGTACTTTTGTGTCTACTAAGATAGCTAGGAAGTTGAACCTACCACTTCGGAGTTGGAGAAACCTCTGGTATCCTTACACCTTTGGGAAGAGTTACTAAAAGTTGCACAAGTTTTACCTCGAGTCGGCGTTAGAGTTGGAACTTATGGGTGTAAATCGGACTTGGCAGATTTTGGACTTCCTGAGACTTTGATGTAGTCTGCAGGGATGGATTGGCTATCCAAGAATTTTGTTCATGTGGATTGTAGAGGTAAGAAAGTTGGTGCTTCGAGAGGTTCCAGGTAAGTCGAATAAGACCTTTTAGAGTAACGTTTATAATCCAGTAAGAAGAGGCATCCGATAATATCGTGCGTTAGAGCTATGAAGGCTTTGCGAAGGGTTGTGAAGAGGTATGTTCTTTATGCACATGGACACGGAGTTATACTTTCCTGAAAGTTAGAAGAAACTCACATAGTTAATGATTTCGCTTGAAGTTTTCCGAGATGAGTTGCCATGAAATATGCACGATAGGGATATAGTAGATTTGAGATACGGATTAATCCCGGGCAAGACTTGACACTGACAGCTTCAAGGCACACATAGGATGGGGCACCGAAAATTTCGAATTAAAAGAGTTAAAAGTACAAATGACAAGGACATGTTAGAAAGGAATGTGATTCGACAAGATACATCGCCTTAGGTGCATTTGGTTTTGTTTGTGAAGAAGAAGGATGGTAGTTTGAGGATGATGCGTCGACTTCTAGAGCCTTGAATAACGACAATCAAGAATAAAAGTATCCCTTGCCTAGGATTGATGACTTGTTTAAACCGGTTGCAAGGAAAGAAGGTGTTTTCTAACATCTATTTTTCCAATTCCGGTAAGGCTGTGATGAAGAAATTTTTTCCGATTCCAGTGATTCCGGTAATGTGTGACAAAGAAGAAAGTGGAGATAATTAAAATAAGCTATCTTGCTGTGACAAAGGACGCTGCCCTCTCATTCTTCCCATTTCGGTTTTTCCAATTCCGGTAAGGCTGTGATGAAGAAGTTTTTTCCGATTCCGGTGATTCCGGTAATGCTGTGACAGAGAAGAGAGTGGAGATAATTAAAATAAGCTATCTTGCTGTGACAGAGAAGAGAGTGGTACAATTGTTTGTCACAGCAACGCATGTTCACAAGGTAGATTTCAATCTTAATCAAGTATGTGCAGTGTTTCAAGTTGGGGATCTGCTACCTTCATTTGAAATTTGCAAAGGTTGATGTTGATTTTTTTCCCTCATACTAATTTTTATGGACCATCATGTTTTACTAGGCTTGCATTTGCTTATAGGATCTGTCCATCTTACTGTATTGATGTTTTGCACTCATGCTTTTTCAATGGTCTATATACCGTCACCAGCTGATTTCAAGACGACAACGTCTGCCTCTTGAATCCAATTTTCATCAGGTCTATTGTTACAGTAATTTTTTTTTGGGTAAAGTTATTCTCTTTTTTATTCTTGCTCATTTTCTTTGAAGCCTTACCGACCTTAATATAAGATCTGGTTTATGGTGTTTGCATTTTGCGACCTGGATATGTTGTTGCTAACAAATTCGATCCACTTTAGAGAACCATTGCTTTTGAGTTCAAAGATGACTTTGGTCGAGTCTTACACGATTACAGTTCCTCTTTACATTGCAATGAGCTCTCCATAATCTGACACGGACCGCATAGATTTCAAAACTGGGTGTGAGTCATCAAGGAGAACTTGATGGAATATGAGACACCTCATAATATGTACACTTTTGTTGATTCTGGGTAAGTCTTATAAGCAATGTCAAGCTCATGGTCCAGGTAGAGAACATGAGATTTCTCTTTTGTGTCAGCCTTTTACCATTCAGATTAAGCTGCAGTTGTGTGTTTCATTGACGGAGAAACAACAGATGAGGATCGCGTATCTATATTACATATCAATTTTTTTTTCTGTTGTTAGTAGATTCTGTTACTTCATTATCCAATGGATCATTGATGTTAGGTACCGATATTCATTGCTTGGGACAATTTTTATTTTATATGAAATCTTGGGACATTTTTGCAAAACATTATTTCTTTTATTTCCTTACTGTTTATGTGGTTTTTCATTAGCATTACTTTTTTCACAAGACCAGGTTCTAGACAAATTGGAGACAATAATAAGTACAAAACACAAATTTGACACTATATGAGGAACTTGATGTTTAAATGGCACTAATTGTACTTCTTCTTTATATGGTGTTTTCATCTATTTGCATACTGTTGATGCATTCTCCGTTCTAATGTAAAAGGTTTCTATGTGTCTAATTTTACGTGGTTTAAAAAGCATATGTGATCCTGTATTGAAATGTTTGATCATAATGTGCAGGCTTCAAATATTCTTCATTCAAGAGCTAGCTTTCAGATGTTGCAGCATTTTGTATTCATATATTGGGCCAATAGAAGGAGATGCTCTTGATTCTTCCTTTAAAAGTATGTTTCTCACATTTGCAGAGTCAGCATGGATTCACAATGAGTTCCACAACCATCATATGTGCATTGTGGAAATAATTTGAATTAAAGAGTGCGACTTGATGTTAGAAAGGGTCGAATGCGTTCACAAAAGTGTGAATTTTCTATAATGAATGTGTGGCGAAGCAGAATTCCAGCATAAAAAAGAGTCCGATGACTTGGAAACTAATCACCAAAATATTTGATTCACTACTTTGAATTAAATGTAATCATTATATGTGTACACACAATGAACCCCATCTCTTTTCAAATGTAAGACACCGTGATTTTGACGCTTGAAACAATTCATTTTTTGTTTAGGGTGTCTTTAAAGACGCGCATGATTTTTTATACGTAGGCGCACTACGCATGTTATAAAATAGGTGTTTACTTACAACGCGCGTATTAAGTTTTTAAATGATGAATGCAATGACGCAACATCTATTAAAATAAAAATTTACTACATCCAAATTATTTTCACTTTATGTCCAAATCTTTTTTTATCACAATAACATCCACCAACTATAAACAATTATAACCACCATCTTCTCAACCACTTTAACCACCCGTATCACCATTTTCACCATCTCTTTACCATAATGAAATACATCAATTCTCTCTCAATCTATCAATGAATCCACCGTCTCACCCCAAACCACAATGCAAACAATGATAAAATCAATGGCTCACGTTTTGAAAAATAAAAAAAAAAAAATTGATGGAAAGAAAAAAAATTGACGGAACTTGAAGGTGAAGATTTGAGTAGTTGATATAATATCCGATGTTTATTTTTTTTTTAAAGCTGAATCTCTCCTAACCATTGAAAGATTATATGTTAGTAAAAAATAGGCTACATAGCCTCAATGCGACTTTCACGTAATTTACTTTCTACTCGAAAATCTTTCGAGGTTAGATGTAATGGGTGTTAGAACACCTTCACCTACGGATAATATGCGAAGTCGGATAATGAACAAAAAGTCGAGAAAAAGGTTTTAATTGAAGAGATAAAAGGAGGAAATACATTAATTTTAATTCTACACAATTAGATCGATCAATTCAAGTTGACTTAAGTTTTAGGATATATTATCTGTCATCTCTAATTACTTTTCGTTTGCGATGAGACCTTTGTACAATAAAATGAATGTACAAAACATTTTGGATCGTTGAATAAAAGTCTTGAATCTGTTTTCTTAAAGTTGTATTGTTATATTTAATTCTTTCAAGAAGGGGCGGTGGAGGTAGTTGATCGATGGCCGTGGAGCTAGGTGATGGTGGAGGAAGATGGGTACATGGTATTTGGGCTACGTGGGTGGGGTGTACGTGAGAGGTGGCGTAGGTGGTGTGGGATAGGAGGTGGCGGGGGTGGTGGGTGCCGAGTGGGTTGCGGCCGGAAAGAAATTAGGTATATATATGTGTAATTAATATATTGGAGTGGAAGATATTAACAAATGTGGTGCGCGTAAGTAAAAATAGCCGATATTGTAATTAGAGTGTGGTGTATTGAGTATATGTTAAAATGGGTGTGGTCTTAAGGTAAAAAAACAAATAAGAATGTGGTGCGCTTTAATTTGAGTGCGAAGTAGAATAAGTGTGGTGCGCTTTAAAGGGCTGCTTCTTTTGTTTAACGGGGTGGTATTTAGTATTCATTTTCAATTTTTATGTTTTTAAATGCATCGTTACGCGAGTTTTCGCATTAGTAAATAAATAAAAACCTCCCCATAAAAAAAGATGATAATTATCGTTTGAATATGGATCTTTTGCGGGTTCGGATCGGGTTTTTTACGGTAATCGGGTTAAATTATCATTTCAATATATATAGATATAGATGCCAAATATTTTAGGATTAAATTGTAATATTTAAAAAATGGTAAAGTCAATTTACCAACAAAATTGTCGATCATTAAATGATAAATTCTCACATTAAATACATCTATGTGAATCAGTCATCCTAATTATTGTCAAATATTTTTAAGTTTATGGCGGCTTAATCGAAATATCGCGTTAAGTTATAATATTTAAAAAATGATACATTTAACTTTACCAATTAATGGAAAATATTCTAACATTAAATTACATTTTGATAATGTATAAATTCTAGACGTGAGAAGTTCTATACATAAATCAATTCTATTTTTACTAATAAAGTTTTTGTTGATCCAAAGCACTTACAAATTTTGAACTATCATTTTCAGGTCTTGCTTAAGTTTGATCAGATAGAATGTTATGCGATATCGAATTCATTATCTATATATAAGACAAAAGATCTTATCTTCTTTTGACGTCGTGCTTTAATGATTGAGATTACATCATGATGACGTCCTTTAATGATTGAAATGTTGCGAGGTATTTAATTTAATTTACGTTTTATCGTACGATCATGCATTGAGTTTGTTTAATTTTATATTTTTCAGAAGAGTATTTAATTAAAATTTTATAAATTATGGATGATTACTTGTTTTATTTTACGTTGAGTTATCTCAAAATGCATGTAGCAACGGGTAAATTGCTAATATATATATATATATATATATATAGGCATTGACTCAATTGTCGACTCATTCAGTCATTCTAATCTAATCCCTTCCCATCCCAGAGCCCCGCCGTTTCTCCCCTCCCCTCCCCTCCCCTCCCCTCCCCTCCCCCGTCGTCTGAGCCGTCTCTGCCTCTTTGGCTCTCTGCGCTTGCCTGGCTGGTGAGTGGTGGCTTCCTCCTCGTCCTCAGTCCTCCCTACTACCTAGTCCCTCCATCCCTCAACCTCAAACCTCCAACTGTAGCCGAGCACTAGCAGCCGCAGTCCCGCAGAAATATGGGTCGTTCTGATATACAAACCAAAGATTAAAAAAGACTTCTCACTGCAGCGTCGTATCGATTGAGCCATTAGCTACGTGATTCTTCACCGGCGGGATCTTCACGTAGCGACCGGTCGTTCCGCCTGAGGTATGTCACTTTCCGGCCGATCCCCTGTATTCAAGCTTCGTACCCTGCAAAACGATGTTTTTTTTTTAATTACAGATATACAGTTTCAATTCTATTTGCTTCGCAGGGTCCTTTGCTCTCAAAAGATTTGTGTGGCTCGTGTTTGAAATTGTGTCTCTCAAATTGATTTTATAGTTTTATTTCAGCTGAAAAGTCTGCATATTCGTTCGTTTTACCATCATTCTTGTAGCTGAGTTCTGATGTAGTAAATTCTGATTTTTTTTTTAAAACTGAGTTCGAGCCGAACATGTTCAAACGGTTCGACATGTTCGAGCCGAACTGAGCCAAGTTTTTTTTCCATATACCAGGCCGAACCCGAGCCGGATAATGAAAATCTAAGGCTCGGCAATTTCGAGCCGAGCCGAACCTAAGGTTCGAACACACCGAGCCGCGAATCCTGTCAAGGTTCGATAGAGTTTGGCTCGTTTACAGGCCTACTAGCCGATGAAGCTTGACCTAGTAACCAAATCTGAGGTTCCCAGGGCAAATGTGTTTGTGAGTTTTATTTATTTTGGAGCGGATGGAATATTTATTTAAACAAAACTTATGTTGGCATGGTCTGTGACCTTCTGCTCTGTATTAAAAGCGCCTTGCACTCTCCGTTAGGCCGTATGCCAATACATGTTTCAGTCCCCACTTGCCCTAGGGACGGAGCGGGGATTATAGTTTAGGGGGGGGGGGGCGGAATTAAAAATTAATTGTCGTGGAAAAAGTGTTTAATTATTTTTAAAGTAGATACGTATAAGAAATTTGTTGTAGGTTTATACGGATGTGAAAGTTTTTTTTAGTAATATACAAATGTGAAAGTTGTTGTGGGTTTATATTATAAAAAGACGCATTGTATATTATTTTTCGTATTAATAATTGACGATAAAAAAAACAATCTAAAGATTAACAAAGTAAATAGGTTTACAAATTTTCGGATTGTCGTATCGATTATCTTTTTAAAATGTTCGAAATCTTGAGAAAATAAGTGTTGAAACTTTGAGTAAAAAAATTAAAATCGAAGTTTAATATAGTAAACTTGGGAAAAGATGTGTTGATTTGAGTAAAAAAATGAAGAATTTGGAATTTAATATAGTAAAACTTTGAGTAAAATAAAAAATAAAAATCTTCCCAAAAATAGGAGGAAGGAGGATTCGAACTACATGACGCTTCGCCCATTATCAATGACTTGACCAGCTACTATGAGATACGCGATTGTCTTCGTAAGGAACATATAATATATATTACATCAATTGCAACATATTCTGCAGGAGTAGGAAGGTTATTTTAGTAATTTCCTCGAAAATTTAAGGGGGGCACGAGCCCCCCTTCCCCTCTATAAGTCCGCCCCTGCTTGCCCCTTCTTCCAATGCACAATCAATCTTCACAATTCATATTATCATAAACAATAATGTCAGCACCCATTTACATAATGCATGTATGTAAAAGCAAATACAAATATATATATATATATATATATATATATATATATATATATATATATATATATATCATAGAAGAGCATATATACATACCCTTTCTCTAGCTGTTGCATTGAACTTTTGCAGCAAGAATGCTTTTGCATCCATTTGACCCGGTGGCCTACCAATCCCTGCACACACACATATATATATATATATATACTAGGGGGCGTTACCGTGTTATGCGCGTGTTGCTGCGCCTGGTCGTGTTTGTTCGTGTTTGTCCCCTCCATCAAATTTGGTATTGTCAAAGACAATAGGTTCATGATTCCTTCCAGCAACGTTTTTGGACAATTCAGTGGACGCAGCTCTAGCAGGCCAATTCCAGCCATGTTTAAACGGAGCGGGAGCTACGGAGTCCTTGTGATATCTGGTTACCATCAACCACTTGCTTAGAAGCTTGGGTGGTAGCATTACCTCTACCCGGCGGTTCCCAGAACAAGCAACCAAAGACGCCCATGAACCGAGAAGGCTGTGATGCATTGTTGCTCCGCATTCTAGCTTGGACAACATCGGGATGGGCCCATGCTCTTGCATTTGGATTTAGGGTAGAAGTCGGCTTTGCGGCGCTTTTGCTACCACCCTTTAAGGGATCAAGGCGATACCTAACACACTATTGCTCAAATTGTCCATACCGGGGTCATGTTCGGCTATCCGCTTTTCCTTTAGGATTGCCACTTGATTTACGTGAAATCATCTTCACTTGGAGTTCTTTGAATAAACTACAAAAACGGTAAGAACATGATCAAATCGATAGGGGGAAAACGATGTAACGCCAAAGTAAAACATTAAAACCAATATCCCACATAAGTCTGCAACATTACCACTTAAAAAAGCAAAATCAATTCATATGTAGAGCAGTACAGGCTCAAGCAAGTAGAGAAAGTGTTCTGGGGAATAAGTGAGTACCAATCTTTCAAGGGGCAAGCACCAAAATCCCAAGAGAAAAAAAACCATGACATATATTCAATCAACTAAAAAGGTAAAGGTGACTTGCTGAGTATTCACATGAACAACTATATCATTCAATCATTGTCAAAAGAATGTAATGAGTGTTAGTTAAGCTTTGAATCGAGAAGAAATTGGGGCGATGGGCGCTCTTTGATCAAAACTAAATTCAAAGGGCAAAGGCATGGATAATATACACAAACTACAAAGTAAATTTGCACACATGTCCATCAAATTAGCGAGAAATGCCATGCTAAGTGCGACTTACTATACATTTCAATGACACCGAACACAAATATCATAAGAGCCAAAAACGAGGAAATTGATATCAACCTTGGACACCCGGCAACACGATATTCCAAAGTACGACTTTGATGAAATCAAAGCAAAAATTACATCTTAGATCAACTAAACAACGTACATAATATAAAAACGACTTTGCAATTTTAGATTTTTTTTTTTTAAGGAAACAACACACACTACTAATTATGGATTCAATCTAGTCATCAAAAGTGGCTCACGGGGTAAAAACCATCAATACCAACGGCTCACTCAAATCCCACCAAAAAGAACTCGCAAACACGAGAAAACATACAACGGAATTGCACTGAAATGTGCGGCCTTCTCAAAGATGTTAAAATTTTGAGTTCTCTTTTTTCGTCTTAGGTTGATATGCTATATCTTGATCGGCTATACGCAACATGAGTCTACGAGAACACGCCTCCTCTCCTCACAATCCTAGTCATGCCAACTTTTGCATAAGTAGAATCAAATTTTATAAATGCAACCAACATCATCTACGTATCTTTGTATTGCACGATAGTTGGAACGATCTATAGCTTAAAGAGCTAAGAATTCACCAACAACAACATGGTAAGCAAATCCGCTACATCGGGAACCCATACCACTAAATCTATTGCATATAAACTTAATCATAATAAGACATCTTGAATTAGCAAGATCATCAACAAATCGAGTACGAAGTGAAAGAAATTTCATCCGTCATGAACTAAATATAATCAACGAACATACAACATAACGACAAGATGAAAAATGGTAAAGGAATCAAGAAGAAAAAAAGCTAACCAAATGCAAAGTAGCTCGAGATATGTATTCCTACGGAGGCCATGAATTTCCCGTTTTTATCTCTTGTTCCATGCTAACACTTCTTTCGGTGAAATGATAATGGACCCCATTTTGCTCCTTCTCTCGTGGACCGCGCGTAGTGTGACTAACGGAAAACCCGAACATGGATGGAAACTCTTTCATTAGTTTAGAAATCAAAGTCCCACTTGCCGACTCGGAAGGTCCGCTAATAACAACGGGCTTATACGCGGTAATACCTACAACTCCTTTGCTCCAGGCAATCACCTCTGTTCCCGGGTTCTTTTTTGCGAGTCTAACAAATGGCGTGTCCATACGTTTCAAAGCGAGATTGATGAATACAATTTAAGAAACAAAATCAAAGATTCCAAAAAAAGCGATCATCTTACACACTTCGTACGACTTACTCCTCAAATATGGGGATAATTTAATTTGTTTCTCAAATTTAATTCAACAAGTCCGATTTCAAACCAAGGTGTGATCTAATAATAACATGAATGAATATCAAAAACCGTAAAAGTTCTTTTAGATTTCATGCCGAGTTCACACCTCGGGAACCAAAAGCCACCACCGACATTAGAATCTCCCGTAGTAATCGGTATCCGTTCTTCGTTTAAAAGCATAGGCGAGCGACCATTAGAAACTTTAGGCCACATTCTAACTCCATGGGTATAACCCTGAAATTCATATCAAACAACAAACCAGCATTTAGTAACTTTTGGCCCTGTTAATAGTGAAATTCATTTCAAACAACAAAACCACATTTTTATGAAAGAAATAACAACATAACCTCTTGCAGTTGTATAAAATAACTTACCATTCACCACTTGATTTGTCATAGATTTGGACCCCTACCGGTGATCCGTAACCATTGCCACCAATCACATACTGATCAATCAGGACAAAAAATATACATAATGGACATCAAGAAATCAATGAAGCGCAAAAAAAAATTTAGCGAAAGTGAATCACATCATCTAAATGGAGGACCATACGAGTTTTTCGTCAACATCAATAGGCATCTTTGAATCAAATCCAACTTTGGAATTATCTCTGTAGCGGTCGTCGGAAACAAATGCGGGAGCTTCCCATGCAAGTATTATATCGAGAATGCAATTCATACCAAGCATCCAATGAATTATATTTATTTATAACCATTTACTCACCATCTCGATTGTTGGTCCGATTAGAAAATTGGGTGGTTTATCGAGTCGAACGGTTCGAGTACGAACACCAACTTTATATGACTCGAACTCAAACTCAAACACATTTAACTCGAACATAAGGAATATAGGGGGAGAGGGAGGGGGGGGGGGGGGGGGATACCGTTTGAGGACACCAAAACCTCTGCGCCAACTACGAGTGAATCAAGCTGTGTTGCTCTGACCTCACATAGCTTCTCCTTGGATCACCCCACAATACCTTTCTTGCCACCTTAACACACTTTTACATCATCGTAATTAATTAATTTCAACCCAAATACTTAAATAGTTACTTACTACAAAATATAATAGATAAAGGGGAAAAAAAGAATAAAATGTGGTGGATACCCCTTTGGTCCTAGAAACGAGTATCAAGCAAGTCAAGAACCTCGAGTCGGGGGTAAGTCCATAATATTTGCTAACATTAATCTCCCTGAATTCCTCCAGTGGTATCAAAGCTGAAAAAATTAAGTTTGTTAAAAAAAACTAATTAATCCCTCAAATCTCAATCAAATTAGCTAGTTTGTAAATCATGAATAATTAGTATGAATACACTTACGTGATCCAGTATCGGCAAAGAGTTGCTTATTGGGGGTCGGAGAGGAAAGAAGGTGACTCAGCAGCAATGAACAAAATTAGAATGGATCGATAGCATATATAATGTCTTAATATCCATGGCAATGGATGTTTCTCATGTAGAAGGATGCTGTGATAAAAATGGTTGTGCTAATACTTTGAAACACACCACATTTCTATTAGCTTGCATATCCACTTGCTTGCAAAACCAAAAAGAAAGATACCATGGTGTAGATGATCCCACCAATTCGGTCAAATAAAATACAAAATCCGCCATCCGAATCCAACTTTTGTTTCATTTATGAGTATAATACGGACATTTTCTTTTTCCTTTACTAATCCACAACTTGGTTAACGACCTTCGAAAATGGTCACACACCAAACAATGGACCTATGATGAAGCCCGGCATCCATAACATATTCGGCATAAATGAAGTCCCAGTTTGCATGAATATATTATATTGCCACTCACTTTAGAACCTTAATAATGTAGCATACTTTTGAAAAGAAAAAGAGACAGTTTGGAGAGTAAAACGTCACAAAACACGAAATTGGTCACACAAGGCGAGCGGATTCCGGCATCGGCGACGGCCCGACAAGCAACACGTACAACATCGGAAACTGTTTCAAGAAGCATACCTCAAAACCTATCTTGACCGGCTCAAAGACTAAATCATATGAAGTCTCTCTTTCATTTATGAGACCGGTTAGTGCACGTATGGAGGGAAAACATTGGAGAGGAATTGCTTAGGATTTCCGTTATTCATTTATATCGCCACGTAGCGACTTACATGATAATCACATTTAACCAAACTACTAGTTATGATAAATGTAAATAGCGTCGAAAGTCAATTTATCATAACAAACATAATCCTAACAAATCCAAGTCCTCAACGAGTTATATATTTTCTTCTTGAGCTTATAAGAAAAGAGTGAAAAATATCTTACCACCAAATGCGGCTTGATAGAGTTCAACCACTCCACTTTTGTAGCCAAAATTGAAGCGCGAGGTACTACAGCAGTCTCGGAGTACTAATCATCAAAGCCAAGAAAAGATTCAAAATATCATCACAAAAACCATAAACAAGAATTCTCTTTTAATCCATTGTGCATACCTTCTCTATTGAAGCAAGGCGATCCACCGTGAGGGCATCGGCTTGAGCGCCGCAATGTCTAACGAGAACCTATTGAAATAAATGTTAAAATTCATCTATAAGCACACAACTTAATGCCATGAAATGTTTCTAAAAATCCAAACATGGAAAGCATGTAATGGTGTGACAAGAAGCAAACCTTGCGGAGAAAGAGTCTAGGGGATTGTACTTCGGGGAGTGAAAACAAAGTCGGGCGCGGTGTCACCACATGAACGTAATGTCCGGCATTTATTAAATGCACGACCACATACATCGGTTTTAGTATTGTAAGTCACGAGAGCTTTAATATCATCCTATTTTCGACGAGAATGGCACATGAAGTTAGTGGTCATATGTATATACCATCACCATTTTACTTTCTTCCTTCCCGTAAAGCAAGTATAAAAGGTCAAAGCAAAATT
Organism: Gentiana straminea; assembly: GCA_036785695.1. Classification (NCBI taxonomy): domain Eukaryota; kingdom Viridiplantae; phylum Streptophyta; class Magnoliopsida; order Gentianales; family Gentianaceae; genus Gentiana; species Gentiana straminea. The sequence continues at coordinate 223,940 of JAVUPR010000418.1, read as the reverse complement.
AAAGAAAAAATAATAATTAATGGTAAAGATTACTGATGGCTCTGTGTGTTCGCTCAGATCATCGTGCTCGATCCTGTTGTACATGGTTTTGTAGGAATGTAAAGATCCCTTCTTTCACAAAAAAAAAGGGTATAATTACAGACTTCCATGAGAACTGGCCTTTCTTCTCAGTTCAAGTTACTAACTTGGATTGATGATAAAGAGCAAGAAAAGGGTTAGACTCACATTTAGCTCTATTGTACTTAATCAAGGCACAACTTTACGCTTCCCTACCGAAAGAAGAAATGAAACCGGTAACTTTCATCTCTATCCTTCACAACGATTTTCACTTCTCCTTATCTACCCATTGTCTAACCACTTTGAAGCTAAGCGCAAAAAGGCGTTATCGAGCCTAATGAGAAAGTTGGCTTCATTATTTCTCTTAAGAAATGATGTTAAGTTTATAGCACTCCTTGTGCTAAGGAGAAATCCGTTTGTGTTTTAAAATCGAATGAAATCCATTAAGTCGCGAGAATCGGACCAAGCACGTAGTTGTCTTTGCTCTTACATGATCAATTGCATACCAAAAGAATCATTCATCTCCACCACGCACACCAAATCAATAGAAACAACGAAAGAAAAAACCATGAATTCAAGATCATTTTATCATCACGGCTAAAAATGAAAGAACGAACGAGCTTTACCTCGACAACGCGAGTGGCATGGCCAAATCCATGGCCGGTAACATAATAAGCAAAAACAAGAGAATTCTTTGGCGATTCTTCAACTCCATTCTTGATTCTTACTGCTATTTCCGCAAGAAAATTGAACGAGAAATAAAGAAAGAGAAGTTATAGTGATGATGTAACGATAATGGGGGAGGTGGCCCCAAAACAACATGCAATCCAAAAACAAAATATAAATTGACAATGGACAGAAAACCGTACCTGAAGAAGACAGTACAATAGCCTGAAATCCACATCGCAATGACGATGATGCAACAAACACAAAATTCCGGAGAAGAAGCTTGCAAGATGAAAAAAACAATCTACGGTAACAATTGAACGCATGCAAAGCCAAAGGAAATAGTCGGAGGACGAACGAGTTGCTCATAACAAGAAAAAATCGGTAATCAGCATCAAAACACAACAACCCCTAGAACGCAGCAAATAAATCAAAAAAAGGGGTCTTAATGCAATCAATGAAAAAGTAAAAAAAAAGAGGGAAAATAGTCGGTGCATTCCTTTAACTTTTCTCCTCGACGGTGGAGTGGACTCGGTCGAAGTAGCGACGGTGTATGGATTAAGGAGATGGAGTTCGAAACACAACGCGAATCGAAATTAACAAATCATCACCATTACAAGAACAATCACGGCGACAATTGAAAGGATGGAAAACCACGGCGAAGAGCCGGAGAAGATGGGTCTCACCAAAGGCTTGAAATCAACACCGACCGAACACACACAAGCTCCATCGCCGACAAACATTCAATTTATAAGCACCGAGCTTTTCTTCCTCGACGGTGGAGTGGACTCTCACCGAACAACGATGAATGAATTCGAAACGATGCAAACGAAAAAAACACCACATGACCGGCGAAAGAGCGGCTATGTATAATGAAGGAGGTGAGGGCGGTGGGAAAATAGGTAGTGGAAGAATCGACGTGGAATGAAGCCGTTGGTTGAGCAGGCGGTTGCTTTTTTGGTCGTTCGTCGGTTTAGCAACATTATAAGTAAATCCAAGGTAGATATACACGTAGTCAACGAATGATTCAGTAATTTTTTTTTTTAAACAAGATAGTTTTTAGGCATTGAGCAGTGCAACTTCAAACTAACCGATTCTCAGTCTAGAGAACTCTTTATTACCACGAAAATTATGGATCACACTCTTCAACCTAGCAAATATTCGAATGCCAACTAACGGTTAGGTACATGCTAAATCAATCATTTAAAAAAAAAAAAAGGGATATATATGATTTTCAAAGATCTGACTTAATAACGGATATTGCATTCGTATTTTGTGGGCTACTAATTTAGAGATTCTGAATTTTGAAGATCTAAGAAAAGATTTCGGTGTAGATAGTTTTTAGTGTAATGGATGGTTTGGATCTTTATTCTACAGACTGACTTAACTTGTTTTATAGCATGATTACCGATTCCCATATGTAGTAAATATTTACAAAGTAAAACAACTAAAGAGAACACAAATCCATACCCATTATGATTTCCTTGTGATGCGTTGTGATGAAGACGGAGAACTCCACATGGTAATGTCATGTCATCATGAATCTATAACACACCAAATTACAATTTAGTACCTCGATTTGCATTATTAGTATTAGGATAAGCCAATGATGTACCACTAATACACGATTGAGGGGTAGTTTGTAATACGCAGCAAGAGGGCCAATTTACAAATCAAAAACCAAGTCATCACCCCAAAGTAATCAAAAGTAATCAAAAGGCACACACACACATATATATATATACATATATCCTACAAAAAAGTAGTGTAACTTACAAATTCTCCGCTAAGATTCATGTATGTTTGAGGCTTTGCAACGAAAACAGGAAAGTCATTTACGAAGCCTGAGGATCAACAAAACATCCCGATCATACTTAAACATATACACCAGCTCGTGGTAGAACAATCCACATAAAATACATATTCAAGCAAGCAAGTCTTTGTTATTAGACCTTTCCCGAAAATAGCTTTGCAATGCACTGTATCCATTGCCAACCTAACATCATTGGAAAATGCATCGATCATATCAAAACCCACCTGTATCAAACCCATCAAAAATAAATGTTGAAAGTGAAAATCTTGTAACAAAAGTCAGATTAATGAATTTTAAGAAAAGTGAAAACCTTTAATCATACGTTGTGTCGTGTCCCTTTGTACTTGTCTCCTGGATTTCCCAAACCCACAAAGAGCCATGGCTGAGGTGTAACTGAGCTAAATCCACGTTTAGAAACCCTAAAAAGGCATCTGTACTCCATCCTCCTACTAATATTAAGTAAATGAAAGAATTTCGGACGAGAATAATTAAATTTCGAGAGAACGGAAACGAAGACCCCTTCAAACGACAACCAAATTTTCACGCGCGTGCACATGTCGGATGATAAGGAGCTTTTGCCTTACGGAATTATAGGGAAAAATGGCGCGCCGCCTAGTCATCGGTTGTCACGTTGCCTTGAGCTTTTCGATTTTTTTCTTTTTCTTTTCTTTTTCTAAGCTTTTGGATTTTTAAAGTTTAATAAATACTACTAAATTTGTTATGTGTGTTATAAAACTATGAAAAGAATAGAGGAAGAACAAGATTAAATATAAGTATGGAAGAACATAGATTTGCGCATGTGTATTATTCCATGGTATAAGAGGGTCTTTATAGTAGAGATTACTGATGTGAACACGATAATGCGAATTAATCCCAAATCTACGTAAATCAATCGGAATAATAGATAATCCATCAATGATATTATTTCATAACACTCACTCCTTGGATATCTATTATTTAAACATACAACAGATATGATATCCTCATTAAAACGCTTACTAAGAGAAAACCCATTGGGAAAAAATCTTAGTTAATTATGTAATCTCTCTCCTTTGAGAGCTCTCCCTTCTCTCTAGAACCCCTCTACTCCATTGAGTCTTCCTCTAGCCTTTCTTGGCTTTGTTTAGCCATGGATAAGCAAGACATCCAACTACTCATCTCTAATCTCAAAATCCATGAAACAACCACAACAACAATCAAAATCAATGCTTTGGATATCTCTGAAGGGCTGCAAAAAAACAAGCTAAGTCTTATTGGCAAGTTTATCACCACCAAGGATAAACTTTAGGCCCAAAAGTGATGTATTTGACTTGGCCTTGGGCTCCAAGTATTGGGGCTGATTCGAATCAAGGCTTGCCCGATTCGAATCGGGCTTTCTTCAGTCAGGCATATCTCTCGTTTCGTCATTCAGTATTCAGTTCTGTCTCCGCAGTAAATCTTAACTTTCTTTCCTGAACACATAGAAACGAACCGCGAGTAAATCTGACAATAAAAGTCAAAAAGTACAGTATTTGTACTGTGGATATATTTTTATACTAATATAATTATCATAGGTTTTTTTGATATATATTTCGACGCCGACGCTCCGGTTCTTAAACGAGTACAAAAACTAGTAAAAACACGATATAAACACGATATTTTATATAATACTTACTACTTACTTAAATTAATAAAACTTAGGAATGAACGACTTGAAATGATATAAAAGTGCTCAAAATGATATCGAAGTGGGGTAAAAAGTTATAGAAATAACGGTGAATTTTTCCTCATCATATTGCGACACCTGCGACATTTCGTTGCGTCGGGAAGAATATTTTGTCTTTGTGTGTATTGATACCAGCTAGGGAAATTACTAAGAAAAAAGAAAAATATATGGGATGTGAAGGAGATTGAACAAGTATTAGTTGTTTTTATTTTTTTCTTAAAGAAATGTAATAGTGGAATGATCAAAGTCAACTGTATTGATACTTTGACCACTTGCAAGCTCTGCAAAGTGCAGACATGGTTTGTAATTCTTGACTTTTTTTTTTAAATTTTAATAATGATTTGTAACAAAGTTATACACCTATCCAAGTTACAAATGCAAATGGTCAGCCGTTCGTAAGGCTCGTCTCAATGGTTAAACCGAAGCTTAAGGGCCGAGAGGGTATGGATTCAAGCCACAGCATGTGCATGTGTGAGTTTTATATACATCCAGTGTATACGGAAATTTCGTATTTGAAAAAAAAAATCCAAATTTGTTATAGATGGAGTGTTGATCATGGGATCATGTTAGTGTGATTTAATTTGCTCTTGTTTGATAAGGAGTGTTGCGTAGATTCGAGGGATCGTGATTTTGGTTACCATTTATCTGATTGTAATATTAATGTCGTAGCTAGCCGTCTTGGTTGAGTTCGATAAGGTTCGCTCAGAGCTTGATTGATGGTTAGAATATGTGTTGATAGGCCTATTGAATAAGAGAGGTCTTGACCGAGCCAATGAGGGGGTTGACTGAACTAATTAACCTTGACAACGGCTAGCCTCGGTCAAGTCTCGGTCGATTCGTCTCGCCCACAGGATTAGTGGGGGGTGGATGTAATTCAATGGTTCGGTATACTCGGACAATTTTTAAATCTTTTTGATGCAAAAATGTTGCTTCATACATAATTCAAACCCCTACACTCAAATTAGGCTAAGACTATCAACTTTATAACACTCGAGCTTTTTAACCACCGAGTTATGTTTAATACTTTTTTGCATAGTTGACTTGATTAATGGTGGTGTTGAATAAGTATGGGATTAGATCTATAGTTTGAGGATTTGTCAACGCAAACATGGCCTATAGGAAGGTTTGAAGAAATTACAATGTTATTGCACCACGGTGAATCTGTCATAACATCAAATACTTCGGTTAATTGGGTTTGACTTTTTTTTGAGGGGTAGGTTTGACTTTATAAAGTTTGAAAATAGGGATTCAGTCTCTGTAAAGACGAATGTTGAACTTACATTCGATGATAGGTCTAAATAGTTACCAAATCCAAGATAGTTCACCTAGCGTCACTAGGTCTGAAAAATCTAGACCGTTATAGGTGGTATTAGATTCGATTATCATACAGGAATAATTGTCCTGACCGTGGGTCCGTGACAGACGGTGTATCCCACCTCTAAAATCCGTGAGGGACCACCCATGTGAGACGGTAAGGCACATGTTGACTTACCCGCGCGAGAGACGGTGGGAACCACCTCTAAAAATTCTCACGTAAACTATCGGTGAGGACCTCGTGTGAGAGCCGGTAGGGCTCACCTTTGCGATAATGTAATGTTTAACACCGGAAAAATGAAAGATAACAAGGCAAATTACTTTTAACATACATACAACAACATAAAAACAAAGAATCAAATATAAATAAAATGATATGATTCGTATCATTTGATACAACTTTTATACAACTCAACGAACGAAGTGTTGTATTAAAGCTTTTATTCCTTATAAGTAGTTGTACTAAGACAAGAGTCAAGAATGTAATGACCAAGTCTTCTGTACGATATAAATCAAGTAATTTACCGGCAAGCTTTGTATTGTCAACACTACCCTCGTTTGAATGATCGAGAAAAAGGTGATTACATGTGAAAAACACTTTGTAAAAGATTGAACTCTACTTGACAAAATTTGCATCAAATCTTTGTCATTTCCAAAATTACCCTTGAAAGATGAAACCGCCTCGCCAAGTACCCTCACTCACTTCATTCACTATCATGTCCCGCAACCCACAATATTCATCAAACAAAGTAAGTAACCACCACGGACGAAATGGAAAAGCCCGCAAGTGAAAGGGCGTCTTTAGCGGCACCATATTGCTTTAAACGTGGCTCCGTACTCGGTAGTACTCGAGCTTATGAGTCAAGTCGAGTTTTATCAAGTATTAAACAAGTCAAGTTTTTCTAACTCGATCGAGTTCAAGTTTTTTCAATCGAGCCGACATTTAGCCTACGGAGTATCGACTCGGCTAGGCTCACTTACACTCACTTGCAAAACTATAATTTATATATATTTATATGGGCATTGATGTAAGCACCACAATCGATCTACATTTAGGGAACCGAGTGATATTTGACATCTACGGCTTCGAATTTTAGCACAAAATTCGACTCCGCGAGCCGAATACAAATTTCGACTTCCGAGTGTAGTGCCCCGGTAGATTGATTTGTGGTTCCAATAACGATGCCTTGTATTTATATTTGTGCATAGATATACACACACACATTTTCTAACAACATAGATGTACAATATGCACTATTATATATACCTGTGTATGATCAGATAGCTGCTATTTGCTTCTTTCTCTGCTTGACATCTGAAAACTCAATATCATCTGGTATAGTATTTGCAGTGGATAAAAACTTTTGCGATTTCTTGTATTCATCACTTTGATTAAGAATAGCAAGAAAATGCGAGCTAGAATTGTTTTCCTTGTAATAAAATCTTGGATAGCTCCTACGTATAGGGAAAAGATCTTAAAAATTCTCTTGCATCTTGTTTGGTTTCTGCATCAATTAGTTATATATATATTACCAAAGAACAAAGTGGAAAAACGGAATCAAAATGCAAGAAATTCACTGTCAAAGCCAATTTGGAGCACACATCTTCACTTTAAAGATCTCGGGTGGCAATATTCCGGGTGTATCAGGACATAGATATTAGGATGGGCGGCAATGCTGGATCAAAGAAATTAGCGATAAGACGCGATTACGCATCAAAGTTATCAAAACTTGAGAATTTAAAAGAAAGCAAAAATAGATATGAGCGAGATGTTCACACCTTCAAGCTAGTGAAAATCTTGGTCTCTCGGATGTGGACTAAGAATGGCATGCTTCAGCTTTCCTTTCTCTGTAGTTAACAGCGAAGAACTTCGGATGTAGGATAACTAAGCTATTGGATTAGACAAATAGAAACCAAAAATTCAATCGCGTAAAGATATAAGATACAAACCTGCTACACTAATTCTTCCAATCTGATGCAATGAATTGGCAAGGGCAGATTTGCCAACATTAGGTATTCCAACTAGCATTATCGTTGCGGTCTGACCATAATTATTAGCTTTGATCATTTCCCTAACTCTGGCTTGCAGAAAGTTTAGCAGCTGTTAAAACATCGTTTAATTAAACGAAGACTTCAGTTCATACGAAATGAATTCAAAATACGACGTATCTAAATTTTCTTTGCAAGATTACGCGTTTCACAAAGGGTTTAAGAAATGCGAGTATCCGATAAACTTTACGAATCTCACACATACTTGAGTAAGCAAATACACCAAGAACATAGTTCCGAAATGTACCTCATTTCTGTCATCCTTATTATGGGCATTGACTCCAAAAGACTTGGAATTTTGCTTAGCAAAATATGTTATCCACTCTAAACATTAAACGCGATAACGGGTAAGTTTCTTTAGTACACAATGAAGGGGCAAAACTATTTATTTAAAGTGAAAAAAAAAGTGCCGAGTCATGGCTACGGAGTCATCATATATACATAAATGTCATCATATCAAGCTCAAACATTCTTAGTCCTGGAAATCAAAATCCTGTATACAAGAAATACCTACAAGGAGTTTACCTTTATTATTGATCGATTTGCGAGGTCCCTTGTTTAAGACAATGATGTGTCTTGAGGAAGATGAAAGATGTTTGGAATTATGAAATTTCGAAGACAATGGAATACGCACCCAAAAAAGAGCAAGATTTGAATCAAATGCGAAGAAAAAAACCGTAAAAATAGGATATAGCATGCTTAGAAATGAAGGAAATTCTACACCTATATAAGAATGTTCCAAAAAATTCAAGTCCATTTGTTGTACAAAAGACACATTTCATAAACCATGTACATCCTAAACCTATGATGCACGGACAGTTCTATCTAGTAGTGTGTCAAGTATCTGATACGTATCTGACACAAATATGCATTGTATGCTTGGGGAGAATTCGTAATATTTTTAAAGTTTGATACGTGATTTGGATATGCATATCCATAACTAGGATACGTGAAATGAAGAACCATGTTAAAGATTGAGTAAAAACCGACCACTACTTAGACACACCGGATGCATCTACAATATAGACACATCATATTCAATAGTGTAAAAGAATATTGTGTCACACAGTTATGTACGAATAGTCGTGGATACAACATTACCCATTCGGCAAAAGGTTGTGTTTACATACAATTGAAAACCAAGAAACGAGCTTTTCACGTGAAATAGAATAGATAAAAAAGAGGACGTACGGTGCAAAAAAAAATAAAAAAAAGGGAAACACAATGCATTCAAACGGGCATTTCATCAAACGAGTTTGTAAGCAATGGGTTTTGTGCTTATTTTTCAATGTACCCTTGCATCACGGACTTCGAGAATAAGATCAACCAAAGGGATTCGATCAGCAATGGCACGAGAAGCAGCAGCCATGTGAGGAGCGTACCACCAACTAGAGCTTTTGTTTACGCAACATCTCTAAGCGAATTACCTAACTTTTTAATCAAGGTTCTAGTTCTTCTTGTTGTTGAGTTCATGAGACTCGATTAAAGGAGCCTAATTCTTGTGAATGGTCCAAGCTGTAAAATTGAAGGCAACTTCTATTTCTATTATCATCACAAACTTGATTACAATCGCTTAAACACAATGAAAATTTGCTTTGTATATCATAAATTGTCATATTTATTGGTATGTTTGCTTCGACATCACAAAATTATTACTCTTAGCTCGCTACGTGTAAAAATATTGTCGGGTTGTCATTGTCATTTAATTCTAGTTGTACATGAACATTGTCATTAACTATTTCTATTATCATCACAAACTTGATTACAATCGCTTAAACACAACGAAAATTTGCTTTGTATATCATAAATTGTCATATTTATTGGTATGTTTGCTTCGACATCACAAAATTATTACTCTTAGCTCGCTACGTGTAAAAATATTGTCGGGTTGTCGTTGTCATTAATTTTAGTTGTACATGAACATTGTCATTAATTCTAGTTGCCTTCAATTTTACGGTTGGACCATTCACACAAATTCACAAGAATTAGGCTCCTTTAATTGAGTCTCGTGAACTCAACAACGGCGACAACTAGAACCTTGATTAAAAAGTTAGGTAATTCGAGTTAGAGATGTTGCCGAAACAAAAGCTCTAGTTGGTGGTACACTCATCGCATGGCTGCTTGCTTCTCGTGCCATTGCTTGATCGAATCCCTTTGGTTGATCTTATTCTCGAAGTCCGTGATGCAAGGGTACGTTGAAAAATAAGCACAAAACCCATTGCTTACAAACTTTGTTTGATGAAATGCTGTTTGAATGCATTGTGTTTCCCTTTTTTTAATTTTTTTTTGCACTTGTACGTCCTCTTTTTTTATCTATTCTATTTCACGTGAAAAGCTCGTTTCTTGGTTTTCAATTGTATGTAAACACAACCTTTTCTTTGAATGGGTAATGTTGTATCCACGACTATTCGACATAACGGGTGTGACACAATATTCTTTTACACTATTGAATATGATGTGTCTATATTAGAGATGCATCTGGTGTGTCTAGTAGGGATGGTTTTTACTCAATCTTTAACATGGTTCTTCATTTCACGTATCCTAGTTATGGATATGCATATCCAAATCACGTATCAAACTTTAAAAATATTACGAATTCTCCCCAAGTATACAATGCATATTTGTGTCAGATACGTATCAGATACTTGACACACTACTAGATAGAACTGTCCGTGCATCATAGGTTTAGGATGTACATGGTTTATGAAATGTGTCTTTTGTACAACAAATGGACTTGAATTTTTTGGAACATTCTTATATAGGTGTAGAATTTCCTTCATTTCTAAGCATGCTATATCCTATTTTTACGGTTTTTTTCTTGATTTGATTCAAATCTTGCTCTTTTTGGGTGCGATTCCATTGTCTTCGAAATTTCATAATTCCAAACATCTTTCATCTTCCTCAAGACACATCATTGTCTTAAACAAGGTGGACCTCGCAAATCGATCAGTAATAAAGGTAAACTCCTTGTAGGTATTTCTTGTATACAGCATTTTGATTTCCAGGGACTAAGAATGTTTGAGCTTGATATGATGACATTTATGTATATATGATGACTCTGTAGCCATGACCACGGCACTTTTTTTTTTCACTTTAAATAAATAGTTTTGCCCCTTCATTGTGTACTCAAGAAACTTACCCGTTATCGCGTTTAATGTTTAGGAGTGGATAACATATTTTGCTAAGCAAAATTCCAAGTCTTTTGGAGTCAATGCCCATAATAAGGACAGCGTAAAGGAGGTACATTCTGGAACTATGTTCTTGGTGTATTTGCTTACTCAGTATGTGAGTTTGAGATTCAGAAAGTTTATCGGATACTCTGCATTTCTTAAACCCTTTGTGAAACGCGTAATCTTGCAGCAAAATTTAGATACGCTATATTTTGAATTCATTTCGTATGAACTGAAGTCTTCGTTTAATTAAACGATGTTTTAACAAATTTCTTAAACTTTACGCAAGCGAGTTAGGGAAATGATCAAAGCTAATAATTGTGGTCAAACCGCAACGATAATGCTAGTTGGAATACCTAATGTTGGCAAATCTTGCCCTTGCCAATTCATTGCATCGAATTGGAAGAATTAGTGCGACGGGTTTGTATCTTATATCTTTACGTGATTGAATTTTTGGTTTCTATTTGTCTAATCCAATAGCTTAGTTATCCTACATCCGAAGTTCTTCGGCGTTAACTACGGAGAAAGGAAATCGAAGCATGCCATTCTTAGTCCACATCCGGGAGAGACCAAGAATATCACTTTAGCTTGAAGGTGTGAACATCTGCTCGTATCTATTTTTGCTTTCTTTTAAATTCTCAAGTTTTGATAACTTTGATGCGAGAATCGCGTCTTATCGCTAATTACTTTGATCCAGGATTGCCGGCCATCCTAATATCATGTCTAGATACACCTGGAATATTGCCACCTGAGATCTTTAGTGAAGATGTGTGCTCCAAACTGGCTTTGACAGGTGAATTTCTTGCATTTTGATTCTGTTTTTCCACTTTGTTCTTTGGTAATATATATAACTAATTGATGCAAGAAACCAAACAGTATGCAAGAGAATTTTTAAGATCTTTTTCCTATATGTAGGAGCTATCCAAGATTTTATTACAGGGAAAACAATTCTAGCTCAGTATTTTCTTGCTATTCTTAATCAAAGTGATGAATACAAGAAATGGGAAAAGTTTTTATCCACTGCAAATACTATACCAGATGATATTGAGTTTTCAGATGTCAAGCAGAGAAAGAAGCGGCGGACCTATCGATCATACACGGTATATATATATAGTGCATATTGTACATCTATGTTGTTAGAAAATGTGTGTGTGTATATCTATGCACAAATATAAATACAAGGCAACGTTGTATTGGCACCACGAGTCAATCTACCGGGGCCTTACACTCGGAAGTCGAAATTTGTATTCGGCCTCGCGGAGTCGAATTTTGTGCTAAAATTCGAAAATTTGTAGATGTCAAATATCACTACGGTTCCCTAAATGTAGATTGATTGTGGTGCTTACATCAATGCCCATATAAATATATATAAATTATAGTTTTGCGGGAGTGTAAGTGAGCTTTAGCCGAGTCGATACTCCGTAGGGCTAAATGTCGGCTCGATTGAAAAAACTTGAACTCGATCGAGTTAGAAAAACTTGACTTGTTTAATACTTGATAAAACTCGACTTGACTCGCCAAGCTCGAGTACTACGAGTACGGAGCCACGTTTAAAGCAATATGGTGCCGCTAAAGACGCCATTTCACTTGCGGGCTTTTCCATTTCGTCCGTGGTGGTTACTTACTTTGTCGATGAATATTGTGGGTTGCGGGACATGATAGTGAATGAAGTGAGGAGGGTACTTTATGAGGCGGTTTCATCTTTCAAGGGTAATTTTGGAAATGATAAAGATTTGATGCGACTTGTTGAAGTAGAGTTCAATCTTTTACAAAGTGTTTTTCACATAGAATCACCTTTTTCGATCATTCAAATGAGGGTAGTGTTGACAATACGATTCTTGGTAAATTACTTGATTTATATCGTACGGAAGACTTGGTCATTACATTCTTGACTCTTGTCCTAGTACAACTACTTATAAGGAATAAAAGCTTTAGAATACAACACTTCGTTCGTTGAGTTGTATAAAAGTTGTATCAAATGATACGAATCATATCATTTTATTTATATTTGATTCTTTGTTTTTATGTTGTTGTATGTATGTTAAAAGTAATTTGCCTTGTTATCTTTCATTTTTCCGGTGTTAAACATTACATTATCGCAAAGGTGAGCCTACCGGCTCTCACAGTGAGGTCCTCACCGATCGTTTACGTGAGAATTTTAGAGGTGGTTCCCACCGTCTCTCATTGTGGGGTAAGTCAACAGGCCTTACCGTCTCACATGGTAGGGTCCCTCACGGATTTTAGAGGTGGGATACACCGTCTGTCACGGACCCACGGTCAGGACAATTATTCCTGTATGATAATCGAATCTAATACCACCTATAACGGTTTGGATTTTTCAGACCTAGTGACGCTAGGTGAACTATCTTGGATTTGGTAACTATTTAGACCTATCATCGAATGTAAGTTCAACATTCGTCTTTACAGAGACTGAATCCCTATTTTCAAACTTTATAAAGTCAAACCTACCCCTCAAAAAAAAAAAGTCAAACCTAATTAACCGAAGTATGATGTTATGATAGATTCACTGTGGTGCAATAACATTGTAATTTCTTCAAACCTTCCTATAGGCCATGTTTGCGTTGACAAATCCTCAAACTATAGATATAATCCCATACTTATTCAACACCACCATTAATCAAGTCAACTATGCAAAAAAGTATTAAACATAACTCGGTGGTTAAAAAGCTCGAGTATTATAGTGATAGTCTTAGCCTAGCTGGAGTGTAGGGGTTTGAATTATGTATGAAGCAACATTTTTGCATCAAAAAGATTTAAAAATTGTCCGAGTATACTGAACCATTGAATTAAATCCACCCCCCACTAATCTAGGCGAGACGAATCGGCGAGACTTGACGAGGCTAGCCGGTGTCAAGGTTAATTAGTTCAGTCAACCCCCCCATTGGCTCGGTCAAGACCTCTCTTATTCAATAGGCCTATCAACACATATTCTAACCATCAATCAAGCTCTGAGCGAACCTTATCGAACTCAACCAAGACGGCTAGCTACGACATTAATATTACAATCGGATAAATGGTAACCAAAATCACGATCCCTCGAATCTACGCAACACTCCTTATCAAACAAGAGCAAATTAAATCACACTAACATGATCCCATGATCAACACTCCATCTATAACAAATTTGGATTTTTTTTTTCAAATACGAAATTACCGTATACACTGGATGTATATAAAACTCACACATGCACATGCTGTGGCTTGAATCCATACCCTCTCGGCCCTTAAGCTTCGGTTTAACCATTGAGACGAGCCTTACGAACGGCTGATAATTTGCATTTGTAACTTGGATAGGTGTATAACTTTGTTACAAATCATTATTAAAATTTAAAATAAAAAAAAAAGTCAAGAATTACAAACCATGTATGCACTTTGCAGAGCTTGCAAGTGGTCAAAGTATCAATACAGTTGACTTTGATCATTCCACTATTACATTTCTTTAAGAAAAAAGATAAAAACAACTAATACTTGTTCAATCTCCTTCACATCCCATATATTTTTCTTTTTTCTTAGTAATTTCCCTAGCTGGTATCAATACACACAAAGACAAAATATTCTTCCTGACGCAACGAAATGTCGTGGGGTGTCGCAATATGATGAGGAAAAATTCATTGTTATTTACATAACTTTTTTACCCCACTTCGATATCATTTTGAGCACTTTTATATCATTTCAAGTCGCTAATTCCTAAGTTTTATTATTTTAAGTAAGTAGTAAGTATTATATAAAATATCGTGTTTTTTACTTAGTTTTTGTACGGTTTAATGCTTAGGAGTGTTGTGTCGAAATATATATCAAAAAAACCTATGATAATTATACTAGTATAAAAATATATCCACGGTACAAATACTTGTACTTTTTGACTTTTATTGTCGGATTTACTCGCGGTTCATTTCTTTGTGTTCGGAAAGAAAGTTAAGATTTCTTGCGGAGACGAGCGAAGCGAAGATCGAATGACGAAACGAGAGATATGCACATTGCGAAGAAAGCCCGATTCGAATCGGGCAAGCCTTGATTCGAATCAGCCCCAATACTTGGAGCCCAAGGCCAAGTCAAATACATCACTTTTGGGCCTAAAGTGATGTACAGCAATAGGCAAGAACTCAATAAGATTAGTTTAAGTATCAAATTTTCAATTTTTTTTTGTGGGTTTGTGTTGTTCTGCTGCTGCTGTGCATTCATGAATAAGCCCATAAATTTACTCTCTTTTTCATTGGGTCAAAAAATAGATGAATAGCTCATAAGTTCTGAAATTGTGCAAATTGCAGTTGTTATTGTTATTTTTTTTATTTTATTTCAATGGCTTCTGAATTTGTGATTCTTAATTTGTGCATACTTTGTGAATAGTGGCCTGACTATTGCTTCTGAAATCTGAGCAGTGTCGTGACAGATCAATTACTATAGTTGCTTGTGTTTTGATATTTGCTTTGCGTCTGTTTTACTGTAATTTTACTCCCCACCTCCTTGTATTTATTTTTTTGGAGTTTATTTTTTCTTAGTCCTTTGTGTTTGGGTGTAGAAAGATTGTAAATTTGCATTGTAAGGTGTTGATATAAGTATTTCTTGTGGACCTTTTTTTGTGTGTGTGTGTGTGTTTCAAGAGTTTCAGCTTAAAATTTGTGATAATTCAAATAAGCCTCATGATGTTCTATTTTCATTTCAGTACTCTTTGTTGTCTGCGTTAAGGCACTAAGTCTTTTAATTTCAAAATGGATTGAAGAGTTAATTATTTATTGTGGACCCTTTTTTTGTTTAGTTAGTTGTTTGATTCGATGGATGATTGAAATTCAGCTAATGCAAATGCGGGATTTTCAGTGGGGTGCAAAACATGTGTTCTTCTTGGTATTAGATTAAAAGGAAAACTTTATCCTCATTGAGTAAGGCATTTGCATGGTCTTAGTTTTGCGACCTGTTGAAAACTTTATCTAGATCTGCCACTTAGAGCAAAGATCTTTGAAGAGCTTTGATCTTATTTTTTTATTTGAATCTGCACTGTCCAAGATCATTTGTTTGGACATCACACACATGTATTGTATTGCTATATTGAAGGTCTTGTCCAGCGAGAATTCAATTCAAGTCAAAAGGTTTTTTGGATGGTGGTTGAGGACATGAGAAAAGTTGAGCTTGAAATGGAGAAAGGCAAATATGTTATGGCTTTGGAACAGTTTGTTAAGAAGAGGATGATCTACGATGTAGTGGACTTGTGAGAGTTTGCAATGTGTTGGTATGAATAAATTATTGGTCAATGCATACATGCATTCAACCTTGTCTCAAAAAATGGCACTAGAGGAGGTTCGTTCTTGGATTTCCACATTCAAGATTCTAGATCCTCAAAAGTTAGTAGTTAGGTTTGTCAGTTGAGTGGAGAAATGTTGAATTGAGTGTTTAGAGGTGTGTATAGATAGTGCTTATTGGAGTGTGTTTTTTTTTTTCGAAGAGATGAAAAGTTGTAATAGAGAGTAATATAGAGATGCATCGTTGTGGATGCTTTTAATCCTCTAGTTACTTGCAAAGTTCTTATAAGGCATTATCGTGTGAGTGACTTTGATTTCCATGGTTTAGTTTGAGTTTTATATAGTATTTATTGGTTTGATCTGAAAAAATAATAAATCGTCAAAGCCATATTTGGCTGATAGATATTATTAGTTCGTGTTTGAAGGGGTTGTCGTTTCGGTTCTCGAAATTTAATTATTCTCGTCTAATATTAGCAGGAGGATGGCGTACAAATGCCTTTTTAGGGTTTCTAAACGTGGATTTAGCTCAGTTACACCTCAACCATGGCTCTTTGTGGGTTTGGGAAATCCAGGAGACAAGTACAAAGGGACCCGACACAACGTATGATTAAAGGTTTTCACTTTTCTTAAAATTCATTTATGTGACTTTTGTTACAAGATTTTCACTTTCAGCATTTATTTTTGATGGGTTTGATACAGGTGGGTTTTGATATGATCGATGCATTTTCCAATGATGTTAGGTTGGCAATGGATACAATGCATTGCAAAGCTATTTTCGGGAAAGGTCTGATAACAAAGACTTGCTTGCTTGAATATGTATTTTATGTGGATTGTTCTACCACGAGCTGGTGTATATGTTTAAGTATGATCGGGATGTTTTGTTGATCCTCAGGCTTCGTAAATGACTTTCCTGTTTTCGTTGCAAAGCCTCAAATATACATGAATCTTAGCGGAGAATCTGTAAGTTACACTACTTTTTTGTAGGATATATGTGTGTGTGTGGGCCTTTTGATTACTTTGGGGTGATGACTTGGTTTTTGATTTGTAGATTGGCCCTCTTGCTGCGTATTACAAACTACCCCTCAATCGTGTATTAGTGGTACATCATTGGCTTATCCTAATACTAATAATGCACGCAAATTATCCATGAATCGAGGTATTAAATTGTAATTTGGTGTGTTATAGATTCATGATGACATGACATTACCATGTGGAGTTCTCCGTCTTCATCACAACGCATCACAAGGAAATCATAATGGGTATGGATTTGTGTTCTCTTTAGTGGTTTTACTTTGTAAATATTTACTACATATGGGAATCGGTAATCATGCTATAAAACAAGTTAAGTCAGTCTGTAGAATAAAGATCCAAACCATCCATTACACTAAAAACTATCTACACCGAAATCTTTTCTTAGATCTTCAAAATTCAGAATCTCTAAATTAATAGCCCACAAAATACGAATGCAATATCTGTTATTAAGTCAGATCTTTGAAAATCATATATATATCCCTTTTTTTTATAAAAAAAATGATTGATTTAGCATGTACCTAACCGTTAGTTGGCATTCGAATATTTGCTAGGTTGAAGAGTGTGATCCATAATTTTCGTGGTAATAAAGAGTTCCCTAGACTGAGAATCGGTTAGTTTGAAGTCGCATTATCCTGCTCAATGCCTAAAAACTACCTTGTTTAAAAAAAAATTACTGAATCATTCGTTGACTACGTGTGTATATATATATATATATGCAGGGATTGGTAGGCCACCGGGTCAAATGGATCCAAAAGCATTCTTGCTGCAAAAGTTCAATGCAACAGCTAGAGAAAGGGTATATATATTTGTTTTTACATACATGCATTATGTAAATGGGTGGTGACATTATTGTTTATGATAATATGAATTGTGAAGATTGATTGTGCATTGGAAGAAGGGGTAAGTGGACTGAAACATGTATTGGCATACGGCCTAACGGAGAGTGCAAGGCGCTTTTAATACAGAGCAGAAGGTCACAGACAATGCCATAAGTTTGGGGTTTTTCCTCTTTTCATTTGTAAGAATGTTGTTTGATTTCAAGTGCAGTTATATTGTCCCAGCATGCTATTAAAATATAAATATGGAAAACAAATTTTGATGGCATGTTCTGCCATGTCACCACCGTGTAACCACTCACCACCATTCACCATCCCGCAATGTAGGTTAAGTTTTGTTTAAATAAATATTCCATCCGCTCCAAAATAAATATTTTGCCCTGGGAACCTCAGATTTGGTTACTAGACTAAACTAGAAAAATGTTCAATGCATTTGTCACAATTTGATACGCGAGTTGACGAACATCAATACAAGTTGTAAAGATGAGGATGAGAGCTCGTCTAAACTCAGATCAAGCTCAAACAATAGATAAACAAACATAGCTCAACCAAAAAATTGAGTTTGTTTATTTAACGAACAAAATCAAACTTGCTAATATATCAACTCAACTCAAATCTTTGATACTCGTTTACACCTGCCTCCTCCGGTAACCCAGTTGGATGAGGCCCCGAGTATAAAATTACACAGCATTACAATAATAAGGTTAATTGTTGATGGTCCTAAAGTCAAATGTTCCAATATTTATTCTTGTATATGCCATCGACACCTTTCCTTTCCATTGCTATTTGTTTTTACCTGACAGTGTACAACCATAGATATTGACGTTTTGGGTTATTTATTTATTTATGAAATTGTAACGCCCCGTTCCCGGACACCGAGTCCCTATCCGGAAAGAGCGCTCGGCACAAATATTATCAAATAAATTCAATAATATATGTAAGTGCTTACGTCATACATCGAACTAAAACGACGCGGGAGATAAAACGACTCGGGGAAACAAAAGATCGAACACACGGTTTTCAATGCTTGCGAAGACTAAATCCAATAAAGAATACTAAATCATCCAACATCCAAAAGAAACTCAAAAGAAACTAATCCAAAAGAAAGACAACATTGTTTGAACGTGAAACAACTTGTTTTATGAAAGAGAAAAAACTAAAAGAATCGAGTCTTCAAAAGTTCCATCTCGCAACGTCATCGTCAAAAGAACTCATCAACGGTAGCAACATATTCATCTTCTTTGGGGAAAGGGAAAGACAAAACATAAAGTAACGGGGTAAGTACATAAGTACTTAGTAACGAGTAGAAGATCGTATAACTTTGGTGTAATAAAGAAATAAAAGCAACGCCGTCTTTTATTAATTCATTCCGTTATTGATCCTAGCTAACTATCATATTATGTTCATAGCATAACATGAGGTTCCAAAAGGTATCTAGCTTAGCTCAAGTTTGTTACATCATGAATAACAAGGGCACTACGCCTAGTAATATGATGTACTAGGACAACTGGGTGCAACCTACTTAGAGACACGCTCTAGTAGCCCCGGGAATATCTGAGTCCCGATAGTGTGATGACCGGCAGAGTGCACTAGACGCTTTATCTGGCCAATCGATTGACCGACGTGAGTACAGTCTACTTTGTCTAGTCAGAGAACACATCGCGATATTGTACTATGCCTTACCAAGCATTGCACGATGTTTAAGATTTTAAACTAACACATACGTTTGATTAGATGTTTAACTAGCCACCTAAGTGTTTTCAAGTAAGCTCCTCACATCTCCTACTCTCGTACTTAGACCACTTAGACATAGACAAGGCCAGCAATTATACGGACATCGATAAACTCTAGCTTATCGAAGCACAAGGCAAATCCAAAACTTTCGACGGTCCCACACTTCATCTTTTAGGAAATCCATATGGTGCCGGAACTAAACGCATCAAAAGCTAATTCAAGGCTTTGTCACATAAGGTTAAGCAGTAAAAACATAATTATGAAGCCTGAAACCAAGCTGACACGATAAAACAATGAAAATGGAATAAACAGGTCAAACGCCCGTTTGCCCTTGGACGCCCGTCCATCAAACCCAAACGCCCTTTCATGAAAATCAGCCACATCCTGTATAAAAAATCCGACCTCGAACGCCCGTCTAGAAATCCAGACGCCCGTTTAAAACCCCAAACGCCCGTTTACATTGTAGTAACCGCAGACGCCCGTTTGCCTTGGGCAAACGCCAGTCCGCCTGGGTTTCGCCCATAAAATCTGCAATCTTCAACACGCGAATTCTAACCCAATCTCCAACTTAAACAGATTATAAACAGTAAGAAAAACATACAAATTGCCTTATAACCTTACGACACCTTAATCATACGATAAGAACACCACGTTACCTTAATTTGCGAGCAACTACGATCCTCGCTACCAAAACCTTGAAAAAGTTAAACCTTTAACTTCAAACCTACAACGATTTGAACCAAAACTCGATCACTATGATGTTTACACTCGAAAACGCAGCTTAACAACGACGATTATCAACCCTAAAATCAAGAACGATGAGGAAAAACTTACGTTAACGGATTTAGGGATGGTTGATATCAAAACGGTCCTCGCCTCGCGGTGATCCTTTCTCTCTTGAGATGTCTGTTGAAAAGAACAACGGATTAGCCTCGAAAAGCGAAAGCTTCTTCTCCCCTTTTTCTTTCTCTCCTGCGCCCCTCTTTTTTTTTTTTTTTTTGTCAAACAACAACTAGGTTAAAATTAGGATTAGTTTTCCTTTTATAATCCTAATTATTCCCAATTATTTAATTAAATCCTTAATTATAAAAATCCTTGTTAATCCCCTTTTTTTTTCTTTTACTCTTTTAATTAAATAACATAATATTCTGATTTTTGCTAAAAGACCGAATTGCCATTTTCTCAAAAATCGGGATATTACAGAAATTTTCCATTATGTTTTTAATGTTTAAAGAATTAGCAGAGTTACATTCTTTAAAACCGTCCAAATCTTTGTTAAATAAATAGGTTGTATTATTTAATAAAGTCGTACAATGTTAGATAGAAAGAGGAAAATGGTAGCATAAGAGTGAAAATATCTTTAAAAAAAAAAAAGAAAAACCAAAAGCATAAGAGTGCTTTTTAACATTCAAGGTAAAATGTTGTAAATTATTTTATTTTTTTTTTGTTTGGAGTCACATATATAATAGAGTATTGTTCGGTGTGAAAGTAGAATAATACATTTAATATTGAATTCAAATATAAGAAGATGTTTTAATATGAAAAAAATAGTTTAAAAAACCAAAAGACGTCATATTACAAGATGGTGCAAGTATTAATTATCAAATGTTGATTTTATGACTTCGAATATTATTTAGGGTTTATTGTCAAAAAGGACAATTTGAACATAGAAATATGTAAAAAGGACAGTGGAATATTTTTCTGGTTAAAAAGGACAGTGGAATACATTAAACATTATATTTAGAGTCAGTTCCACTACAGCAAACAGTGGATTTGTCCTTTTTAACACTGGATTTGTCCTTATCACACAATTTATATTTCCACTGTGCTAATTCCCATTTTCTCTCTCTTTTTTGTCCTTTTAAACCACCCCCTATTATTTATTTAAATTTATGACATTGCATTCATATAGGCCATTGACTTATGAATGATAAAACATAATAATTAGTGAGATATAACAGGATCAATGATCATCCATTGATAGGCTGTTGCTACTTTATCAACTTTGCCCTTACTATATATTTTTCAAATCTGTGGGACGACGAACGATGAAATTCCCACCTTTGGCTTCTCCAATGTCCGGCCTACACGTCTAGCCTTCCACTAACTGTTTTTCCTGATATCATCGTTCCACCACCGCCCATCTTTTCACAGCTTCACTACCCACTGTCGCTCCATCACCGCCTGATACCGATCATGTATTAGGTGTACATAGTGGTGTCTGATCATTTCGTCACCTTCATTTACGCTCTTGCTTCGCTAAAAGGCTATGACGACGATAATCAAATTCGTTTGAGATTTCCAGACTCGTATCTTGGCTGGGCAAACCTAGATCCACTAACCTTTCTTTTAGGGTTGGTGTTTTTTTTTTTGCAGCCATGGGGTGTGGAATCGGTATAATCTAAGGAGGCTGTGATGATATTTGATTCTCATTTTGTTTCTGAGCTGATGGTTTCTGGCAATTGGGAATATCCGAACCGTAGCTTGGCGGTGCAACACCCGGATTGTTTGCGAGCTTCTAGCATTACGAGCAACTGGGCGTTTGCAGCCATGGAGGGGTCTTCTTCTCTGTTGCATGTATAATCTCAGATCCGAGCCTCATTTTTTCACAGTTTGCCTTCAGTTGGTGGTTTGATTTTCTTGATAACAAGATTTGTGATTTTTTTTATGTTTACAACATTAATTTGGTTTTTTTTTAATTTATGTAAATGTGATTTGTGTTGGTTTTAACAAAAGTATGAGCATAGTGCCAAAGCCAAATATAGAAGTAATAGCACAGAGCTTAGGTATCAACAATATCTCTCCAGATGTCCTGCCTAATCTCGCTTCAGATGTGGAGTACCGCATTCGAGAGATCATGCAGGTCTTTCTTTTGTACTTTCTGATTCTGGTATCGAGTTTCTTGTTTATAAATCAGTTGCCATTGTTAAAGATTGCCTTTTTACACAATACAGGCTTTTTGTGGCTAAATTATTTTTGTGTAGGAGGCTATTAAATGCATGCGCCACTGAAGGAGGACTACTTTGTCCACTGACAATGTAGATAGTGCTCTCTCCATGAGGAATGTAGAGGTTAGTATTTTTTCAATGGCCGAAAATAATTCGGGCTTCGTTGATTTGCCCCTTAATTTTTTGGTAGGTTTATGTGAGTTTTTTTTCGTGCTTTTGTTTGGTAAGGCTTTCGACTTATGTTTTACAAGTATAATTGCCTCTTACTTTGGTTCCGTATGGCTTTCGACCGCTATATGGATTTGCTTCGGGTGATCCAAGGTGGTTCAAAAGAGCCCTGGGGCATAAGGATTTATTTTATGTTGATGAAAAAGATGTTGAATTGAAAGATGTAAGTACATTCCGGGTTCTTTTGTTTGGGCTTGAAGCGAGAATGCGGGTTTTTGAGTTGTTTTACTTTTGTGACATTCTACTTCTATGTTGTATTAGGTGCTCGAAGCTCCTTTACCCAAAGCACCACTAGATACTGCGGTTGTTGCTCACTGGTTAACCATCGAAGATGTGCAGCCAAGTATTCCTGAAAATATACTTCTTTAAGGTTCCTTACTTACCTTCAACACCTCCAAATGTCAAATCCTCTATTTGTGTCATATGAAATGATTTGATTTAGAAACAAGTTTATTTATTTATATCATATTATTGCTGAGAGAACATTTGAGTTGAGAGAAAAAATCATTGGAAATAATGAATTAAAGCAAGGACGGCCCCACAATCATATATTGTCGGTATGGATTATCGAATTCATAATTTCATATGTTTTGCGACAATTGCAATGCCTTCGATAATAGAACTTCGAGTATAAAGAAGATGGCGTTCTGTTGAACTCAAATTACCGGTCAAGCATGTTTTGTCTCGCGAACTGCAGGTAGAAGCGACATTACCTCGTTATTTATCTTGCTTAATTTACTTTATTTTATGGTTTTATTAATTCTATTGTGCAATGCGCAACTTTACTTTGAGAAAATTACCGACCTTACTTCAAGTAAATCTAGCTCGCTCTCTTCAAGGAAGCAATGATGAGCTTGGCAACCGACTCGGGCTCCATCCCTTGGTTCCTTATTTTACTTATTTTTTGCCTCCAATTTTTTCTCCCGATCTTGCGGATGGAGTCGAGATCGAATCCTTTCTACACACTAAAGGTAATCTTCTAGATGGTAACATTTATCTCGTTTTACAACGTTCTACTTGTTTGTAATTTTTTCCCCCCTTTTTTTTATGGTTGGTCCGAGGTAGTGACGGACACTATGGTGTGGTGGATGCTTATTAATGTGTCTCAATCAACCACCGAGATTTCATGCTTCTTCAAGGATTTCGAAGCAGGCGGACAAGGGTTTAAACGGCTTGCCTCGTGGCATCATAGCATCCGGAACGGATCCGGAGTTGAAGCCTCTTTGGTCTAAGGGGTTACGGAGGTCCGTTTTTAGATCTTCACCGGTCCGTTTTTAGATCTTCGGCCGCCGCCGGGACCCTCATTCATTTTTGGCTACCTATCCGTTTAATGATTCATAAATTTCATTATACAATCTATTGCTAGGTTGACGTGACTTGTGTAAATGGTGGGCTCTTTCTTTTACTTTTTATTGTTCCACGGCTCAAAATTCCAAATCTCGAAATTTGCCGGCAATGCCGATTGGCATTAAGCGAAGCGTAGTGTAACTACAATCGTTCGAAAGGTATAATGCTTGAAAGATCCCGAGTGTGACATTAGTGTAATTGTACCATTTTGCCTTTTATACATGTGTATTTGTAGTCTTACATTGTTAAATTCGGTTTCTTTCAGAGAATTTTACTGTGGTTCTGTTTCACTATGATGGCAATGTGAATGGCTGGCATGACCTTGAATTTGAATGGAGTAATAAAGCAGTACATATAGTTGCTCTAAACCAAACCAAATGGTGAGGGTTTTGTTTTGTTTTGAATTCTTTTTGGGTTGTGTGCTAAAAACGGATTTCCATACTGGGAAGACTAAAGATAAAGGTATGTGCTTTGTATCGTCTTTTGTTGAAACTTAAACAAACTGGGTATATTTCTGATGAATAGGCTCTATTATTAAACGTCGTCGTTTTTTGTAATAAGTGAAATGCATATCTTTTTTTTTTGAATCTGTGAAATGTATATTTGAAATGCATATCTGAAATGTATATTTCTCCCTGTTTCATTTCATCAGCAACAGTTTTTGCATGTATATAGTCGTGGTTCCCTTGATTTTGAGTATCTTTATCTTCTTTCAGGTGGTTTGCAAAGCGCTTTTTACATCCGGATATTGTGTCCAAGTATGATTACATATAGATTATGGATGTGCAAAGACAAGTATGCTTAGCCCTTGCTTTCGTGGCTTACAATTCTGCCAGCCGCCTGAAAGTCACATTTGGTGCTGATATCCAAGATCAACTTCTTCAACTTGTCCAGATGTGAGCAACTCTCACTGGCACGTGGCATGAATTTTATTTTTTCTATTTTTTTTTGTATTTGTGCATGTAGCATCATAATCATCATCATTATGATCGTTATTGTTGTTTTGTAGCACACTGACATGTTTTGTTTGTCTACATATGTTTTGTTTCAGTTGTGATTCAGATTTGACGTTATCAGTACTTACTGCCATTGCTGGCATTGGTTTGGCCAATGAAGACATGAGGATGGTATGTTTGTTTGTTGTTATTTGAAATAAATACGCTACCATCCAAGTCTTGTTACCGTACATTGTTCAACAATGTTATGCCAGAAAGAGTATCTGCCTGCCTCAATATTCACATTTTAAAGGAATATATTTGCATCATTATGTTTGATCATGGATGCCTGTTTTTAACAGGGTTGTCTTCCTTGTGTAGAAAATTGTCCAAACTGAGATCTCGTATTCTGTAGGAAGGTTGTACCAAGTGGCATACTTTAGAGCCATTCATTTTAACTCTCTTTCACATAATACACTTTTGGCGTGTGTGAGAGGTTAGAAATGAAAGGTGGTAAAGTATGCCACTTGGTATAACCTTCATACAACGGTTGCACCATAAAATTTTTCTTCTTGGTTGGCGAAGCTTATGAGTAGTAGAGAAGACGACAAATCCATCATTGCAACAGCTTGCTGGATAGTTGCATGCTTTCATTTTGAAAAATTCAGTCAAGGGTTATGGGTATTAATTGTGACCTTGTAGTGAAGCTTATCCATTTACAATAAATTTTACTCTCGTTTTTCTGAATGACAGGATTGCTTAAAAAAAAAAAAAAATTCCTGTTATAGTGAAGGCGCCTTCATCTCTTAAGAGCTGCTGCTGCAAGTGCTCATCTAAGACCTGCTGCTGCATGCGCAATCATTTCTATGAATATCAGGATCACATTCATCTCTTAAGATCTGCTGCAAATGCTACCTCGAGTAGCTTGCGCGCATCAATAGTGTTTTAAAACCTTATATGTATGGTGCGGAGATGGAGCCAGGGGTATACACTCATCTGCTTCTGCAAATCAGCTGGTGAGCCATATTAGTTCAAATTCTGGTTTACAGGGAGAGCATGGTGGACACACATGTGCGCACCATACGGGCCAACAGCTATACAGCCAAAAACCATCCTTACGCATCAATATTTTTTCCTTAATCGGACTTAGATGAGAAAACGAGGAAGATTCTTCGGCTGGTATTATAACTCTTGACCAAATTACTCAAAGAAAAAGGTTTATTTTCCATTACTCATACATTATAACTTCAAAATATTAGCTAGATATACATGTATTACTACCAGTATAGGCACCAAAACGGAGCTGCTCAATGTCAGGCATGTTCATTTCCACAATTTTATAGCACTCAATTACTATGCTATATTTTTCTTCCTCCAAAAGTCTTAAGTTAACAAGCTCGAATTGGAAGAGTACGACAAACAAATAATGTCAATCTTAACATATTTTCTAAAAGGCACCATCCCCTGAAATATTATAAAAAATCAAATATCATAAGAGATCTTTTTATAAAACAATACAGAATAGTCTTCTAATATGTTCCAAACATGATACAGAGACTTGACAAAACATATGGTAAGCTGATGCCTAATCAAAAATTACAAAGCCATCAGACATGTACACCTAACAGATGCATAAAACAGATTTAGAGCATGGCTAAATCATGAGCCAAGTCAGCCCGCAACTAAGTCTAAACCAGACTAAAAACAGACACCAAGAAAGGCTAAAACAAGGGTACAGAGAAGCCTCCAAACCGAGTCTAAAACAAGCACAAATCTGACTGCAAATTGGACTGATAACAGAATGCATACAAGTTGAAGAATTTTACAAGAACCGATGCATCTTTGTAAGTGCAGACTTATAGTTTAACAAGCATACATACATATTTAAAACCCGGACTTGAATACTCAGTAAATTCATGTTAAATAGAGGCATGCAAACAGGACTGCTAACCAATCGAAATAGAATATGAGTCTGGAAATTTTACACAACACAAACTGAACAGCAGCATGACATGATCATCAAAACAGGAGCCCGTGAAAAATTCACACAAGCCCAAACATCAACTCTTCTTTCTACTACCTAGTACCTATCTTTAAAAATAAAATAAAAAAAATAAAAAAAAAAAAACAAACTTCCATTCCTACCAAACACTAATAGCTCATCTGTTCACTACATTTATTCCCGCAACCATGGTAAAAGACATATGAAACATTTTGGCTCCGTTTGTTTTGTTGGAGTTTTTTTGAGTTGTTTTAGATAAAATGATTGAAGTAATGATTAGAAAGTTAAGATTTTTTTTTTTAAAAAATTTGTGTAGATTATGAAATGATTGGTGAAAAAAATTAAAATAAAGTAGTGTAATAAATAAAATAATGGTAAAGAAGGTTATAAAAATGATAAAGTGAAATTATGAGAGATAATTTAATATTTTCTTATTTGTAGTTGAAGAAATGATTGGTAAGAGAATCGTAAGATATGATTGGCGAAGTGATATAAAAAAAACTCTTACGAAAACTGTATTAGAAACTTTTCATTTTTACTTTTTTTTTTATACATAATACACAATTTTATCGTGTGAGAAATTAAAAATGAAAACTGTATTATGTTACTTGATGCAACCGTCATACTAACGGATGTAACGTAAAATTTGTGAAAATATGTATTACCATTTTATACCTCTTGTCAAGGTGTACCACGAAAAGAACCACAACTACCGTGTATTTAATGTCAATTTTACTACCAATTCTCCTACTAAACATTAATTTTTTTGCTTATCATATCCCAAATTTTATGTACAATTAAAACCAAATACATCAATAAAAAAATCCCTTCAAAAAAAATAAAATTGCAAAGAGTGGGCCTCGTGCATCGCACAGGATCCACTAGTATTTATAACTTGGGAAAAAGAAATTATATGGGACAGCCGTTCTGTCAATCGTAAATGATCGTGATCCAGTGCGACTATACAGCGCGACTACGGGCTTACCTTGAATAAGACTCAGACTATACAGCGCGATCCAGACCGAACTCTATAATAGTCGTCAGTCGGACCAATTGGATCCGAATACTGGAGGCTAAACGTGGGAAAGTATATATGTCAGAATGATTTTGTCCTAGTTCACCTTCAACTAAGCTAAGTATTGAGTGATCTCTGACCAAGAGGATCACATGTCATAGTGATAAAGTAATTGGGCTTATCAAATTGCTGAACCAAAGTCACTACATTTTAGGTATCATTTACGATGTCTCTAGGACCGCCTATGAAAGAGGGTATTAATTCTTCTTCAATATTGTTGCAACAAATGTGTGGTATTCTTGCCAAACAAATAGTAACCATGAAGTTTTTACGAGAAGAAACATTCTTATTCATTCAGCTGAAAATGCCGACAGTTTTTAAATAAAAGCACACATCAAATTTTCCTGGGAAAAGAAGAAAGAAGAAGGGATCAACCAAAAACAAAATAAAAATCAAAGCACACATCAACTTGGCTTCCTTGTCTATGGTGATCAACATGAAACAATGCCGAACCCACCGTGTCATTAATTTTCTAGAGGCCACTCTAGCATATTTAACATAGAAGCACAAGTCCTGCCAAAAAGAAGCAGATTGATTAGGATTACTAATGGTAAATGGTAAAAACAAATAATAGATATATTACTAGTAGTATCTTTTTAATTTCAAGAAGAATTACTTGATTATTAGTTTGTGAACGTGATCGAAAATTCAAGTTGTATCCCCAGATCCATCAGTTCTTCCTTGATTCTAAGGGCTGAACTCTTAGCTTCCAAAGATAATGAACCGACAATCCTCTTCAAGGATGAACTCTCTCCGAAACAGGACGGTAACTCTTTTAATTTTTTGCAATCAATCATAAGTTGCTCTAGACGAGGGAAGGACTCAGTGGAGGCATTCCATTCCTTTAAAGAGTCATCCTTAAGATGAAAGAATTTCAGTTTTTGGAACACCAAATCTTCCGTCTCCAATGTTGGCTCCACAAAGGAACAGCCTCTTAGATACAAGACCTCAAGAACATGTAGCTCTGCTGCAATTGCTGATATATCCGTCCTGTGTAGCTTAAAGTAATCTAAAGTTAGTTTCTTGAGAGTTGAAGGGAAGTTGATCATGTATTGTCCGTGCACATAGCTTTTTAGCCGCAATGACTCCAATTCCCTATAAAAGTCAAATGTTTTTATTGATCCTTCATCATCAACTGGAGATCCTCCTAAAAAACAATCCAGCTTCCGAACGACGGGCAGCCTTTGGAGAAGCCTTCTGACATCTTTTCCGGTATATAAAATTGGACATGAAAAGCTTACCACCTTATCCAATATTTGATCACTAGATAGATATGCCTCATCTTGCTTGTCGTCGTCATCCGGAAATTTTAAGATGAATTCGCCTACTTTGACATACCTAAGACTTTTCATTCTCCAAAAAGTCTCTGGCAAATATACTTGCACCAATATTGGTTAATGTCAACTTTAAAGATGTTATATTCCGAGATTGGATATCCAAGATGGGATAGAATTTCGTCTCAACTCCATCAAAACAACATCAATATATCTCAGATGAATTAGAGAGCTAAGTTCATTTATATCACATTTTTGTTCCCGATCGAGACCCGAATCCAACACTTGAAGAAATCTGAACTTCCTTAGATTGATTTTACTAACTCCACCATAACGACCTTTACTAAAATAGCATAGGGTGCGTGCATTAGAAAGTGAGGATCCAAAGAAGAATACGAACATCGTCTTCCCTATGCATGGAAACACGATAAGGGTTTTTTATTGAATGGTTTGAAGTACTAGATGATGCAATTCCATGGTTCAAATTGGAAAAAGTTCCCGTCTCTCGCATTTTGTTTGACAAAATTCATGTATCAAATCATGAACATGAAATGTTTTTATCCCCCCACTAGAACTTCTTGCACCGACAATGATCAAGCTACCGTCAACTAGGTCGTCAAAGTACTCTTTTGCTACATCTTTTAGGCTTTTTGTCTTGGATTCTTGTACGAATCCTTCTGCAATCCACAGCCTTATAACACGGTTAACGTCGATCAGACAATCCTCAGGAAATGTGGCAAGATAGATAAGACAAGGTTTCAAATTCTCGGGTAAATGTTTGTAACTTAATTCCAAAATTTCCATACATCCCTCGTCAGAAACATAGTAAGGTAACCTTTGTTCAACTTCGCTCCACCACCTCATGCTTTTTTCCGTTCTAGCAAGTAGCCCTCCAATTACAACAACAACTAAAGCGAGGCCTTTGCAGTTTTTAGCAATCTGCTTTCCAATCTCATGGAGATATGGTGGTGAAAGGTCATTACAGAACACTTTCTTTTGTAATAATTCCCAACTTTCAACCTCATCCAGAAGTCGTAGCTGATGTGGGCTACAATTGATTTTGCATTTGTCCGCAACATCACAGGATCGGGTCGTGAACATAACTCTACTTCCATTTCGGTTATCAGGGAATGAGCTTTTTACTGCATTCCATGCACTTACATTCCATATATCGTCCAAGACTATAAGATACATCTGACCACTCAAACATTTCCGTAGTTGGTGGGCCAAGTCATCATTAGTCATGTCACGGCTTATGTCGTCAACCCCCTTAACCTGGCATATAATGTCATGTAACATTCTCCAAATATTATAATTTACCGAAACGGAGCAGAAGGCGAATACATTAAAATGACATTTCACTGATGAGGAACCTAAAACCTTTTTGGCTAAAGTGGTCTTCCCCAATCCACCCATGCCAACAATTGAAACAATGTCAAGTGACATAGGTCCCCTTGTAAGCAAGCCGGTAATTTTTTCTTTCTCATCTTCAAAACCCACAACAAATTCATTGATTTCGAAAGGTCGACCTTGTTCTACGACTTCACTAATGAAACCGACCGAACCAGGGAGGCATCTTGCTTTGTTTATGATGTTCTCTGATTTGATCATCTCAAGCTTTGCCTTAACCGCCTTAATTTCATCAAAGACTTTCGAAAGATAGGCCATATGATACCAGAATGGATGATCAAAGACGAACAACGAACTAATGCATGCCAGGATGACATGTTCCGTCAGATGTAAAACATTGACAACTTCTAACCATGTCTCGTTTTGTTCACTTTGTAAATCTAAAATATGAATGAAAAAAGGATTGAGAGAAGCTAGTTCCTCCTCAATTTTTATGATCTTGTATTTCGCAAAAGATACATACTTACGGTCACTATTCATCCTATCCTTCAGGCTTTTAAGATTCTTCAAGAGAAAGTCAAAAAATTGTGGAGAAATAACCTTTGGGAAATTATACAGAGATGAATCTGGGAATTTACCGTAAATGCATCTAATATCAGCATTGATAGCTTCGATTTTCATCATAAAATCACTTAGAAGCACTTTTTTCTTGGAGAAACCCCTTTCGATATCATCAAAAGGTATTAGGCCGTACAAACCCTCCCAGAAAAGAACATCAATTCGGCTGCAAATCGATTCCTCTGCATTTTGATTAGGAGGGTCGTTGAGAAATGTCAAAAGACATATGATATTGTCTTGAAGAATTTGAAAATCATCATCCTTCAAGTGAGTCGCCGGGTCCTCAAGAAAAAATTCGACAAAGCTAAAAGCAGTTTGTCCGAACATATGAGAATCAGATGGATGCGCATATATGGCCATTAGGGTTCCAAAGTACAATCTGGCAACATTAAGCGTGGATGGTTTGATATTTTGCAGCAAATGATAAAAGATAGAATTTGTTTCATCGTATGCATTTTCAAAGATTTGCGTCTTGTGTCCAATAAAGAAATGCCAACCGTGCAGCATCACCAGCAAAGGCTTGAACAAATATTTCTAATTCTCCCAAGTCTTGACGATATTTGCAATTCACGGCGAGTTTCAAAAGATTCTTCAAAAATATTAGCTTCTCTTCCAAGGTTTCAATCTGCTTCTTGAACGGAATGATTTCACTAGCTTTGTAGCTGACAAGATCATTTAAATTGTCGAGGATAGAATCCATAAACTTGAGGATGTTATAACTTGTGGACGTTTTGTATCGAAATGTCAAATGAAACAGATCTACGCACCTCCATGCTTCAGTTTCTACCTTCGACTGCTGAATTTTTTCTTTTAATTCATAAGTCAATTGATACCAATTTGTGTTGCTCCATTCTCGAACGTATCGCATGAAGGCGGTGAGCAAGAAGCCCCTTTTCTTCTTCATTTTCGCCCCATATCCCTTGAAATGAAGTGATCACAGAGCTCAATTTTAGCTTGATTTCTTCAACGGTATCATCCCATGTGGCTAACCATAGAAAGAACATCCTTAGGAATCTAAGCTCCATTTCAGCATTCTCGACACGCCTACCAAGAAAATAGAGCTCTCTAAGAAGAGAAACAAAATAGTTGTATTCCATTTTCTCCACTTCCAGTGTGATCTGAGAGCCTGATGATCCACGGTAAAGTTGCCCGATCATAGCATTTACTATATCGATCCTGATCATACAAGCACTGAAAAGCGCCTTTTTGTCAGAGAAATCTTTGTTCATCTCCTCAAAAGACAGAAGGAGATACACGTCCTCATGCAAAATAGCATAAATTTGAGTGCGGATTGAATCTCCTTCCTCTTCTTCAACATCCTTACACAGAGGATCGGTGAGAAATGTGAAAAGAAATATTAGACGATCCCGAAGAAATAGAAAATCATCCTTCAAAACAATAGCCAGGTGGTCAAAGAAAAAATCAACAAAGCTTTCAACGGCTTCACCGAGAAGAAAATAATCAAACACCGGCCGCACATCGTCGGACTTTAAGATGCCAACGCACAATTGCGCAATATCGTATGCGTAAGGTATGAACTTTTGCAACATATCAAAGAGGACTTCATGATCATTGTCTTCTTTTGCCCAATACAAACATGCTAACCATGCTACACTGTTGGCATAATTACCAGCAAAATTCATAAATCGAAGGTTTTCCTTCCCATCTGGGCAATGTATATTAGCTTTTTTCAATGTTCTATGCAGAAATTCTATCTTGATTTCCAAAATACGAAGTTGCTTTCCCAATGGACGAGCTCTATGGTAGCAAATCCTCTCAATTTTTTTAACAAAGTCTGACATCTGCAAAAATCCAGAAGACATATGTTGCATCATCATCATCATCGAGGAGGAATGTATAATATTTCGACACCAACCTTCAACTTGTTGTTTACTCTGCAGAATTTTCCCTTTCAATTCAAACATTACCGAATCAAAATCACCGGGACGACCTGTTTCACCCATTCGTTCGCGAAGAAGAGACAATGTTAATGTGAAGTCTTCCGGCCATATCAATTTAAGAGAAGTGATCACGGATCTCTGTCTTTCCATGATTTCTTCATCAATAATACTGGAATACTTTCCAAGGCACATACAAAACATTTCCAGCATTTTGACGTCCCTCATTGGTAAGTAGACTCGTCCCTCCATGGCAAACCAAATTGCTAAGAGCTCTTCATCAATCAATCGGAAGTATCCAGGAGTCATGCTTTCTTCCTCCATTGTTGAACTACTTGTTAATAAATCTCAGAAACTAATCCTGGGTTAAAAAGAAAAAAAAAAAAAGAGGGGAGGTGTTAGATCAACTAGTTAGACTTAGATCCGATAGTGGTATGAACATTTTGTTTACCTTTGGTGAATAATATTGTGACAATTAGTATTTGAAACATTGCCTGAAACCAGTTATTGTCATTACTATCACAAGTCAATCTGTAATAATAATACATATTGTGTGACTATGGTTAATACAATATGCTCTGATTCTTGTGCAATTTATTTGTTAAATGACATAATTTATTTTCATTGTGCAATTTCTTTGCTAGAGGTTCCATATGTACCTTTGCTGAATCAACGTGCTAATTATTGTCATTAATCTGAAGTGTAAGTTAGTAGTGCCATATTGGATGATGCTATTTATGCATTTTTCAGTAAATCGGTGTGACAATTCGCAGCGACACCGATTATGTAAATTCTCATTGTCCTTTTCTAAATTGTCGACCCACTTCTCCCTCCACTCCCACAAATAGAAGTGGTAGCCGACTCCCTGAGTAAAAAGACTTCTATCCAAGAGCCATTACAATAATAGTTTATCTTCAAGTCTTCTAATTTCATTATAAAAAATATTTTATTGGTGGGCCAACTCAATTATGGAAGCCCCCTTTTTTGAGGATTGCCACTGGCCCACTACGACTGTCTTTAGGCCGGTGGCTTTGCTGCTCTTCTTTATTAGAAGATAAAGTTATGGATCTCGAATAGATAAATGATATCATTTGAAAAAGATAAAAGTTGTCAAAATAAATTATTATCTAGCAGTTATTAGTAGATTGCTTGGCCAACTGCATGCGCACCATGAATAAATAACTATGTAAATTAATACAATAACCGAATGTATGAATAACACAATGAAACCTTAATTTTATTGATGCGATATGCATTGTGTTTGAGTGAGTGTAACAGTAATATAATTCAGAAATTAAAGATAGAAAAATAAACTAACCGAAATTAGTAATGGTACTAGTACCCCGATACTTCAATGCTGCAAAACCATATAATCTAGTTGTATTTTCTTCCTTGTCATAACCACCTTAATCAATAAATTTGAGAAAAAATTAGCATATATTAAGTCACATGCATTAAAGAATATATATAATAAATAAATAAAACAATAAAAAAATTAATAACCTCTAATATTACTTTGAAATAAACATTCAATAAATGTATCACCACCTATAACAAATACTTTCTATTCTTTATAAAAAAAATTGTCTATACCATTAGATGCTCTATAATATTTTTATACTAAACGTGTATTTAAGTAATATGTTGTATCTTAATCAACACATGTAGTTGTAGGTCGGATGACCAAATGTCTAGATTTTTAGCCTTAGGTTGCAGGTCCGAATCACTCCAGGAGCCACATTTTATTTTTTCCAAAAAAAAAAATGTTGCCGTGGAAAATGGTGCTGACGTATAAGGCTGACATGTCAATTTCGGATGACATGACATTATTTTTTGCCGGAAAAGTTGTCCAGTCAGAATTTTCGTGCGTTCGACCATTTTTGGCAGAAAAAAAAGAAAAAAAACCACTTAACGGACCAAAATTGTGACGGAAGAAAAACTGTGACAAAAAATGCAAAACTTGTCCAATTACAAGATTAAATTTGTAATTTTGCCAGAACAATGAGCCGAGAGAAGGTAAAAAACGGATCAATTGGCTGGGATCCCGAGGGAGGCCCTCGTGATCCGAACTGACCAACCTCATTTCCTCCAAATTTGAACTCCACACACCCGGTATGCAAAGTAATAGTATTATTGTGTACGTTTGATTTTGCAGAAATATAATTCCAGAATATATGGGAAACCTTAAAAAGAAAGAGAGAATAAATTTAATTATAAGTAAATCCATATCTGAACTAGTCTTGCTCCAGCTTAAAAAACCTTTTCCCACTCTAAGCCCTCTCCTCTCTTTGATTGTGATGAGAATTTTATTGCTGACAGTAACTAACAATACTCGGAAATAAGATACAGAAGATCGAATCATACCAACAGCATGGGAAGAACGGAGCAGAGGTCCCCTTAATTAGGAGAAAGGGTAGCAATGGAGTTTGTAGCCACAGCCCACAGATGATATCCACCACCACCGATATAATCCTATTGAGATTAATAATAATAATAATAATGAGAAGCGAACTGCAAGAATGTTGTTGCTGTTTGTAGTATGCAATAATGCAAAGGATTGGTGGGGTTTGGGATAGATTTTTCTACCTTCATCGCTGTATGTGAACCTCATATTATTGGATATACATATATTCTCTTAGCCAATGAAACTAATCCACGTGTTGTTTCATCCTCCTCATAGGTATAATTACTCATCTCCCCCCTGTGGAATTAATTGGAGAAAAAAACCATGTAGTTTTGGAAAAAAGACATCCAGTGGGGTCGCAATGTTTCCCACTTGTTCTAAGTTATTTCAACCATATGTCTACATTGTCCATCGGTCCCAATATAAATCATTATCAACGATAATCTGAAAGATTAGATATCCAACGTAAAATAAATCGTGTAAACTTAAACCGTAACAAATTCAATACACAAGACAAATAGAGCAACAAAAACATGTCACATTTTCTGCAAAATGTAACTCTTTTTTAGAGACGTGAAGATTGTGAATCACTTCTCATCCAGCCCTATCAAGAGTTTCCACCTACAAAATAAACCTCAATACGATGTATCCAGAACAATGTCACAAAGTCGATCCTTTTAGCTTCGACTTTACGTAATGAAACATTATAGAAAAACAATAAACGTACCATAACTACACGGTCAAATATCCCGAACGCTTTACCTTCCAAATCATTAATATGCTTGAAAATGTGTTTCACTCATTTTTTATACGACATTTCTTTTTCTTATCAGCAATAAATACGTCATTGATCTCGTGCTCATTCATTTGGTGAAAAAAAAAACACCTATATAATCCTATTGAGATTAATAATAATAATAATAATAATAATAATAATAATAATAATAATGAGAAGCAAACTGCAAGAATGTTGTTGCTGTTTGTAGTAGGCAATAATGCGAAGGATTGGTGGGGTTGAAATAATTGAACTGTTTGGCAAGAATGGTTCTGTGCTGACATGACATGCTAAAAAAAAGCTTAAAACAACACCATTAGTGCAATTCCCTGTAAGAATAATTATGTCGTGGCTTTTATTGGTTCTCGATTAATTTCTTCCTAAAAGTAATAGTGGTGCTTATAGGAAATTCGTTTTTCCCTAGGAAATATCTTATTTATTATTTATTGGTTATTTAAAAGGAGTTTTAATCCGATTAAAACTCGAGCTTTGATGGACGGCGAGATTAAAGTAAAAGCACCAGATCATTCGGATTTCGGCTTCCTCCGCCTTTATAAAGAAATGCTTTCTTTCATCATAATAAGCGTACGAAAAAAAGCCAACACATAACGGTTGTAGCGATGAGAGAGATGTCGGAATCCTCTCATCAAGACGGCAACAACAGAGACGTAGTCGAGTAACGATGGATGTAGGGAAACGATCCCGGTGTTTCTTCCGCCGTTCGGTACAAACACCGGGATCGTTTCCCTACATCCATTGTTACTCGACTACGTCTCTCTCGTTGCCATCTTGATGAGAGGATTCCGACATCTCTCTCCTCGCCTACAACCGTTATGTGTTTGGTTTTTCGTATGCTTTATGATGGAAAGAAAGATTTCTTTTATAGGCGGAGAGAGGCCGAAATCCGAATGATCTGGTTTTAACTTTTAATCTCGCCGTCCATCAAAGCCGAGTTTTAATCGGATTAAAACTCCTTTTAAATAACCAATAAATAATAAATAAGATATTTCTAAGTGAAACGAATTTCCTATAAGATCACTATTACGGGGAAGAAATTAATCGCTCAATAAAAGCCACGACATAATTTTTTTTACATTCCCCACCCCACCCACCACCCCCACCCCCCGCCCGAAAGTAAATGAAAGAATAAAGAAGAAGTTAAAAAGAAAGATGCTGTTTTTCCTATGTCATCAAAGTGAGTACTAATAATTCTCCTTAGTGCTAAGGGCAATAGCTTTACAAACCACATGTTTTTCTTCTTAATTTTGTGTCCAAATTAACAAGTTTGTATAAAATCCTCCAAAAATAAAGAATATTAGACACTTGAATTCATAAAAAATAAAGTCACGGATAGGAATACCATCTAGCAACTACTAATTACTTATTCAATCAAAATCTACCAAAAATAAAGAATATTAGACACTTGAATTCATAAAGAATAAAGCATAGGGAAATGAATACCATCTAGCAACTACTATATACTTATTCAATCAAAATTTATTCAATCATCATATCCATATTTTTCATAAGTATATAGACGTGCTTGACGAAGTTTTCCGACAAATAAGCTATGGGAGGAGAAAACAATAAGAAATGATAAAGGATTTTATGTTTTCAAAAGATGTAAATATAACACATATAAAAAAATTGTGATGGATATTTTTTTGTCCAATATTGTTGAAGTATTATTATTTTGGACGTCTTTTCAACCGTAATTTTTATTAAAGCATTGAAATGCATTTTTTTTCTTAAAAGTAGAAATATGTCATTCAAAAAAATGGAAATATGTATTGTTATGGCTATCGGTTCGGTTCGGTTCTTCGGTTTCATTAGTTAAAACCAAAACCAAACCAATTAGAGTCGGTCCGGTTCGGTTTTACAATTTTTAAAAACCATTTAAACGGTTCGGTTTGTTTCAGTTCGGTCGGTTTGATCGGTTTTAAGAAAAATGAACACCCCTATTGGATATACAAATATTCTCTTAGCCAATGGAACTAATCCACGTGTTGTTTCGTCCTTCTCCCAACCACCAGATAGATATAGGGGTATCTCCTCCTCAGAGGCACAACCAAAATTATACAACGGGTGACACAACGTGATCTTTCATTCTTGATTTTGATGAGTCTACATCACAATCAATTAACACTTGTAAAATCAAGGGTAAGAGATCATGTTTTGTCACCCGTTGTGTAATATTCGTTGTCTATCATTACTCATCTCCCTATGGAATTAATTGGAGAAAAAAACATGTAGGTGTAATAGTTTTGGAAAATGATTAATTGTGATATCTCAACTTGACAAATTGGAGGAATAAATAGACGACGGATCGATCTAAACAGATCTGTGTGGGTGTGACATTAATTAATCAATCTCCTTCATTTGATATACCTTTAAAAATTGAGGAAATTTCAAAATATATACCTTTGGATAAAAATAGTTTGTTTTATATACTCTTACTAGCCTAAAACCCGTGCATAATGCCCGGGACGACTCAACTTCTTTAAATATATTGTCAAGGACAGTTTGACATGTGACTCAACAGGCACGACCCGGACCGAACTTCGAATTAGTCGGACCAGTGGGTTCTTGATACCACAAAATAAGAACTTACATGAAAATAAGAACTTACAAAGCAATGTGATTGGAAAACCACAAAATAAAATGACAACATCATACTTATGGCGATCCGGAGCACGGTTATCACAATCATTATATCACTTACAATCTCTACTTCAAATCCGCGATCTGCATTATAATCATACCAAAAAACCACGTGTAAGACACCCAAAAATTAAAAAATGCCTATCACAGGTTTTGAAATTTTGTCACAAAAAGAAAGAAAAAAAAAAGAAAAAAACAAATTTACTAAGCAACATGATTGGAAAAACCTAAAATGAAATACCATAATGTTTATGATGATCTGGAGCAGCCATAATGTTCATGATACCTTAAATCCCTTACAATCTTTAGTTTATAGAACATTCAAATCCTAGTACTGCATTACGATCCTATAAAAAAAAAAAAACAGAATTTAGTTTTCTTTTTAAAAAACAAAAAATAACTTTATCTTAGAACAATCGCAAAAGGAAAATATTAAATGTAGATCGTAGAGACCAATAATTAGACAATAGTAGAAAATTTTCAACATAGAAGATTGAAGGAAGATAGAATCAATATTAATGAAATTATTTGGAATTGTAAAATACAACGTAATATTACTTCCAAAATACAAAATTATTATTCAAATTCAAAATCCAAATTCTTATTTCCTTTTACTTGAGATTCCAAAAATAATGCATTGAATTCATAATTATTACTCAAATTCAAAATTTAAATTCTTATTTTATTTTACTTGAAACTCCAAAAATACTACATTGAATTAATAATTATTATTATTCAAGTTATTATTTCATTTTACTTATCTTCAATTATTTCGTTTTACATGAGATTCTAAAAATATTGCATTAAATTCATAATTATTATTTAAATTCAAAATTCAAAATTCATACTTTTATTTCCTTTTACTTGAGATGCCAAAAATATTTCATTAAATGCATAATTAATATCAAAATTCAAAATTCAAATTCTTATTTAGTTCTTGAGATTTCAAAATTTTTGCATCAATTTCATAATTATTCATAAATATATAATTATTATATTTAAAATTTAAAATCCAAAATTCAAATATTTATTTCCTTTTACTTGAGATTCCAAAAATACTACATTGAATGCATAATTATTATTTAAATTCAAAATTCAATTCTTATTTCCTTATTTGAGATTTCAAAAAATTTGCATTAATTTCAAAACTATTCATGGATATATAAT
Organism: Gentiana straminea; assembly: GCA_036785695.1. Lineage (NCBI taxonomy): Eukaryota > Viridiplantae > Streptophyta > Magnoliopsida > Gentianales > Gentianaceae > Gentiana > Gentiana straminea. Next base: position 183,627 of record JAVUPR010000418.1, on the reverse strand, counting down.
TATTATTCAAAATTCAAAATCAATTTTTTTTTCCTTTTACATGAGAATCCAAAAATACAACTTTAAATGCATAATTAATATCTAAATTCAAAATTCAAAATTCTCATTTAATTTTACTTGAGATTTCAAAAAAACTGTATTAATTTCATAAAAATTCATGGATATATGGGTTTTTCATTTTTTTTCTTTCGTTTTTCTTGAGATTTCAAAAATACTGCATAAATGCATAATAAATATCTAAATTCAAAATTCAAATTCTCATATCATTTTATTTGAGATTTCAAAAAATTTGTATTAATTTCATAATAATTCATGGATATATGGGTTTTTTTCGTTTTTTTCTTCATGAAAACCGAGAATTAAATAAAACGGGTCATTGAGCGGGTCAATTGGTCGATACGGGTCAATTAATTTTATTTGCCTTCCTCTATCCATTATATATATTGTTAAAATTTTACACATATGAGAAGATAATAATTTATTATGAATTTAGTTTATATTAGCATCTGATATTTCCATTAGATTTAAATTTCAAATAGACAATTCAAATCCATGATCTTCATTATTAAAAATAAACCATCCAAAAATAAAACGCATATCACAGGATCTGAAAATGGCTTTAAAAAAACAAACTTACAAATGATTGGAAAACCCGGAATTGAGATGCATATTGCGAGACATATTTTTCTCATCGAAAGCCACAATAAATGCATATTCATTTTACTTATTTTCCAAATCAGTTATTGCCGAGATATTTTTTTAATGATTTGCCGAGATTTGAGGAGGTTGACTGGACTGAAAGGGGTGAAAAGCGGGCTTTAGGTTTAAATTACTGGTAATTGAGTTAAATTACGCTTAGAATCCATCCTATTCAATTAGGAGATTTAGTTGAGTATTTTTTGGATTGATATGTGTAATCGAAGTAGTTATTGCTGAGATTTTATTTTTTTGAAATGATTTTTCGAATCGAATCAATATTGCCGAGATTTTTGCAGTTATTGAAGATTTTTGCAGTTATTGCTGAGTTTATTTTCTTGAATGATTTGCCGAGATTTGAGGAGGCTAACTGAACCGATTTTATTTATTTATTTATGAAGTGACATGTATGGAACGGATCAAAATGACCATGAACCTGTGCATAACGCGTGGGGATGGTGTTCAACTTTAAAAACAATATGCATCGAACATATAATATATATTTTTTGAATAAACATATAATATTTTTACAAAATAAATTTTGTATCAACATATAATTTGTGGTTACATGTAGCATTCCCTATGATCTACATTATATGAAAATCCCGGAACTAACGTATGTTACATGTAGCATTCCTTATCATCTACGTAAATATTGGAATTAACACAGCAAGCTATCAGGATTAGAAAAACTAAGATATTTTGATTTTTTCTGATTACAAAATAAAAATATTGCCGTATAAAGACTTTTTACAAAAACGAATGTAAACTCAAGAGATATGTCGTACAGAATTCACCCAAATTGACGCACCCCTTATTGGAGATGTGATGCTTATGTGAATATGCTAAGAAGGATGCTCAAGAGATAAAATGCATATGTGAATATGCTAAGAAGGATGCTTCTATATATATATATAATTATTCCCCGACTCTAAATCCTCACATTTTGGAATATGTAAAGGGAAAGAAAAATTTTAATTTTGAATAATAAATATGAATTTAATGCAGTATTTTTGGAATCTTAAATAAAAGGAAATATATTTTGAATTTGAATTTGAATAATAATTTTGAATTTTGGAGTAATATTAGAATTTAAATAGGAGTTAATGATGGTTTTAAAAATAAATTTGTTTTTTTTATTAAGGAAATAAAGCGGGTTTGGAGCGGGTTAATTGGATAATTGGGTTAAATTCCCTCCTCTATATATTATATATATATATATATATATATATATATTTAATTCTTACAAGGATAACCCTATCAAAATACTCGGTAGGACGGGCAATTTGGCATTCAGGACGGGATATATTGTCATGAGGCCGGGTTATGTTTCATTGAGGTCGGATTAAAATAACACGTCCCGACCAAATTTTCTCACTCGGACGGGCTAAAAATTCCGTTTTTTCTTTTTTTTGGCTGCATCTTCTTGATTCCCTTCATGTCAATTTACATATTAATCCCTCCGTACTTGTCTCCTTCATCAACAAAGTATCCGTTTACGGCATTTCCCCCAATCCAATGTCAATTTATGTCGTTAATTTACATATTTAGTGTGTTTTGTTATATACATAAAAAAAAACGACAGCCGTAATATTTAGTCCGAATGTGTGAAAATTGCTCAAGACGTGTTATCAAGAAGATGCAGCTCCCTTGCCACCATTGCTGCCGGGTCGAAGCTTTTTCACCAAATAATTTCTGCCGTGAAGAAAGCGATGTTTTTTAATTGTAAAAAAAAAGAAGAAAAAAAACAAAACAAAACAATTTCAGGACGGGTTTTTTAGCACGACCGAGTGAAATTTTTTACTGAGGACGTGTTATTTTTGTTTGATACAAAACTCGATTAATCCAAACAATATACCTAGAAAGAAGAAGGGAAAATAAATATCATGCGAATATACTAGATATTTCATTTGTTGTTCAATTAAGCCTAGGGCTAGCAAACCAGAGCAAGATATTAAGGGAGTGACACAAAACATAGCAAGAAACACGGGGCCTTTGTTACGCCCCCACGATGCTTTGAGATGCGTGTTGTGGCATTTTAGTGGGTCCCACTGCCACGCCATGTCGTGGTATTTGTTGTGTTAGTATCGGAATTAAAATCCATGTTTTATCTCTGTATTGCAAATTTGTAGGTATTGCTGGTTTGGCAGTGACATATGGGATCAATCTGAATGTATTGCAAGCATCAGTTATATGGAATATATGTAATGCTGAACAAAAGATGATATCTGTTGAGAGAGTTCTTCAGTATTCAAATCTTGCAAGTGAATCACCTTTGGTTATTGAAAATAGCAGACCGCCGCATGATTGGCCTAACACCGGCACCATCAGTTTCACGAATTTGCAGGTAAAAACCGAGCGTCTTTTCACACAGTACACTTTTCTGACCAAATTGATTACGTGATATCATGCGATTTGCAGATTCGATATGCAGAACACTCGCCATCGGTATTGAAAAGTATAACCTGCACATTCCCTGGAAGAAAGAAAGTCGGTGTTGTAGGAAGAACAGGAAGCGGTAAGTCGACGTTGATACAAGCGCTCTTTCGAATCGTTGAGCCGAGCTACGGAAACATCGTAATCGATAATGTCGATATTACGAAAATCGGTCTTCATGATTTGAGATCAAGGCTTAGTATCATTCCTCAAGATCCTACAATGTTTGAGGGTACTGTTAGACTCAACCTTGATCCTTTGGAACAGCATTCTGATAATGAAATATGGGAGGTATATATATATTATTATTACCTTTCTGTCCCTCGATTTTCTGTTTGTTTTTACGGGTTTTTTTTTTACGCAGATTAAGAAAGTGATAAATGTCTAAAATACCCTTTATATCAAACAGGCTTTGAAGAAATCACAGTTAGGGGATATCGTGGCCCGAAAACCGGAGAAGCTAGAAACTGCGCAGGTAAATTGATTTATTGTGAGTGTATACTCGACTTTTTGAAAGTCGAGCGTTTTCGTGTAGTGCTACAGTAAGTTTGTTGTGGTGCCGTAAATAAACGAATTAAAGATTTGTTTTTGATTTGATGGGATTTATATATAGTTGTGGAAAATGGAGAAAACTGGAGTGTAGGACAAAGGCAATTATTCTGCTTAGGAAGAGCATTATTAAAGAAAAGTAGAATCCTTGTTCTTGATGAAGCAACGGCATCCGTTGATTCTGCGACTGATGGGATCTTACAGAAGATCATAACCGAAGAATTTAAAGATCGAACGGTTGTTACGATTGCTCATCGAATCCACACGGTTATCGATAGCGACTACGTCCTTGTCCTAAGCGATGGTAAGAAAACTATACTCAACTAAACTACGCGTGCTTTTACGTGTGACTCTGCATCAGAATTTCCCGTTTTTTTCTTATTTCTTTTTTGTTTTTGTTATTATAACTGAATTTTGAATGTGTTTAATAAATGAAAAACAGGAAGAATAGCAGAGTATGATACACCAGCAAAGCTACTGGAAAGAGAGGATTCATTTTTCTCTAAATTGATAAAAGAGTACTCCAAAAGATCACATAGTTTTACCAGTTTAAACAAGCTTCAATAATAACAACTTCTTGTTGTAATCAATCAAAAGACATAAAACCTTTGATTATTGTAGCATTTATTATGATGATGAAAATGTGTATGATGAAACAATTGGAAAAAAATATGAGTATTGTTTTTTGAAGCATCCACTTTGAGTTGAATCTTGATTTTTTTTTTTTTATATTTTTTTTTTATTGTTACGGTACTTAAAGGCATCACAAGGAATATGCTTTTTGGGCCATTATATTGACATTCGAATTCTTGAAAATCGAATCTTAACTCAACATTCGACTTTACAAAGGGTCGAATGTCCATTTTCGACCTCTGTAAAGTCGTGCCTGGCTTGAAATGTGATGCCTTTAATAAACATGGCTTGCTGAGGGAGCCTGCATTGTATCATCAGCCAGCTCTAGTTGGTAAATCATTAAGTACAATAAAGCTTGCCTCGCGAGCAAAACTTTATTTCGATTCGTATAAGCTCGTGTTTGTTTAAATAAACAAGTCAAAATCAAATAGTTTGTTAAACTCGATGTAACGCCCCGTTCCCGGATACCGAGCCCTTATCTGGAAAAGAAACGTTCGGCACGTATAATATTAAATAAATTTAATATTATACGTAAACTTCTACTATGTCGTATCGAGTTTAGCAAACGGAAGCTAAAAAGACTTGGAAAAACCTTATAAAATCTACTAAGAATAGATTCAAACCGACTAGAGATAGAAGGTTATCCTTAAAACAACGAAAAGAAACTTACAACATATGAAATCTCAAATAAAGGACTTACAAACTTGTCTTACAACATGAAAACAAAAGTACTACATATTCTTTAAAGATAATATACAACATAATCTAGTACAATGTTTATAAACTAAAACAACAAGGAAACATCCCTGAGCATCTCCATCACATATCATCATCAAACTCCTCAACGAGCTTAAGATCAACATGTCCGTCTTCTCACCCCAAAAGCATACAACAAAACATGCAATTGAGATAAGTACAAAGTAGTTAGCAAGAAGAAGAAGCTAATGTATAATTAGAGTTTACAACGAAAGGTTCATTAGTTATTTTTAAGTTATCTTTAAGAGACCGACTCAATTCTGGGTTCACTTCATGCTCATCAACATGTTGTGACTATTGGTTTCTAGCTTAGCTTATCTTTGTTACATCATCATTCGGGGTCACTACGCATGGTGCTACTCACCATGAAGTATCCGTGTGTGCAACATAATGAAGGATCACACCAATATCCACGGGGTAAAGCCCGATAGAGTACACGCTCGGCGGAGTCCCTCCGTACGTAGGGTCTCGGACTTACAGGCTGGTGTTCCTCTGTACGTTGGGTCTAAAGACTCACGAAGTTATCCACTTTATCTGAACGCCCACACATCGCGATATAGACTTGTGCCTTACCAAGAATGCATTGATGTTTAATCTTTTTTCTACACAAATATGTTTATTATTAATTGTTAACTAGCCACCTAAGAATTTTCAAGTAAGCTTCCTCACCTCTAATACTCTCTTTCCTAGACCACTAGACACGGACAAGGCCTAGCACATACACAGACATTGAGGAATACTAATTCCACAAAGCATAAGCCATGCATACCCTTCCGACGGTCCCGAACTTCAACTCTATGGAAGAGTACATCCGGTGCCGGAACTAAACGAATCAGAAGATTAATCAAGACTTGTTCATGTTCATTTATTGTTATTAGATCAAGAGATAACAATTAGAACTCATCTCGTAGCTTAAAACACTCAAAACAACATTTAAACAGTGTTGGGGGCGCCAACACCTTTGGCGTGCGCCAAAAATGCATCAGAGACTCTTCTAAACTCTCTGTTCAGGTTTGAGGGCCGCCAAAGCCTTTGGGGCACGCCAAAACTGCTTCAGAGAGTTCACATAACTCTCTGAACAGGTCAGAGGGCGCCAAAACTGGGCAAAACTGCACAAAACACAATTTTCTGCACTCTATCGATTTCTACTCAAACCCGACCAAGTTTAACATCAACATATACATCCAAAAGGCATCAAAACATGTTCTAAACATGCTATAACACGTCGTATTACAACAACAACAACTAGCATGATTTCTAATCACAAATCATACCCAAAACACAACCTTAACACCATAAAACCTTAATTAAACATTAGGAAGAGCCTCTTACTTTATCAAAGCAAAACTCCAAGACAAAACCTGCAGCACTTCCTCAAACTTCAACCAAAACCTATTTGATCACAATTAAACTTAGATTAATTGATGATCAAAAGCTTCTAAACTACAAGAACTACGAATCAAGCCAACCAAAGCCTTGAAGATAGATCAATCCTTGACAAAACCACGAGATTAGGGCTAAAACCATTACCTTTCAAAACTCGCACTTTTAGTATTAAAACGATCCTCTCTTCCCCGCTCGATTCCGATTCTTCAATTATTTCGAAAACCGATCACGGACTTGTAAGAATTCGGAAGAAGTCTTCTTTTCCTTTTCTTTTCTATTTTCTCTCAATCTTTTCCTTTCCAAGTTCAACAATGCTCTGCACCTTTTGGGATTCTGACAACTTCTCTATTAGTGGGAAATTATTGCCAAAATTAACTTCCACACTAATTTCTAATTAAATCCATCAATTCCTTTTAATTACCTATAAATCCCCAAAACACATTTATTTTCATTAACAACCTATTTTCGAAATATATATATAAATATATATAAATACTTTAATCCATAAATTAAATAAACATAATATACCGAACTTTACAAATTGACACGTCTGCCTTTTCCCAAAGTTTGGGATATTACATTCCTCCCCCTTTAAGTGGAGTTTCGTCCTCGAAACTTGAACAGGCTCAAACTGTAGATCTTCCTCTAACACTTTTCCTTAAACGAACCAAAACCGAAGCTTCACTTGTTTACACTTGGATCACAAACAACAACTCGATGCTTGATATTCAAAGAACCAAACTTTACGGATTCCCAAAACTCGAACCAACCTATGTACACTTAGCCAAAACTGACCAACCACTTCTTGAACTTCTGAAACCACATTAACCAAGCTCCTAATCAACAAACAGCCCTCTATACACACTTACCCGGATGGTGTCCGAAATGTTTCCTAAAGGTTGAAGGGTAGGCTTAACTTCTTAGCTATCTTACTTAACACAAAAGCTTTGACATCTTGTATTAAACAAAGCTGACATAGCTAATTTGTCCATTAATAATGTATCTAAAGTTAGTTCCTTTACTTAAATATAATTACAACGTGAATTCGAGTTCATGTCATAAGAATACTTTTAAGAAAACAAACAAACTAAAAGATACATGGTACGGCGGCATCCAAAGCAAAAACTCTTGTTGGTCGACTTGCTCTTCCTTGGTTGTTCCCTTGATTCCTTCTAGCATTCCTTACAGGGCAAGCTTTTGAAAAGTGTCCCGTCTCCCCGCAAAGGTAACATCCATTTGAATCTGCCCGACATTCCCCGGAGTGATTCTTTTTGCACTTTGCGCAAACCGGTACATCAACTGTTGACTTGGCTGCAAGTGGTGCGACATTCTTTTTATCATCTTGTTGCTGAGGTGCTTCCCGATATTCTAAAAAGCTGTCTTCAAAAGGTCTTTTTACTCCAATAACGATTGAGGGTTTGTTCTTAAATGTCTCAACTTCCAAAGCCTTGTTCAACAACTCCGCCATGGTCCTTGCTGTGAATCCCAACATCCGTGCTTGTATTTCCCAAGACAAACCGTTCTTGAACAAAGCCATCTTCTTTTCTTCAACACTCAAAATCTCGGGGTAGAACTGACCCAACTCATTGAACCGATTGATGTATTATGAAACCATCATATTTACACTTTGCTGGAGTTTCAAAAACCGATTCGCTTTATTTGCCTGTACCGCAGGTGGAAAGTATTCGATGTAGAACAACTTCTTAAATGCTTCCCAATCCGTGACCTTACCGTTGATGCTCTCAAACGCATCTATCCAACTTTCCGCCGCGCCCCAGGAGGAAACCTACTACCAACTGTGCCATCTCTGTTTCGGGTACATTCACATTCCTACACGCCTTCTCAAAGCTCCTTATCCATAATTCTTCCTTACCCGGTTCCACATTACCGGAGAAGTCTTGAACCCTGTTTCTCTTCAACTTTGTATACCAATCAACTGTTGGAAACTGATCTTGAACTGGTGGTGCCACTGGAGGTCTTACCGCTTGAGCAACTGGTGGGTAAACCGGCAGGTAAACTGGTAGGTATCCAAATGGTACTTGAAGTGGGTATGGAGGTGGATAGGGCTATTGAGGTTGAGTCACTGGTGGTACTTGGTGGTAAGAGTAGTATCCTTGGTGTTGAGGTGAGATGTGGTATGGTTGGTGGAGTCCATAAGGTGGATAATCAAAACCGTAGTGATGGTCAGCTCTTGGTGACGGAGGCATGGTTGGTTGAGGTGGATAACTCGCGGGGGAGGATAAAAAGCACGTTGATAAGGAGGGATAACCGGAGAAGGTGGGTGGCTTACCGGTGGCGGTAGGGGATACACATTCGTCACTTTGGAGGTACGTACACCGAGGGTATATCACCTACTACGGTGACTCGCAAAGGTTCATCATCAGGTAGTCCATCATTCCGAGGTATCTCTTGATTAACTTGAGGTTGAGGTTGTTGCTGGTGAAGCATCTCGTTCTGAATCTGATTCTGACCACCCTCTTGCCCAACTCTTGAACTCTCACCTCTGAAAACGCCTCTGTGGGTTTCTACCATTCTGAAAGATCAAGGAAGATCAGAATGTTACTAAGTGATCTAAAGAAATCTTATCTTAAGGAAAAGAAGCCTAAAGGACGCTTCGCTCTGATACCAACTGTAACGCCCCGTTCCTGGATATCGAGCCCTTATCCGGAAAAAAACGGTCGGCACGTATAATATTAAATAAATTCAATATTATACGTAAGCCTCTACTACGTCGTATCGAGTTTAGCAAACGAAAGCTAAAAAGACTCAGAAAAACCTCATAAAAGCTACTGAGAATAGATACAAACCGGCTAGAGATAGAAGGTTATCCTTACAACAACGAAAAGAAACTTACAACATATGAAATCTCAAAGAAAGAACTTACAAACTTGTCTTACAACATGAAAACAAAAGTACAACATATTCTTTAAAGATAAGATACAACATAATCTATTACAATGTTTATAAACTAAAACAACAAGGAAACATCCCCGAGCATCTCCATCACATATCATCATCAAACTCCTCAACGAGCTTAAGATCAACTTCGTCCGTCTTCTCACCCCAAAAGCATACAACAAAACATGCAATTGAGGTAAGTACAAAGTACTTAGCAAGAAGAATAAGCTAATGTATAATTAGAGTTTACAATGAAAGGTTCATTAGTTATTATTAAGTTATCTTTAAGAGACCGACTCAACTCTAGGGTTCACTTCATGCTCATCAACATGTTGTGACTATTGGTTTCTAGCTTAGCTTATCTTTGTTACATCATCATTCAGGGGCACTGATGTATAACATTTATATGATAAAAATTACGATGTTTTATATACGTTATCGACTCTTTTTATATAAAATATAAGAAATTATTACGATAATCTTATAAAATATTAATAGTTATGAATAAATCTAAATACTATAAAAATCTAGTAAAAGTGATAAAAAAAAGTTATAAATTTTGTACCGGGTTAATAACCGGAGTGTCGTGTCAGATTTACGTGGGTATTTTTGGTGTTTTATTTGCAGATCTTAGGTAAACCAAGACCTCGAGTGACGACACTTTTTGAAGTAAAATCGTATCTTTTGAAGGAAGTAAGGAAGTGCCACGAGATTTAAAGTTCAAGTGGATCAATGGTTCGTGACACCATTATCAAATTATATTTTCGACGAACAAATGGCCCATCAAAAAGGCATTTTCTGAAGAAGAGTCCTTCATGGAAGTTATAGATCTTTTCAAGAGCTTTCCAACGCTTCTTGAATTATGTCATTTGGAGATCCAGAGCTCAAGTTATGATTTTATCAAGTTTCAGATCAAGTTATGGAATAAAAAGCTACCCGGATCAATCCGGATTTATGTCGGATCGATCCGGCTTGTCAGTTAGAAACATAATGATTATCCAGCATGTGGTCCTGCAGAGAATATCCTGGGGATAATGTTTTTTATTCCCGGATCGATCCGGCATCACCCCGGATCGATCCGGCCCTGGAAATTCTGCCTATAAAAGGGGCAGTTCATACGGCATGCAGGGGGGTACCAATATAGTTTCTTAACCTCTTTTTTTCTTAGAAGTGGTATGTATGTATATAGGCCTTATGCCATAAATAAAGTAGTATCGTTATAATGCTCGAGAAATTATCGAAAGATCGGTGTTGTTGAAGTCGTTGTAATGTCCGGAAAAGACGATTTCGAGTCGGCGGTTGTAATCGGGTAATTTCTATAATAATTATGTTTATGTTTGTTATTTTCATCTTTTTAGCTTTTATAATGTTATTAGGCTAAATCTAATAACTAGCCAAAGTTATGTAATCGTTTTATTTCGATCTTTTCGGTAAAGGAATGTTTGTAAGTAAAATTGACTAAAATTGAGTTAATTGAATCTTTTTCTACTCGTAACGTATTGATAATATTCGGATTGACGTAATTAACCAAGATGAATCGCACCATATAACCTAACGATGAACCGACCGGAGAAGTTAGGATATGAGATAAAAGATAGAAAAACCGGAGGGTAAAATTGGCCGTGCGAAAGCGTGACTACGGAATCCTATTTCCTACCCGGGGCGATTTGTCTTGGGAAAGATAGATCTTATTAAAATTGTGCTCAAGATCATAATAATGTTAAAATCAACAGTTTAATTGAAACTAAAACCGGAAAGTTAAATCGATCCGCTTGACAACCGGAGCCTTTTGAATAACATCGGCCATCTGACAAATGGAATAACCTCTTTTATCCGGGGTAGATTTGTACTCGGTACCTGTTCAGACTAACTGAGATTAGCATGGGGCAGTTGTGGATATTGAACTGATGACAATGACATATGACAATTTCATACGCTCGTGTGAGGAGGAATTGTTAACCTCAGGAGTGCACCGTTTCATTTACTCAATTGGACCTAATATAAAAGATCGAGCGCATTCTGTTCACTGAAAAGATCGTATAAATCAATTATATAAACTTTGGCTAGTTCTATAAACTTAACTAAACTATATATTGGTATCTATATATATTTATATCTATATATATATATTGCAATTTATGTACATCTATATATATTTATATATCTATATATATTATATTAGAATAACTTTTAAATTATGCATTTATTTTATGTTAAGTAGAATAGTAGTGATCTGTGTTATAAAATTACGGTTTAGATCGAGTTAATAACAGCTCTTTGGTGTTTAACCACACTTAAAAGAATTACCACGTTTCCCTGAGGATTCGACACTCTGACTCACCATACTAGCACTACGGTTGGACCCGATACACTGTCGGTTAAGGACTGGTATTAGCACTAGAAAAGGCCACGTCAGCTTTCTGGCGCCGTTGCCGGGGAACGACGCTAATTTCTTTTTTTTTGTGTCTATGGTTACTACTTGTATTAGCTAAAAATTCTCGAGAATAAGTCAACACTTTTCTTATCTCATTTCTATTTTTATTTTTCGTCGGTACTTACCTTATAGGTAAGTTACCAATTTTTTCTACTACTATCAATTTCGTGTTATTTTCTATTTTCGTTAGTTGATGACCAGAAGTAGTAAGGCCCCACTCACTCCTTATAAGCCTGATATAAACACTTACGAAAGGCGCAAGAGTAGAGAGTAAACGTGGTCATACTAGTCGGGGAAATCCCGACGAATCATCTTCAAACGAAGTACGAGAATGGCTGAAATCAGTGATGAAACACCTGAACAAGGGCTGGAACATGCTCTAGGGCATGGACAGAACCCTGTTAACCCTAATAATAATAATAATAATAATAATAGAAATAATCAGAATCGGAACCAGAATAATCGTAATAACCCACCAAACCCGAGACCTATCTGTGATCAAACCATAAGAAGAAACCAGACTAATAATCCCATTCTTTTACCTAATGAAGGAGCAAACAATTTCGAAATTAAATCTCATCTTTTTGGTTTAATTGACGCAAGAGCCCAATTCTAGGAGAGGATGATGAAGATCCACATCATCATCTCTATCTTTTTGAAGAATCGTGCAATACCGCCAAAAGTCAAGGTGCTCATAAGGAATTAACAAGGATGACTATGTTTCCTTTTTCTCTAAAAGGACGAGCCCGAGATTGGTTTATGTCTCTTCCACATCATTCACTTACAAGTTGGGAGGAGATTCAAACCGAATTTCGAAACAATATTTCACTCTGGACGAAATTTGGAATTAAAAGTCGAGGTTGCTAACTTTAGACAAAGATCGAAGAAACGCTTGGGAATGCCTCGGGAAAGATTTAAAAAAGCTCGTTAAGAGCTTGTCCCGACCATGGTTATTCCTTAGATATGCAAATTCAACTTTTACGTCGTAAATTAAGGAAAGATTCGCGTGCTGATGTAGATCATGCATGTGGTGGTTCTTTAATGATGAGTGAAGCCCAATTAGTTTACGAGGCTATAGAAAAGATTTCCAAAAATAACAGAATGTGGGAAACCGGTTCTAGCACCAGAAAAGTGGATTTTGCAGGAGAATGTACATCTAATACGGAAGTTCTAGCACACTTAGAAAATTTGAGTAGGAAATTTGATGGCCTACAAAACAAAAACCAAAACTCAGAAAATAGTACTCCAACTGAATACTCAAATCAGGATAAATTGCCATTAGGGATTGAAGAACCAACAGGATACTCAAGAGAGGAGGTGAGTTTTCTTCAGCAGCATAGGAATTTGAACAATGCATATTCAAACTCGTTTAATGCTATTAGAAGAGATCATCCTACTTATCGATGGTCGAAAACCCTAGTAAGCAAGGACAACCGCCATATCCAGTTCCATATAGGAATATGAATAATAATCAAGTTTATCAAGAAAACACATCGAATCAGAATTTACAATCATTATCTAGATCCTATCCTCAACATACCACTCAAAGTATACCAGTAACTCAAATTTCAACTCAACCTACAGAAGGAGTTGAAAAATGGGAAAAACTAATGGAAAATATGATGGGTGTGGTATCTACTCAAGCTAAGAATATGGAAACAATGATGACTTCTATTGGTACAGTCACTAAAGATATGAGTACAATGAAAACATCTATGAGTGGACATGATACCAGAATGAGAACGATAGAAGCCTCATTGAGGAATATGGAAGATCATTTGAGTAGGGAAGGTGAACGTAATAACAGTAGACCTCCTGGAGGATTACCAAGTAATACTGAAAGAAATCCAAGAGAAGTAAATGTTGTAGTTACGAGAAGTAGAAAACTATGCGGTAGTAATGGAGTAGAAAACTTCGGGAATAATGAAGTAGAAAATGATTTAGATGGTAAGAATGATGAAACTAAAGATGAAATTGAATTCACTGATGAGGAAGAAGAAATTATAGAAAATTTCTTGAAAATGAATAGAAGTTTGGAACCTGAGAATGAAGGTGAGAAATGGGTAAAAATCCCTAGGATTTTGAAAGACCCTATGGATAAAGATTTAAGGACTTTATTCAAGGAACATGTTAGATTAGACGATAATGAAAACGAGGATGAAAAACAAGAAGAACGGAAGGAATCTGAAGTAGAGATTGATTCAGGGAATGTCTTAAAAGAAAAAACTCAGGATCATGATACTTGGCGATCAAATAACACTCAAAGGTTTAAGGAGAAAGGAAAAGAGAAAATGACTAAGGAGCCAAAGGTTATAGATTTAGAATCTTTACCTTACCCACCTAAAAATCAAATTAAAAGGATTAAAACTAATAAGAAGTATGCTCGTTTCCTTGATACCTTTCGTCATATTCATGTTAATATCCCTGTTATCGAAGCTCTAATTAGTATGCCTGCTTATGGAAAGTTTCTGAAAGATATTCTGTCAAATAAGAAAAAATTAGAGGAATATGAGAATATATGCCTAAATGAAGAATGTTCTGCGGTTTTACAGCATAAGTTACCGCCTAAACTGAAAGATCCTGGAAGTTTTACCATTCCGTGTGAAATTGGAGGATTTCTGTTTAAGAAGGTCTTATGTGATCTTGGAGCTAGTATAAATCTCATGTCTTATGAGGATTATAAGAAGCTAGGCATAGGGAATCTTACGAAGACTGAAATGACTCTGCAAATGGCAGATAGATCAATTAAATATCCTAAAGGAATTATTGAGGACGTATTGGTTAAAGTAGACAAGTTCTATTTTCCAGTAGACTTTGTAGTTATGGAAATGGAAGAAGGATATTCAGCGCCACTTATCTTAGGTCGACCGTTTCTAGCTACAGGAAGAACTTTAATCGATGTTCAGAAAGGAGAATTAATTTTGAGAGTCAATGAAGATGAAGTTACTTTCAATATTTTCAAAGCTATGAAACATCCATACAAATCACCAGAATCATGTTCTTTTATAAAAGATATTCATTCTGTCTATGATAATCAGTTACCAACTTTTGAAGACAGATTAGAAGAATGCTTAACTCTGTCTATCTATAAGGAAGATGAGAAAGACACCGAAATGAAAGAAATAATTCTTTCTCTAGATAAAGGAAGTTTTACTTTTAAACCATCATGGCATAAGTATTTGGAATTAGAACTAGAAGGACCAGTTCTTAAACCATCACTGGAAGATCCACCTAAAAATCTGGAATTGAAACCGCTACCTTTAAATCTGAAGTATGCTTTTCTTGAAACTGATAATCTATTACCGGTTATTATTTCATCATCTTTAACTGAACAACAAGAAGATCAATTACTTAGAATGTTGAAAAAGCATAAGAAAGCTTTTGGATGGACAGTTGCCGATATTCGAGGTATTAGCCCTGAGATTTGTGTTCATAAGATAATTCTGAAAGAAGATGCTAAACCTTGTATTCAACCACAACGCCGCCTCAACCCGAATTTACAGTTAATTGTTAAGAAAGAGGTCATTAAGCTATTAGAAATGGGGATAATTTTTCCCATATCAGATAGTGAATGGGTAAGTCCAACTCAAGTTGTACCGAAGAAAGGAGGTTTCACAGTGAAAGAGAATGAAAGGAATGAATGGATTCCGACTAGAGAGATTACAGGTTATCGAATGTGCATTGATTTTAGAAAACTAAATGATCATACTAAGAAAGATCATCATCCACTTCCATTCATAGTTCAGATGTTGGAACGTTTAAGTGGACATAAGTATTACTGCTTCTTAGATGGTTATTCAGGATATTTACGAGATATTCATTGCGAGCGGAGATAGAGAAAAAACTACTTTCACTTGTCCTTATGGAACTTTTGCTTATAAGAGAATGCCGTTTGGTTTATGTAATGCACCGGCTACGTTTCAAAGATGTATGATGGCTATATTTGCTGATATGGTTGAGAAATTCTTAGAAATTTTTATGGATGACTTTAGTGTTTACGGAGATTCATTTGATGTTTGTGTGTTACACTTAGAACGAGTGTTACAACGCTGTGAAGATACCAATCTAGTACTAAACTGGGGAAAAGTGTCATTTAATGGTATCGAAGGGATTGTTCTAGGTCATAGAATCTCTGAAGAAGGTATTGAAGTTGATAAAGCTAAAGTCGAGGTAATTGAAAGGTTACCTCCGCCAATTAATTTAAGAACCCTAAGAGGATTTCTTGGACATGCAGGTTTTTATAGAAGGTTCATTGCAGACTTTTCAAAAATAGCTAAGCCTCTAAGTCATTTACTTGAAAAGGAAGTACCTTTTAACTTTGATAGTAAATGTATGGAAGCTTTTCAGACCTTAAAAGCGAGGTTGACTACTGCACCAGTGCTAGTAGCACCAGATTGGAGTTTGCCGTTTGAGATTATGTGTGATGCAAGTGATTTAGGCGTTGTAGGAGCGGTTTTAGGTCAAAGATATAACAAAATTCTCAAAGCTATTTACTATGCATCTCACACACTAAACGCACTCAACTTAATTATGCAACTACGAGAAAAAGAACTCGTTTGGCGTAATTTTTGCCTTAGATAAGTTTAGATCATATATTGTTGGATCTAAGGTAATAATTTATACAGACCATTCAGCTCTGAAGTATTTATTAAGTAAGAAAGATGCGAAACCACGTCTTCTTAGATGGATTCTCTTACTTCAAGAATTTGACATTGAGATTAAGGATAAAAAAGGAAGTGAGAATATAGTAGCAGATCATCTAAGTAGAATGGAGACTGAGGAAGAGATAGGAATTGAAATTAAAGATTCATTTCCTGATGAACAACTATTTAGAATAGATACTCCTTCAACCATGCAGTTATTAAAGAATAGAATTCCTTCTAAGGAAATGTCACCTTGGTTTGGAGATATCATTAATTACTTAACTTTGTGATTATATTCCGTCTCATTGGACTTGGCAACGAGAAAAGAAGTTCTTTTATGACTTAAAATTTTATTACTTGGGAGGAACCGGACCTTTTCCGTAAATGTTCGGATGGGATAATCGAGAAAATGTGTGCACGATAATGAAATTTTAAGTGTTTTATCATTTTGTCATGATCGTGAGGCGAGGTCATCATGGAGGTTGGAAAACTTGCTTTTAAAGTTTTACAATGTGGTTTTTATTGGCCTACACTATATAGAGATGCTTATAAGTATGTTAAATCTTGTGAATCTTGTCAAAAATGGGGAAATGTATCTAAAAAACATGAAATGCCTATGCAACCTATTTTAGAATGTGAGTTATTTGATGTTTGGGGTATAGATTTCATGGGACCCTTCCCTATATCTTTTGGAAAAAGATTTATTTTAGTAATGGTAGATTATGTTTCAAAATGGGTAGAAGCTGAAGCTCTTCCCACTAATGATACCAAAGTTGTCATACGATTCCTTAAAAAGAATATATTTACCAGATATGGCATTCCGAGGGCAATCATTAGTGATAGAGGATCACACTTTTGTAATAGACCATTTACCAAGATAGTTGAAAAATATGGTGTAACACATAAATTAGGAACGCCCTATCATCCGCAAACCAGTGGTCAGGTAGAGGTGTCTAATAGAGAAATCAAAAGAATTGTAGAAAAGACAGTGGACTCAAATCGTAGAAGCGGGCGATTAAATTAGACGATGCATTATGGGCATATAGAACGACTTTCAAAACACCAATTGGTTGTTCTCCCTATAAGCTAGTCTTTGGTAAGTCTTGTCATCTTCCAGTTGAGTTAGAACACCGAGCCTTCTGGGCTATTAAATTTCTGAATTTCGATCCTAAGGTTGTCGGTGATCATAGATTGCTTCAATTGACAGAACTAGAAGAATTTCGTCTCGATTCTTATGAAAACGCTCGAATCTACAAGGAACGCACGAAATCTTTTCACGATAAGAGAATCTATAGTCGTGAGTTCCATGTAGGTGATCGAGTGCTCTTGTACAATTCACGTTTAAAGTTATTTCCGGAGTAAGCTTAAATCAAGATGGACAGGTCCATTTAAAGTAACGAGGGTTTACAAATCTGGAGCTGTTGAACTAACTGATGGAAATACAACTTTTATAGCCAATGGCCACAGAGTGAAGTTATTTGTGGAGGGAGAAGGAATCACACTGAAAGAAGAAGTAATGCTACTGATTGATCCCCAGACAAATTGAAAAAGCAGAAGAAATGAAAAACTGAAAAGCAGAGGAGCTGAAATCAGCCGACTATCAGGTGCTATTTATCTTTCTTCTACTTTTCTGTGTTTTATATGTTTAAACTAGTTTCGTCTTTTACCGGATAGACGTAAAAGAACTGGATGTCTTTTTTAGATAGAATTTTAATTATATTTAAGTAGATTATGCAGAATTTCATTTGAATAATAGTTGATAAATAATTTATCTAAGTTATCTACACTTTTTATCTTGTTAATTTCTAAGAAAGATATAATTAATATGTTTATAATATTGAAATAATATTTTACTAATTTGAAATTTAATCTACCACGTATATAATTTTTATTGTAATTTTTATATATTACCGCTTATTTTGCTCGAAGACGATCAAAGAGCTAAGTGGGGAGTAGTTGATGTATAACATTTATATGATTTACGTGGGTATTTTTGGTGTTTTATTTGCAGATCTTAGGTAAACCAAGACCTCGAGTGACGACACTTTTTGAAGTAAAATCGTATCTTTTGAAGGAAGTAAGGAAGTGCCACGAGATTTAAAGTTCAAGTGGATCAATGGTTCGTGACACCATTATCGAATTATATTTTCGACGAACAAATGGCCCATCAAAAAGGCATTTTCTGAAGAAGAGTCCTTCATGGAAGTTATAGATCTTTTCAAGAGCTTTCCAACGCTTCTTGAATTATGTCATTTGGAGATCCGAGCTCAAGTTATGATTTTATCAAGTTTCGGATCAAGTTATGGAATAAAAAGCTACCCGGATCAATCCGGATTTATGTCGGATCGATCCGGCTTGTCGATTAGAAACATAATGATTATCCAAAGCATGTGGTCCTATGAGAGAATATCCCCAATGTTTTTTATTCCCGGATCGATCCGGCATCACCCCGGATCGATCCGGCCTTGGAAATTCTGCCTATAAAAGGGGCAGTTCATACAGCATGCAGGGGGGTACCAATATAGTTTCTTAACCTCTTTTTTCTTAGAAGTAGTATGTATGTATATAGGCCTTATGCCATAAATAAAGTAGTATCGTTATAATGCTCGAGAAATTATCAGAAGATCAGTGTTGTTGAAGTCGTTGTAATGTCCGGAAAAGACGATTTCTGAGTCAGCAGTTGTAATCGGGTAATTTCTATAATAATTATGTTTATGTTTGTTATTTTCATCTTTTTAGCTTTTATAATGTTATTAGGCTAAATCTAATAACTAGCCAAAGTTATGTAATCGTTTTATTTCGATCTTTTCGGTAAAGGAATGCTGTCTAAGTAAAATTGACTAAAATTGAGTTAATTGAATCTTTTTCTACTCTGTAACGTATTGATAATATTCGGATTGACGTAATTAACCAAGATGAATCGCACCATATAACCTAACGATGAACCGACCGGAGAAGTTAGGATATGAGATAAAAGATAGAAAAACCGGAGGGTAAAATTGGCCGTGCGAAAGCGTGACTACGGAATCCTATTTCTACCCGGGGGCGATTTGTCTTGGGAAAGATAGATCTTATTAAAATTGTGCTCAAGATCATAATAATGTTAAAATCAACGAGTTTAATTGAAACTAAAACCGGAAAGTTAAATCGATCCGCTTGACAACCGGAGCCTTTTGAATAACATCGGCCATCCGACAAATGGAATAACCTCTTTTATCCGGGGTAGATTTGTACTCGGTACTGTTCGACTAACGAGATTAGCATGGGGCGGTTGTGGATATTGAATCGATGACAATGACATATGACAATTTCATACGCTCGTGTGAGGAGGAATTGTTAACCTCGGAGTGCACCGTTTCATTTACTCAATTGGACCTAATATAAAAGATCGAGCGCATTCTGTTCACTGAAAAGATCGTATAAATCAATTATATAAACTTTGGCTAGTTCTATAAACTTAACTAAACTATATATTGGTATATATATATATTTATATATATATATATATTTTGCAATTTATGTACATCTATATATATTTATATATCTATATATATTATATTAGAATAACTTTTAAATTATGCATTTATTTTATGTTAAGTAGAATAGTAGTGATCTGTGTTATAAAATTACGGTTTAGATCGAGTTAATAACGACTCTTTGGTGTTTAACCACACTTAAAAGAATTACCACGTTTCCCCGAGGATTCGACACTCGACTCACCATACTAGCACTACGGTTGGACCCGATACACCGTCGGTTAAGGACCTGGTATTAGCACTAGAAAAGGCCACGTCGGGCACTACGCATGGTGCTACTCACCATGAAGTATCGGTGTGCAACATATTGACGGATCACACCAATATCCAAGGGGGAAAGCCCGATAGTGTACACGCTCGGCGGAGTCCCTCCGTATGTAGGGTCTCGGACTTTCGGGGTGGTGTTCCTCCGTACGTTGGGTCTAAAGACTCACGAAGTTATCCACTTTATCTGAACGCCCACACATCGCGATAAAGACTTGTGCCTTACCAAGAATGGATTGATGTTTAATCTTTTTACTACACAAATATGTTTATTATTAATTGTTAACTAGCCACCTAAGCATTTTCAAGTAAGCTCCCTCACCTCTAATATTCTCTTTCCTAGACCACTAGACACGGACAAGGCCTAGCATATACACAGACATTGAGGAAAACTAATTCCACAAAGCACAAGCCATTCATACTCTTCCGACAGTCCCGAACTTCAACTCTATGGAAGAGTACATCCGGTGCTGGAACTAAACGCATCAGAAGCTTAATCCAGGCTTGTTCATGTTCATTGTTATTAGATCAAGAGATAACAATTAGAACTCATCTCGTAGCTTAAAACACTCAAAACAACATTTAAACAGTGTTGGGGGGGCGCCAACACCTTTGGCGTGCGCCAAAAATGCATCAGAGACTCTTCTAAACTCTCTGTTCAGGTTTGGGGGCGCCAAAGCCTTTGGGGTGCGCCAAAACTGCTTCAGAGAGTTCACAGAACTCTCTGAACAGGTCAGGTGGGCGCCAAAACTAGGCAAAACTGCACAAAACACAATTTTCTGCACTCTATCGATTTCTACTCAAACCCTACCAAGTTTAACATCAACATATACATCCAAAAGGCATCAAAACAGGTTCTAAACATGCTATAACACGTCGTATTACAACAACAACAACTAGCATGATTTCTAACCACAAATCATACCCAAAACACAACTTTAACACCATAAAACCTTAATTAAACATTAGGAAGAGCCTCTTACTTGATCAAAGCAAAACTCCAAGACAATACCTGCAACACTTCCTCAAACTTCAACCAAAACCTATTTGATCAAAATTAAACTTAGATTAATTGATGATCAAAAGTTTCTAAACTGCAAGAACTACGAATCAAGCCAACCAAAGCCTTGAAGATAGATCAATCCTTGACAAAACCACAGATTAGGGCTAAAACCATTACCTTTCAAAACTCTGCACTTTTAGCATTAAAACGATCATCTCTTCCCGCTGATTCCGATTCTTCAATTCTTTCTGAAACCGATCACAGACTTGTGAGAATTTGGAAGAAGTCTTATTTTCCTTTTCTTTTCTATTTTCTCTCCTTTCTCAGAGTCGAACAATGCTCAGCACCTTTTTGGGATTCTGACAACTTCTCTATTAGTGGGAAGTTATTGCCAAAATTAACTTCCACACTAATTTCTAATTAAATCCATCAATTCCTTTTAATTACCAATAAATCCCCAAAACACCTTTATTTTCATTACCAACCTATTTTCGAAATATATATATAAATACTTTAATTCATAAATTAAATAAACATAATACACCGAACTTTACAAATTGACACGTCTATCATTTTCCAAAGTTCGGGATATTACACTCGAACCGTAAACAAACAAACACGACACATATGATTACGGATGTTCGTTTAAGTTCACGAGAAAATATACGTACTCAATATCTTTCTAACTTATACTTAACTAAATAAATGTGTCAATCTTCTTCTTCTTTTTTTTTTTTTTTTTTTTTTTTGGAGAATCATAAATGAGTCAATCTTGAAGATATGTACATGAATCAAAACTTGAAAAAAAAAAAAAAAAACTGTCACGCACAAAAAGGCTTGTTTGTTCGATGTAAAAGAGCAGGAAATTAAACGAGCCAAGCGAGCAAAAAAAAGTTCCAAAATCGATGTCTTTCAAGCGCTAAACGAGCACAAATACGTTATAAGATATTCAGTTTGGTTTGATCCAACAAAAATGAGCCGGTCTCGAACTCTAAATTCAACGGGCTAAGCTTGAAAAGAATCAGCTCGTTTATTAGGTCATTCATGTGTTAAATGTGCAAAAATACAAATATGAGCTATTTGACTCGATTCGATTTGATTCGACATATGATAGTCTCCGCCTAAGCTACACTTGTCGAATCATTAGGATTCACAATCCTCACCACCGTTCCATTTGCTCCTTATGGGCGGACCAAGCCGCCTTCCTCCTCCCTAACCGCCGCCGCACTTGGGTTATCTCCTCCACCAATTCGCAGCCTCTTCTCCTGAAACAATGTCCATTACTCTTTCATCTTTATTTTCTGCCCATCATTCATTTCATAAACCACAAAACTCTCTTTTCCACTCAGTACCTCAGGCTCAACCCATCCAAATTCGGCTCAGAACCAATCCAATTAAGCTAAAGAGAGCTCATAATTTATCTGGGTTATTAGATAATCACTTTAAAGTTTCATTTAATGGTAAAAGATTTAATCTTGGTGGTTTATTGAAAGCTGGGAAGGATGAATTTGAGCAAAAAGAGAATGGTTTAGATAAAGCTGAAGAGGAAGCTCGTGGGCGAAGCACTATGCCTGATAGATTCCGGCCATTGACAAAAGAAGTACCTGAAAAGCCTATTAGATGGCCTTGGTTTGTAGGTATTGTACTACTTTACTTGTTCAAGTGTGCATCTTTTCATTGTTATGGGTAATGTGTTTCTTCTTTTGTTGTGTTAGAATCATTAGAGGTATTCAAAATCATTAGTCATGATGCCCTTCCAGTTTTTTTAAGTGAATTCTTGGTGTTACTTAGGTAATCCTTTTATGAATGGCACTTGGTAACCTCTTGAAAGTCGAATCTAACCTCAACATTCGATTTTGCACAGATCGAATGTCCATTTTTTACCTTTGTAGTTTGTACAATGGAACCTAGCCCGAAGTGTGGTGGCATGATAGATTCGTTGTGGTGCAGGTGCCTTTAACTAGTGTCTATATGAATTTAATTGAGTAAGGGTGTATATAGTGGCACCACCGAATTTACTGCTATTGCACCACAATGATAACCGAGATTTTGACAGTCTGTTTTAGAGCTGATTGTCACACTCGAGCGGATGAAAATCGACTTTCCGTGGGTTGATTGATTTCGGTGTGGTGCTACTCAAGACCGCCCATTCATTAATTATGTGGTTATATCAACTTCCCTTGCTCAAATTCTATTTACTGACCCGAGTGTGTCCTTCTCTCCATTGCCAAGGTTTCATAGAGGGTTATTTAGGGGAGGAGCAAGAAATGTGGTGTGACTTTTTGGTACTTGGAGGTTAATTTTATGACTACATCGGTGTCTGTCCGAATCTCTTATCGCAAATTCCAGAATAACATTAGTTCCTTTGCGGTAACAATAGGCGAATTCCGAAGGCTTTGTAATGATCAAGTAGGAAGAAAATGTTGCAAAATTGCTAAGGTTACAACAGTCTTTTGGTTCTCTTCTCTATCTTCTAAAAGATGATTTCTGTTGTGTGGCTGACTTATAACCTGCCTCTGTTGAGTTGTATTTGATTCAGAAGCCAAAAAATGCTTACTTTATATGTAAAATTGGATGATGGGTCATTTTAAAGAAACGGAAAAGGTTGAGCCCCAACTCAAACTGCCTCTGCTGCCCCGTCCCTAGAGCTTCGTGGATGATGTAAATCGAGGGTTATGCCCCAGTGGTCCAGTTTGCAAACATTGTCTATACACATTTTTTTGTTGTTGGGGATCCAACTCCCAACTCCCACACCCCTGCTCTTTTACCCACTGAGCTATGCCCCTGAGGGCGATGGGTGTTGGACTTAGTAGTAGCCTAGGTGGATCTTGCAATTAGTGTACTATGCGAGGACAACCGTCTATGATGCATGGCTACTTTTGGCTGGTAGCGTGTTTTGTATGCGATACGTATCCGACACCAATATGCATTAGATACTTGGGAATACACACTTGAATGCGAATTTGTAATTTTTAAAAGTTGGATACTGGATTAGGATATTCTAACTTGGATTTGCAATTTTTTTTGTTTTTGTAATGCAGCATCCGCCTTTGCATTGTATGCATGGAGAGTTGTCATATGGGAGCTTTACAATTGGAAAAAAGCTGCAGTAGCCATAGCTCGATTCTTCGCGTATATCTCGAAGCTTCTTTTAGCCATCGTCTTCTATTTCATCGGCGATTATATTACCGCTTCGATCAGAGCACTCGAAACTACATTATACACCATCCGCGCGTGGTACTCGTGGATAATCGCGTATGCCCCGATTCCAGAACTCACTACAATTATCATCCTTTCATCAATCATATTTGCAATTTCTGAAGCTACAGTGCCGGATTCTGTAAACAGCCAACCGGGTCTTTTAACGGTTGCTGGATTAATCGGATTTGCTGCGGTTAAAAGCTACATTTCGGAAGTGTTTTTCTGGATATTACTGGTTGGGATATTCAGTTTTGCTCGGTTTGTAAAGAAGAGAGATTACGTGGCGGCGGTAATGCCGGTAGCAGCGGTGTTGGCTGCTGTAGGAGAGCCATGGGTGAGAATTATAGTGATCGTTTCGTATTTGGGTTTGGCGGTTTTCCACCATTGGAAAAAGCAGCAGGCTTTTAATGGCGAAGAAGAAGATGAAAAACGAGATGCCGGTGTGATTAGGAGAACGCCGGTGCCACTTGTGTGTGCGGCATTGGCTATCGGTGTTAGCCTTGCTGCGAAATGGGCCGGATATCGACATCTGACATGGATGATTGTATGATTGGGATTGGAAATTTTTGTATTTTGCTGACATTTTTATGCTTTGATTAAGGAAACATTTCTTTTTTTGGATAGAACAACTGAACAAGTGTATGATAGAGGACTTTCGTTTTCGTAGATATTTTTAACAAATTCTTTATTTTTGCTACTTTAAATATCATGAAATACTAATAACATCTCTATTTTGTATGAAATAAATCATACTTTCTATGAATCGAGAGTCGGGGTAGTGAAATTCTATCTGATAATTTTTTTGGCTTTGAAGAAATCGTTGGCAGTGACGTTCCTTGCGTCAGGGACGGACCCAGCATACAAAGGGGGTGTCCGGCCCCTACTGAGATCCGAAAATCGATAAGTTTTTATAGGTAAAAAATATAAAAACACTATTGATGTCTCCACTCGTCTTTCGAATTTGTTCCGGTGCCCCCACTGAGATTTTTTTCTGGGTTCGTCACTGCTTTGCGTTATAGGAACATCAATAAGAGTGGCGATGGTGATAAACATCTCCGGCGGTGACATATTTCATGTACAAGAAGAATCAACGACAACAACCCGACAATATTTTGACATGTAGTGAGCTAAGTGTAATTTTGTGATGCCGAAGCAAAAGTACCAATAAATATGATATGATATACGAAGCAAATTTATGACACTCGTTATGTTTGAGAGTGATCGTAAGCAAGTTTGTGATGATAATAGAAGTTGCCTTCAAATTTATAGTTAGACTCATTCACACAATTTCACAAGAATTGGGCTCCTTTAATTGAGTCTCATGAACTCACAGCGAAACTAGAACCTTGATTCAAAAGTTAGGTAATTCGGTTAGAGATGTTGCGAGAAACAAAAGCTCTAGTTGGTGGTACACTCCTCACATGATCACTTGCTTCTCGCGCCATTGCTTGATCGGATTCCTTTGGTTGATCTTATTCTCGAAGTCCGTGATGCAAGGGTACGTTAAAAAATGAACACATAACCCATTGCTTACAAAGTGTTTGACGAAATGACTGTTTGAATGCATTGTGTTTCCCAATTTTTTTTGCCCTGTACGTCCTCTTTTTTATCTGTTCTATTTCACGTGAAAAGCTCATTTCTTGGTTTTCACTTGTATGTAAACACAATGTTTGGCTGATTGGTAATGTCATATCCACGACCACTCAGACATAACAGCAGGGGCGAATCCAAGAATTTTTCCCATTGGGTCACCGGACCGTAAAACTACATTCTTTTTATCCAAATATTTGTTCCACTAAGATCCGGTGGTTTCTACTCGATCTTCAACATGGTTCTTCATTTCGCGTATTCTTAGTTATAGAACGCATATCCAAATCACGTATCCGACTTTAAAATTTACAAATTCTCCGCAAGTATACTGTGCATATTTGTGTCACATACGTATCAGATACATGACACACTACTAGATAGAACTGTCCGTGCATCATAGGTTTAGGATGTACATGGTTTATGACATGTGTCTTTTGTACAACAAATGGACTTTATAAATGTATAATTTCCTTCATTTCTATGCATGCTATATCCTATTTTTACTCTCTTTTTTCTTCTTCAGAATTGCTTCAAATCTTGCTCCTTTTTGGCTGTAGATTCCATTGTCGTCGAAATTTCACAATTCCAAAGATCTTTCATCTTCCTCAAGACACATCATTGTCTTAAACAAGGTGGACCTCACAAATCGATCAGTAATAAAGGTAAACTCCTTGTAGGTATTTCTTGTATGCAGCATTTTGATTTCCAGGGACTATGAATGTTTGAGCTTGATATGATGAGATTTATGTATATATGATGACTCTGTAGCCATGACCTGGCAATATTCTTTTTTTACTTTAAATAAATAGTTTGCCCTTCATTGTGTACTCAAGAAACTTACCCGTTATCGCGTTTAATGTTTAGGAGTGGGCAACATATTTTGCTAAGCAAAATTCCAAGTCTTTTGGAGTCAATGCCCATAACAAGGACAGTGTAAAGGAGGTACATTCTGGAACTATGTTCTTGGTGTATTTGCTTACACAAGTATGTGAGTTTGAGCATCAGAAAGTTTATCAGATACTCTGCATTTTTTAAACCCTTAGTGAAACGCGTAATCTTGCAGCAAAATTTAGATACGCAGTATTTTGAATTCATTTAGTATGAACTGAAGTCTTTGTTTAATTAACGATGTTTTTACAGCTGCTAAACTTTCTGCAAGCCAGAGTTAGGGAAATGATCAAAGCTAATAATTGTGGTCGGACCGCAACGATAATGCTAGTTGGAATACCTAATGTTGGCAAATGCCTCTTGCCAATTCATTGCATCGATTGGAAGAATTAGTGCGGCGGGTTTGTATCTTATATCTTTACGCGATTGAATTTTTGGTTTCTATTTATCTAATCCAATAGCTTAGTTATCCTAAATCCGAAGTTCTTCATTTTTAACTTCAGAGAAAGGAAAGCTGAAGCATGCCATTCTTAGTCCACATCCAGGAGAGACCAAGAATATCACTAGCTTGAAGGTTTGAACATCTGCTCATAACTATTTTTGCTTTCTTTAAATTCTCAAGTTTTGATAACTTTGATACAGAATCGCGTCTTATCGGTAATTACTTTGATCCAGATTGCCAGCCATCCTAATATCTATGTCCTAGATACACCTGGAATATTGCCACCTGAGATCTTTAGTGAAGTTGTGTGCTCCAAACTGGCTTTGACAGGTGAATTTATGCATTTTGATTATATTTCTCTATTTTGTTCTTTGGTATATAACTAAGTGATGCAAGAAACCAAACTGTGTGTAAGAAAATTTTGATGATTTTTTAATATGTAGGAGCTATCCAAGATTTTATTACAGGGAAAACAATTCTAGCTCAGTATTTTCTTGCTATTCTTAATCAAAGTGATGAATACAAGAAATGGGAAAAGTTTTTATCCACTGCAAATACTATTCCAGATGATATTGAACTTTCAGATGTCAAGCAGAGAAAGAAGCAGCAGCTATCTGATCATACACAGGTATATATAAAGTGCATATTGTACATCTATGTTGTTAGAAAATGTATGTGTGTATATACAAGTATATTTATATGTATGCACAAATATAAATACAAGGCACTGTTATTGGCACCACAGTCATTGTCAATCTACCGGGGCACTACACTCAGAAGTCGAAATTTTTATTCGGCCTCTGTATAGTCGAATTTTGTGCTAAAATTCGAAGCTGGAGATGTCAAATATCACTCGGTGCCCTAAAAGTAGATTGATTGTGGTGCTTACATCAATGCCCATATATATATATATATATATATATATATATATATATATATATATATATATATATATATATATAGTTTTGCGGGAGTGTAAGTGAGCCTAGCCGAGTCGATACTCCCTAGGGCTCAATGTCGTCAGGTCGATTGAAAAAACTCGAACTCGATCGTGTTAGAAAAACTTGACTTTTTAATACTTGATAAAACTCGACTTGACTCATAAGCTCGAGTACTAATGAGTACGGAGCCACGTTAAAAGCAATATGGTGCCGCTAAAGACGCCCTATCACTTGCGGTCTTTACCCTTTCGTCCGTGGTGGTTACTTTGTCTGATGAATATTGTGGGTTGCAGGACATGATAGTGAATGAAGTGAGGAGGGTACTTTATGAGGCGGTTTCATCTTTCAGGGGTAATTTTGGAAATGAAAAAGATTTGATGCAGCTTGTTGAAGTAGAGTTCAATCTTTTACAAAGTGTTTTTCACATTGAAGCACTTTTTTCTGATCATTCAAATGAGGGTATATTGACAACACAGTTGCTGGTAAATTACTCGATTTGTACCGTACTGGAAGACTTGTCATTATATTCTCGACTCTTTTCCTACTACTGCTTATTAAGGAATAAAGCTTTAGAATACAAAAGTTTCAGTCGTTGTATTAAAGTTGTATCAAATGTACGAAACATATCATTTTATTTATATTCGATTCTTTTTTTTTTGCATAAAGCCTCCGGTATCCGGAACCAACTGGTCCGACTAATCCGGAGTTCGGCCGGGTCATGCTGCGAGTTCGATTCTTTGTTGTTATGTTGTTGTACATTAAAAGCAATTTGTCTTTGTTATCTTTCATTTTTTCAGTGTTAGACATTACATTATCGCAAAGGTGTGCCCCACCGGCTCTCACCAATAGTCTACGTGAGGATTTTAGAGGTGGTTCCTACCGTCTCTCATAGTGGGGGCTTTACTGTAAATTCAGAAAGAATGAGGAAAGTATTCTTGTTATTTAGAATAGAAAGGTCATTACAAATAATGGATCATCACACTTCTATTTATATAGTGGATGTCCATTCAGAAAGAATGAGGAAAGTATTCTTGTTATTTAGAATAGAAAGCTCATTTCAAATAATGGATCATCATACTTCTATTTATAGAGTGGATGTCCAACGGCTAGAAAAGGAAAAGCGAGGAAGCAACGTTCCAACGGCTAGTTGGACGGTGTTCTGTCTGTAAAAAAAGCGGAAGAAAAGGATCTTAATTTAGCCACTAATTTATATAGTTATTAGGACTAAATTAAGATAATAACAACAATAATAAAACTAATAAAAAGACATGAATAAAAGGCTAAGATCATCCTGGAATTTAACACTCCCCCTCAAGTTGGTGAATGTATATCAATCATTCCCAACTTGCTGAGAAGGTAATCATAAGATTTCTTAGGCAGGCCCTTAGTAAGAACATCAGCCACTTGATTTTGTGAGTGGATAAACTTGAGCTTTATCAGGCCACAGTCCAACTTTTCCTTGATAAAGTGTCTGTCAACTTCAACATGCTTTGTTCTATCATGTTGAACAAGGTTGTGAGAGATGTCAATTGATGATTGATTATCACAATATAGAATCATAAGTGCCATTCTCTGAATCCTTAGATCATCCAGAATTATTTTGAGCCAAAGTAGTTCACAAACACCCACTGCCAACGCTCTAAATTCAGCTTCAGCACTTGATCTTGATACTACCCCTTGTTTTTTACTCCTCCATACTACTGGATTTCCAAAAAGAAGCACACAATGACCAGAGGTGGATCTTCTATCATCAATGCAACCAGCATAGTCATAATCAATGTAGGCCTCTAGAAGCTTCTGATCTCCCTTTTTGAATAACACTCCTTTTCCAGGACAGCTTTTGAGGTAGTACACAATTCTTTCAGCAGCATTTTGATGGCACCTTTTAGGTTTGTGCATATACCTGCTCACAATGTTCACAGCAAAGGCAATATCTGGCCTTGTGTGAGACAGGTATATGAGCCTTCCTACAAGTCTTTGATAAGCACTCTTGTCCACATCTTTATCTTGGGGTGCAAGGTTGATCCCATGTGTGAATTCTATGGGAGTCTTCATAGGTTTGCATCCCATTTTGCCACAATCTTTTAGTAGATCCAGAATATATTTTTGCTGGGAAATGAAGATCCCCTGTTGAGAGTACATAACTTCAATGCCTAGGATACTTCAATTTCCCAGTTCTTTGATGTCAAATTCATTGCTCAGAAATTTCTTTAGTGTTGTATTGCCTTCTATATCATCACCAGTGATGATTATATCATCAACATACACCAAGAGGATGGACCTCTTGCCATGTAAACTTAGCCTTATAAACAGGTGTATGATCTCATTGGCTTTGTTTATAGCTAAGGGTTACCGATGAATCTCCCAAACCAGGCTCTGAGATCGTTTAAGGCCATAAAGGGCCTTCTTTAATCTGCACACTTTTCCTTTTTCTTCTTGGAAACCAGGAGGTATATCATAAATATGGTTTCCTCTAGGTCTCCTTGAAGAAAATCATTTTTCACATCAAACTGGTGTAACTTCTAGTCAAAGTTAGCAGCCAAAAAGAGGAGTATTTTGACAGTGTTCATCTTTGCCACAGGGGCAAAAGTGTCAAAATAATCTATTCCATGGGTTTGGGTATACCTCTTGGCAACTAATCTTGCCTTATGTCTTTCAATAGTTCCATCTGACTTGTATTTGATGGTAAAAATCCATCTACAACCAACAGTTTTAGCCCTTTTTGAAAGCTCAACCAACTCCCAGGTTTTGTTCTTTTCAAGAGCATCCATCTCTTCTTTCATAGCTTTCACCCAATTTTCATCTTATAAAGCATCTGAGAATCGGTTAGGCACAGAACTGTCTAAGAGATTTTTCATAAATCTCTTTTGTTTGTTAGAGATTCTGTCATAAGATAGGAAGTTTTTCATAGGGTGCAGAGTACAAGCCCTGGTGGGCTTCCTTAAAGCAATAAGAAGCTCAATAGGAGAAGAGCCACTACCTTTTCCTTGTTCATGTGTAGGAAAAGTAGTGTCATCCTCATCAGAAGTCTGAGAATCCTCAGATGCATTAGAGGCTTCATGCTCACTTGTGTCAGTAGTGGCTTCCTTACTTGGAACCACATCATGTACTCTAATCCAGTTCTTTCTGGTATAGATTATAGGAGTTTTTTTCTTTGTTCTCATTCACAATGGGGGCATCAGCTTGTTGCTCAGTAAGAGGAACATTAAGTTCCTTTTCAATGAAAGGTTCCTCACTGTTCTTATTAATAATAGGAACCTGTTCTTTCTCATCAACTTTTGATGAGTCAGAACTAAGTTCAAGGAGAAACATTTCTCTTTCAGACTCAGACTAAAAGTTCCCCCCTGAATTAGAGCTTTCCCTGTAAAGTAGGGGTGCATCTCATAGAATGTAACATCCTTGGATACAAAGGTCTTCTTTGTAGGAGGATGGTAGCATTTATAACCTTTCTGTGTATTGAGGTATCCGATGAACACACACTTAACGATCGGGATCTAGTTTTCCCCTGTTAGGTTGATGTATGTGAACAAAGGCCTCACATCCAAACACTTTAGGATGGACTCCTTCGGATTTGACAAAATGCGGAAATAGTTTAGTAAGAGTATCAAAAGGACTCCTTCTTTCAAGTACTTTCGTAGGCATCCTGTTTATGAGATGAGCAGCAGTTAGGACTGCTTCTCCCCAATAATTATTTGGAACATTCATTTGGAAGAGAAGAGCCCTAGCTGTATCCATAAGGTGCCTATTTTTCCTTTCAGCCACCCCATTTTGTTGGGGTGTGTAAACACAAGATGATTCATGTATAATCCTTTTTTCTTCCAAAAAAGGACTCAGGAATCTGTTGAAATAATCCCTGGCATTATCAGTTCTGATTTTCTTGATTTTCACCTCAAACAGAGTCATAATCATATTGTAGAACACATGAAAGATCTGAGTTGTTTTATAAGGTATAGCCAAGTAGTCCTGGTACTATCATCAATAAAGGTGACAAACCAGTGAGCACCATTGATGTTATGGTTAGTAGAAGGACCCCAGATATCACTATGTATAAGATTAAAAGGATTAGCAGAAAGATTAGATGAAATAGGATAAGACACCCTTTTATGTTTAGCAAATTCACATTCATTACATTTGAAATCGTTAGAATTTAACCATTTGCATAAATTAGGAAACAAATGCATAAGAATCTGAAAAGAGGGGTGACCAAGTCTCCTATGATACAACATAACCTTATCATAACTAGTCTTAGACAAAAAAGAAGAATTCTGACAACTAAGCTTATCATTGTCTTCAGTCTTCAAAATATAGAGACCTTCTTTAGCCTTAGAAAGTCCAATCTTCCTCATGGTTTCTAGAACATGTATCACACAGAAGTTAGTAGAGAAAAGTGCATAACATTTAGAGTCTCTAGTTAACTTTCTGATAGATAGGAGACTAGCAGTGAGATTAGGAACATGCAAGGCATCTTTCAAGGTTAGGTCATTGTTTATTGTAACATTTCCAATGCCTGCCACACTCATTGAGGAACCATTAGCAACTGTAATGTTCCTCTTAGTAGTACAAGGCACATAGACAGAAAAGCATGCAATGTCAGGGGTCATATGGTCAGTTGCCCCATAATCAACAACCCAATCCCTGGTAACAGTCTGATTTAAGAGATTTAAAGAAGACATACCTGAAAAAACCATTGAAGAAGATGGATTTTCCAAGGTATCTAAGAACTTCCTCAACTTCTCTATTTCGATTGACCAAGAGTAGGATTCGATTCATGAGGTTTTGATCCATACCACGTCCATTACTTCCGCATTTGTCGAAATTTGCGGTGTGAGCCAAGGGTTCTTTGTTTTTCCCTTGTCTCCCATTCAATTTCCAACAGAATTCTAGTATGTCTGCTCTTTTTACAGTGAGAGCAAAACAGACTGTCCCTATCAGGTTTCATATTTTCCTTTTGAGAAGGAAATTTCTTTTCTGGATATCCCTTTGACTCAGTGGTCTTGGGGTACCATTGATTCTTCTGACCAGCTATCAAAGCAGAGCCATCAATAGAAGGAGTGTCAATCATGACACCCCTCCTACTTTCCTCTGCTCTAACAATAGCAATTGTTTCATTCAAGTTAGGTAGATCATCTTTTCCAAGAATTTGGACCCTTACAGGGTCAAAATCCTGGTTTAAACCAGTGAGAAAGGAAAAAATCCTATCTTTTTCCATCATCCTTCTCAAGGTAGCAGCACCATCTTTATCTTTCATTTGAATGCACTGATAATGATCAAGTTCTTGCCACATACCTTGCGTAAGATTGGAATACTCGGTGATAGATTTGTTACCTTGCTTGGTGTTTTGAATTTTTGCTCTTATCTCATAGATTTGAGCAGCATCATTCACCTTGGAGTAGGACTGCTTGGTTGTGTCCCAGATTTCCTTAGTTGTTTCAAGAAACATGTAGGGGTCACTGATTTCTGGAGTCATAGAATTCCAGAGCCATGACATCACCATTGAGTCCTTTTCATCCCAGCTATCAAACCTAGGATCATCCCTTGCTGGACCAGTCCTTAAAAGATGGCTCAGTTTGCCTCTACCTTTCAAGAAGGTTCTGACAAACTGTGACCATTTCAGATAATTTTTCCCATTCAGCTTGTAAGCAGCATGAATGTTTTGAAGCTCACCAGAGTTTGTAGGATTTTCAGTAATAGAAGGATCAGTGGCTACACTAGTTGCAGTGGAGCCAGCCATTGATCAGAAAGAAATTTGAATTTTTGTAGAAATTCCCAGAAAAAAATCTAAAGCTCCGATACCATGTAAATTCAGAAAGAATGAGGAAAGCATTCTTGTTATTTAGAATAGAAAGCTCATTACAAATAATGGATCATCACACTTCTATTTATAGAGTGGATGTCCAACGGCTAGAAAAGGAAAAGCAGGAAGCACTGTTCCAACGGCTAGTTGGACAGTGTTCATGTCTGTAAAAGCAGAAGAAAAGGATCTTAATTTAGCCACTAATTTATATAGTTATTAGGACTAAATTAAGATAATAACAACAATAATAAAACTAATAAAAAGACATGAATAAAAGGCTAAGATCATCCTGGAATTTTACATTTACTAATACTCTACTTAATGATTCTAGAGATCGACAGGTCTCACTGTCTGACACGGTAGGGCCCCTCACCAAGACTTCTACCGAGGATTTCAGATGTGGGACACACCGTCACGGTGGGGACAATTATTCTTGTTTGATAATCGAATCTAATACCACTTAGCTATAACGCTCTGGATTTTTCAGACCTAGTGACGCTAGGTGAACTATATTGGATCTGGTAACTACTTAGACCTATCGTTCTCTGAAAAGTCGTCGATCTATAAAGTAGAACCTAACCGAAGTATGATGTTACGATGGATCAACTGTGATGACACTAATATCGTAATTTCTTCGACCCTTCTTTTAGGCCATGTTTGCGTTGACAAATCCTCTCTTTCTCCCCTAGGTAGCGTCTATTTTGCAGAGGTTGCTCAATTCTATTGACGGCAATTCCAATCTTGAAGAACAAGTCTCGGCTAAATAATAATCCGCCACCTATCAGGAAGCTGGTGTGGATTTCTCTGACACGTTTAGCCCCGTGGTTAAGCCGGTTACTATTCGTACTCTCTTATCACTTGCTGTCTCACATAATTGGTCTGTTCGACAGGTTGATATTCAGAACGCCTTCTTGCATGGGTTTCTAAATGAGGACGTCTACATGCAGCAGCCACAGGGTTTTCGTCATCCTGACTATCCTGATCATGTCTGTAAACTTAAGCGCAGTCTTTATGGACTTCGTCAGGCCCCTCGTGCTTGGTTTTCCCGCTTTACGGACGTTCTTCGCCAGTATGGGTTTCGACCTTCCAAGGCCGATACCTCCCTCTATATCTACCGTCATGGTTCACACTCTATTTTTGTATTGATTTATGTTGATGATA
Source organism: Gentiana straminea (assembly GCA_036785695.1). Taxonomy (NCBI): domain Eukaryota; kingdom Viridiplantae; phylum Streptophyta; class Magnoliopsida; order Gentianales; family Gentianaceae; genus Gentiana; species Gentiana straminea. The sequence goes on along the minus strand of JAVUPR010000418.1, from coordinate 148,376 downwards.
TATTGCTTACAGGTACTTCTGCAGATCTTCTTCAGAGCATCATTGATCACTTATCTACCCACTTTCCGGTTAAGGACCTTGGGTCCCTTTCTTATTTTCTTGGGGTTGAGGCTATTCCCTCTGCTGATGGCCTTCTTCTCAGTCAGTGTAAATACATCCATACATTATTGCAGCGGGCTGGCATGGAAAATGCCAAGCCTTGTGTGACACCGATGGCTTCTTCCTTGCGTCTTAGTCGCTTTGACGGCCAACCATTTTCTGATGCTTCCCTTTATCGCAGCATTGTTGGCGGTCTTCAGTATCTTGGCTTTACTCGTCCAGACATTGCGTTCGCGGTTCACAAAGTTAGCAAGTTTATGCATGCTCCTCGGGACGCTCATTGGGCTGCGGTTAAACGTATCCTCCGTTATCTTAAGCATACTATTTCTGATGGTCTTCTCTTCTCTCGGTCTCCGGGTCCGACGCTGCAAGCTTTCACGGATGCCGATTGGGCGTCTGACCCTGATGATCGGCGTTCGGTTGGTGCGTATTGTATCTTCCTTGGTTCTAATCTTATCAGTTGGCGTGCTAAACAACAAGCCACTGTTGCCAAGAGTAGCACCGAAGCGAATACAAGGCTCTTTCCCGTCTTCTGGCTGCCGAGTTGCGGTGGATCACGTCAACTTTGCTTCGTGATATGTTAATTGATCTTCCTCATCCTCCTATCTTGTGGTGCGACAACATTGGGGCCACCTATCTCACCGCTAATCCGGTTTTCCATGCCCGCACCAAACATATTGAGATTGATTTTCACCATGTTCGTGAGTTGGTTGCTTCTAAGCGATTACGGGTTGCTTTCATCCCCTCCAAAGATCAATCGGGTGATATTCTCACTAAGCCACTTGGCCATGTTCGGTTCGCGGATTTAAAGTCCAATCTCCATGTCCATTCCATTCCCCCGGGGATTGCGGGGGCGTATTGACGGCAATTCCAATCTTGAAGAACAAGTCTCGGCTAAATAATTAGGGCTTTAGTATTATATTTATTTCCGGTTGTATCCCTAGTGTAGTGCCTATATAAACACATCATTGTATCATTGATTATTCATGGAATGAACAATATTTTACTCTAATAAATTCAAATCAATGCAAGTACTTAAGCTGTACTATTGTATTTATGTATATATAAATATTAGGGTAGAAAAAGTTGAAGTCTTTGTACATTTGGTGTTTGAATATAACAAAATAAATAATTGTGCATGTTGATTTGATTAATGAAAATGTGACATTCATCCGATAAGATCTATCAAGCATGTCACACCAAACTATAGATCTTAATTAATCCCATATATACTTATTCAACACCACCATTAATCAAGTCAACTATGAAAAAAAATTACATAACTCAGTGGTTAAAAATATCGAGGGTTATAGTGATAGTCATAGCCTAGCTGGAGTGTGGGAGTTCGAATAATGTATGGAGCAACATCTTGCAGCAAAAAGATTTAAAGACACTCTGAGTATATTGAGTCACATCCATCCCCCACTAATCCTAGGGACGAGACGACTCGACTGAGACTTGACCGAGGCTAGCCAATGTCAAGGTTAGTTCAGTCGGCCCCCTCATCTGCTTGGTCAAGAACGTCATCAACACATATTCTAACCATCAATCAAGCTCCGAGCAAACCTCGATCGTCGAACTCAACCAAGACGGCTAGCTACGACATTACAATCAGATAAACAATATCCACAATCACGATCCCTCGATCTGCGCAACACTCCTTATCAAACAAGAACAAAATCACACTAACATGATCCCATGATCAATCTATAACAAATCTGGATTTTTTTTTTTCCAAATACGAAATTACCGTATACACTGGACTTATATAAAACTCACACATGCACATGCTGTGACTTGAATCCATACCCTCTCGGCCCTTAAGCTTCGGTTTAACCACTGAGACAAGCCTTAAGAACGGCGGACCATTTGCATTTGTAACTTGGATAGGTGTTTAACTTTGTTACAAATCATTATTAAAATTTATAATAAAAAAAAAGTCAAGAATTACTTAGTAGCAACCATGTCTGCACTTTGCAGAGCTTGCAAGTGGTCAATGTATCAATACAGTTGACTACTATTACATTTCTTTAAGAAAAAAGATAAAAACAACTAATACTTGTTCAATCTCCTTCACATTTCATATATCTTCTTCTTAGTAATTACCCTAGCTAGTATCAATACACACAAAGACAAAGTATTCTTCCCGCCGCAAAGAAATGTCGCCGGGGTGTCGTCGCAAAACATAAGATAACTTAAAAAAAAAAAAAAAGCAAAACGTAGTAAACAATGTGGGGTGTCGCAACAAATATCACAAAAAAACATAGAAAAGCGTAACAAAATATCGCAGGGTGTCGCAAAACATAAGATAACTTGAAAAAGAATAGCAATACGTAGTAAACAACGTGGGGTTCTGCAAAGACATATCAAACCCATAGCAAGTTATCGCAACAGCTAGCATTCGTTACTTCTCGTGATGCTTTGAGATAATTTGTTAGGCTCGTTATGTCATTTTACTGTGAAGGTAACATTTTTGTTCAGTACAGCTGTCTTTTTCAAAATGCTACGGAGAATTTTTCTGTCGCTGAATAAAAGCATTCAACATTTTATTTTATTTTTAATTCTATAAAAAGTCAAACCTAAAATCCTATGGGAAAACGTATCAATCAAGATTTCCTTTTTAATCTCCCTCAAAAAAAAAGATTTCCTTTTTAATCTTGTGAATATATATATATATTCATCAAACAACTCACTCTTATAGCCATATGCATGAATATAATGGAGATCAGTATCGATCATCCATGCCCATCCATGGATATTCATGATCAAGATCTTTTGTGTCCCATTTCAATGGAGATCATGGTGAACCCTGTAACAATCTGTACAGGCGTCACGTACGAACGCAAGAACATCGAGAAGTGGTTCAAGAAATACAAGAAAAACACATGTCCAGCCACTATGCAATGTATTGATAGCTTTGAGATGACCCCAAATCATACACTCAAAAGGCTTATACAATCATGGAAGAATGGGAAACATCAAGCAGTTACTGGTGATCCAAGCAATCATGAGGAGATGGTTTCTTTGATCAAGAAGATTGAATCCACACCATTCAAGGTTAGTTCTTTAAAAAAGTTGAGATCTTTGGTTGAATTAGGGGATGAAACAAAAAGGGATCTTGTGAAAATCGGTGGGGTTGAGGTTCTTGTCAAGATAATTGTACAGATCTTAGTAGAGACTTGCGATTTCACAGCTTTTTGTGCATGTGAAGAAGCCCTTATAGTCTTGCACCAACTTCTTTTGGTGATCACTGACCATCAAACAATACTTGGCTTGCTGCTCAAGCCGGAATGCATGAAATCATGTGCCTTAATGCTTCAAAGAGGAGCGCCGAAGCCCGATTCTCCGCGGTTTCGATCTTCCAAGAAATGGCAAGATATAATCATCATTGGAGTTGTGATAATGTTATTCAAGAAGAAGGGATTGGTTTCTTTAGGTCCCTTTTGGAGATTATTTCGGATGATGTATACACAAAATCAAGTTCTTGTGCACTACAAGTCTTGATCGACATATCGAACGTATCGAAAACAAGCAAATCGAAAATCATTGAAGCTGGGGGGTTATGCATACTAATTGAGCTTCTTCCAGATTCAAACAAATCAAAATGTGAGAAAATCATGCAATTGATTACACTTATTTGTGAATGTGATGAAGGGAGACTTGCATTTCAAGAACATGGATTAGGGATTGCTGCAATTTCAAAGAAGATATTGAATGTGTCTAATACATGTACAAGAATCGGGGTGAAGATTTTGTGGTTGATTTGCATTAATAATCCAAATAAAAGGGTTTTGGAGGAAATATTGTGTTTTGGAGGGGTTAAAAAGTTAGTGGCACTTTTGCATATAAGTGGTCAATCATCAACAAAAGATAGAGCTTTACAAATTATTAAATTGCATGCTGATTTTTGGAAGAGACAGCCTTGTTTTCCCATGGAGATTCATCAATTTTGACAAAATTGAAAAGGTAAACCAAAAAAAGGAGGAAAATATAATAAATTTGACTTGTATGTAGATTTGAATTGTATGTACCAAATTATATATTTCTGACTTGATAAATAAATTTAAGGACATACATTTGTTAGTATTTTAGTGATCAATAAATTTACTTGGTTTTTTTTGTAATGCATTTGTGTATTATATTTCTTTGATCAATAAATGTGTTCCATTGTTTGAACATGGTTTGAAATTTTTAAGATATAATGGTAATTATCTACTTTCTCATATGTTTAAGTTTTTGGGAGAGATGGTAATTCAAAATTGTATCAGAGCAGAAGGTCATAGGTTCAAACCCCGCTGCAAACATAATTTCAAAAGAAAAAAAAAACTACACCTTCAAGTATTTGGCCTTATCTCTCTTAACATAGCCACACGAACTACACCTTCAAGTATTTGGCATTATCTCCTTCTTATAGGCTCACACGGGTCTCTTTAAAAAAACTACACCTTCAAGTATTTGGCATTATCTCTCTTCTTATAGGCTCACACGAACTACACCTTCAAGTATTTGGCCATATCTCCCTTTTTATAGGCTCACACGGGTCTCTCTCATTTCTTATAGACTTACATTTGAGGGGGTATAATATGCAGTGGCAGAACTACATACAACCAAGCGGGGGCAACTGCCTCCCCTTAATCTGGAAAAAAATTACACTAATATATATACAAAGCATATCGTTTGTCCCTCCCATTAATTTTTTTATTTGTCTTTAAAAAATTTATTACCCCCCTTACCTGAGATCCTGCGTCCGCCCCTGGGTATATAGGCTCACACGAGTCTCTCTCCTTTCTTGCAGGCTCACACTTGAGGGGGTATATTGAGATATAATGTTAATTATTCATCTTCTTATAAGCTCACACTTGAGGGATATATTGAGATATAATGTTAATTATTTATCTCCCCATCAACTTAAGTTTTTGAGAGAGATGTCACTTCAACATAAATGAAATGTGATGTTATGAAATTTGATTATATTGAATGAATAAAAATATATTTTCATTAAATCTGAAAATGAGATGTAATAAAAATAGACAATATTAGTCGTCACCCGTCAACCACCACCACCTCCACTGGCACCAACACTCGCCGCTTCTCGCTCCTACGCATCCTCGAAAAAGAACTTACACCAAGTTGTATGACTTGTCTACATGCAAAGACGGAGCCAAATGCATGCATATGGTTGATGGGGTTAAGCCCACCCTGAAAAGAAAAAAAAAAAACATACACCAACCGATATGATTCAATCCAACTCATCAAATTATACTAATCCAGCCCACCTAGTTATCCGAGTATAAATATATAGTCCGCGCGCTAACCCACACAACTTCAGTTCCTAACTCTGCCCCTGTGGCCCCGTCTACATGATATGTTTTGTTGGCGGTTTAGTTCTTATGCTTGTTCACAAGCCCTTATCGTAGACATTAATTGAGAATTCTTCAATTTTTTGTTTTTACTGGTGCCATTAATTTAAAAAGGAAAAAAGGACAACTACAAACACAGCAACAAATCCATGTAATTAAGATTTGATTGCATAAATAATGGTTGAAAATTGAAATGAAACAGTGAGACAATGACTTGTGAAATGGAGCTGGCTATAATATTAAAAAAATATATAAAAATAAAACTTGCAGAATCCAATAATATAATGCCTCGTTCAGAGGGCAATATTCCCTTTCGAGGATACATATATAAGAAGGATCCAGGCTATATCTGTTTTTTAAACCACTGACAACTAATTAACCCATTAATTTTCATCAGATAACCAGTTTGTTTCTTGATATATATATATAGTTTCTTTGGGAAATTAGGGATAATGACACAATCTGGAATATTTTTAAGTAAAAAATATGTAGTTGTCTAGGATCTGGCGGGCCTCTCCTTTCCACGGGTTATTAGAGCATCTTCGCTCGTCCTCCTTTGTGGATTTCTTTAGATGAACGAAGTATGCAAGATGCAGTACGAGTTGTTGAGCTGATGTGGGGGATATGTAAGGCACGATGCTCTGCGGTGTTTGATGGCCAGGCGGTATATGTCTCGGCAGTGTGTGCGCGTTCTCTAGCGGCGACAACGGAATTTATTGAGGCCATGTTGGCCTTCCGGGTGCAAGGGGGCCGTAACACCTGCTGGATTCTTGGACTAGGCCACCTCAAGGGGTATTGAAATGTAATGTGGATGCAACTGTTCGAGAGGATAGGGCGGGCGTTGGGCTGATTTTTCGGGACCAGACAGGGGTAGTCATGCACTCGATGAGCTATCCCTTTGACGCGGGAGGGGGGGTCGACCGGAATATGTGGAGCTCCAATCTATTTACCAGGCACAACGCTTGAATGTCCTGCCATTAGAGGTAGAAAGCGATTGCTCGGCGTGTGTGCAACGGCTTCGACACCCTGTAGAGGACATTACCGCTCATGGCTGTTTATTGCATGATTGTTTGACTTTACTTCCCAATTTTATTTCTATTTCCTTTATTTTTGTCCGTCGAACTGGCAATGTACCTATGCATATGCTAGCACGACATGCTTTGTCTTTGGATTATGTATCTTCTTGGGGCACTTTGCCTCCTGGAGACGTTTTGGCCGCATGTTTTGCGGACATTGATTAATAAAATTCTTTGGTTTCTCAAAAAAAAAAGTTGATATGTGGGCGATGGCTAACTAATCGAGTATGTTCGGATGCGTGACTACATCTGCCGCCCACGTAGCGGGTGGCTTTCGCTTCTCCCTTATGATAAGAAGGCGGAGACGCTCATTGATGGCCATATCTACATGTGGAACCGGGATATGGTGCAGAATTCCTTCTACCCTCACGAGGTGCGGCTATCTTAAGTATTCTATTACCCACGGTGGCAAACAAAGATGCTATTATGTGGCATTTTGATCAAAGAGGACAATACTCAGTTCGTTCGGGGTATCGTATGTCTACGTATCTTCATAATCCAATGCTCTGATTAGATAGGCCTTTCTCTTCATCTGCTCCTGACCGAGTTTGGAGACGCTTGTGGAATATGTCCATTCAGCCTAGGGCCGGTGAAGCATTTTATTTGGTGTGGGTTTCATAAGTGTTTAGCGATAGGAGCCTCATAGCAAAGAGGAGTTGGGACTGGGACTTCCCGGCTTTGTGGTCATGTGGAGGAAGATCTGAAGCATGCGTTCTTTCATTGTGTGGTCTCGCATGAAATCTAGGCCCGGGTGGGGAATGATAGACTGTGTGTGGCCTTGGATTTGTCTCATGATTTTCCGGGCCTTGTGTAGGCACTATGTGACATGTGCGACAGGGACGGACCCAATGTATTGAGGGGGGTGCACGGCCCCCACTCAACTTTTCGTGCGAAGTTACTAAAATACCCATCTAATAATATTAAAGATCACGAATGTATATTATTTCAAACAAATTCTAGTGTAATTGCTTATTTAGTTCAATTGGTTAGAAGTATTACTACTATACTTGAGGGGTCACTTGTTCAAAACCTGTATACTACATGTTTTTTAACATTTTTTTTCTTATTTTTGAATATGGCCCCCACTAGAAATAAAATTTGGGTCCGTCACTGATGTGCGATGTAGATGAGTTGGTTGTGCTTCAAACGACCATCTGGTATATCTGGAAGGCTAGGTGTGAATGGTTGTTTGATAATTGCCGGCCCGTGGATATTGGTGGTTTGATCGGAAATGCACAAGCAGAAGCAAGTGATTATATTTATGCCATGCAGACCTCTCTGATGTGCTCGTCTGGAGCTATTTGGCCAACCACGTGGACCCCGCCCCGCATGGAGTGATAAAAGTTATATTGATGCAGCTTGTGTATTCTACGTCACATGATTTGTCTACATGCAAAGAGGGATCCAAATGCATGGCTGATGGAGGTTAAGCCCACCCGAAAACAAAAATTACACCAAGAACCCGATACGATCTAGCCCAACTCATCAAATCATCATAATGCAGCCCACTTAGTTATCAAAATATAATCCACTGACTCACCTGAATTTCAATTCCGACTCTACCCTTGTCTACATAAGATCTTGCCTTGTTGGCAGCTTGGTTCTTATCTTTGTTCACGCGCCCTTATTGTAGGAGAAAATTCCAATGTAGAGGGTTCTCTATTAATAAAGCCGCGGATGGATGTCAAATGTGCAAAAGAACATATTTGTCATTGTATATGCCCAACACTCAACCTTACAAGTAATTTTTTTTTCCTTAAATATGTCAACTTTATTTTTTCCCTCAACATTCACATTTGCTTCCAACATAAACCCAAATACGATAGGTTAAAAGTTGTGAAAGACAGTTTTAATTTAAAATTGTTGAGAATGACAAAATGTAAGTACACACGTACAAACTCAGTAAGAACACACGTAATGCTCGTCCTTCTCAACCATTTTGTATATTATTCTGTCTTTCTAGCCCTCCACCCCAAATGATATATATATATATATATATATATATATATATATATATATATATATATATATATATATATATATATATATATATATATATATATATATTGATGCATTTTCAAAAGATAAAAATAAAAAACAACTACAAACACAGCAAAGCAAATCCAGATTGAGATTTCTTGCAGAATTTTGTTTGTAGAAGTGAACAGTTAGTCAATGACTTGCAAAATAGAATAGAAATTTGCAGAATCCAATTTTAAATTGCCTAGTTTTGAGGGAAATATTCTCTTTTTTTCTAGGGTAATATTTATAAAAATTCTTCCAATCTATAAAAATTCTTATTGAATAAACAAATATAACTCGCGTTCTAAGTGTGAATATTTAGAGCTTCGCAATCGCAAAAGGAGGCAAGTTAGATCTAGGTGGAAGCCTAAGGTCTTCCCAATCTTCATCTTCTACTTTAGAGAAGTATTTATCAACCATCTCATCACTCACTTGTTCCAACGTTGCCGGATTCCACTGAAAAAAACACGAGAGAGAGAGAGAGAGAAAATAGACAGAAATCGCGTATCAGATGCTTCGTTATAGTTGTTAATTCAAGGGAAAATAATAAGAGCGTTCTTAGTGACACCACACCAAATCTATCGTTCTTTTGGCACCACAGTATAATGGACTATTTTGGACAGTCGAATCTAGAGCTAAGAATCCACCACCAGAAAGTCGATTCTCAATCTATAGAATCAACTTTCAACTGATTTTTACACAAACATCATCCACATTTAGTAACTTCCACTAACTAATGGTTATACACTAAACATGGCCGTCCCCTATGTAATCGGGAGCCCTAGGCGAAATGATTTTTAGAGCCTTTGACTTTGTGAAAAATAAGTATATAACATCTACTTTTGGGTTATACTAGGTGGATCATTAGGCCAAGCTTTTTAACTGAATTTGAGAGGAATTATTAGGCCTTTACCAATCTTTTAGCTCAAGTAAAAAATAAAATAAAATAAAAACACTACTAACATATGAAAATAGGGTCCCCTTAAATTACGAATTTTGACGAGACCCCCAAGCCGTGGCCTGATGGACCTGCCCCACGAACCGCCCTAACCGTAGATGATGGTTGTGCATGTATCAATTTTGTAATTCAAAAGGATATGCAACTATAAAGGTAAAACAACAAGAAAAAAGGTGCAAAATCTTTACCTTTGGGTTCCTATCTTTGTCCAACAAGATTGCCCTACAACCCTGCAAGTCAATACAACTTTAGTCTTGAAGAAATGACATAGAAAAAACCGATGAGACCTATCAAAACGATATAGTTAAAGTCCCGAGACCTTTAGCTCTCGTGTTGATGTCCCACCAGTGACATGTGTGACTTTTCCTATCTCCTTTATCAGGTTCTTTGTTCACTTTGTGTGGTCAAACATTATCATTTTCATGCAATATATATATATATATATATATATATATATATATATATATATATATATGAAAGTAAAATACCTCAAAAAAATCCATGCTAATTTCTCCTTTCAAGACATGAGAGACCATTCTGTATTCCCTTACAAGGCATTTACCAATTCCTTCAAGTCTTCCTTCTCTAATCTGCACCAATGTATAATAATAAATCAAATATCGTGATTATATTCATTCGATATATATATATATCGATTTTTTTATAGTTAACAAGAACATATAAAATATAAATGTAACCATACACGAAAAAAGCAGTTTATACCGATCTGAGAGAAATTTTAAGACTCGTAGGAGATGCTTTTCGTAATGACTGAATAGTTGACAATATCCATTCATCTCTGTTTCTATTAGCCTCATTCTCCTACACACATTCCATTACGTATAATAAGGAACGAACAATTCTGCATTCTTACAAGGGGATAATTGCGATTTTGATCCCTTTTGTTTCATGAAAATATTCACTTTTATCCCTAATGTTTTATTCTTACACTTTAACCCCTTCATCTATGATTTTTCTTTTACATTTTCAGGCCAAATTGGCATGTTTCAAGATTCTATTGGTTGTAACATTTTGTACATTCTATGTTATAAACTTGGCACGTGTCAATTTGGCCAGAAAATGTTATGAAAAAAAGAAATCGTAGATAATGGGGGTTAAAGTGTGAAAACCAAACACTAGGGACAAAATCGAAAATTTCGTGAAACAAAAGGACTAAAAGCATCATTATCCCTTCTTACGAGGATAGGAAAAGGATTAAAAACACAAACTTACAAGGGCAGATATGATTTCTTCAACAGTTTTTAGAGAAAAACACGAATTAATGATTTTTGACCTGTGCAGAAGAAGCAAGAAAAGGATCATCACGCCGTGTTATAGCAACTTCTGGCATGAACTCGAAATTCATAATGTTGTTATTTTGCATTAAGAAACAGAAATACATTAATGAATGAACAAAAATGTGAGTTCATACAAGAAATATGTCTAAAAAATAGCCTAATAAAAAAGAAAGAAGAAAATACTAAGTTGATTTACCGGTAAAATGCACTGCCCTCTTTAGGAATTGGTAATTCTGCAAAATTGTTTATAATCGCAGAAATAATAGCTGGATCACTTGAATCTGCTTCAATTAACGCGTCTTCTAGTGATGATAGTCTCTGCAATTAAAATCACAATACATCGAAAAAGCATAAGCAAAGGATAGTGGAGACCTAATAATCCCCATCTTTACCAAAAAGATGTGAGTTAACCCTCTTTTTTCGTTTTGGTTTTACCAGTCCCTCATATTTTTTTTTTTTTTTTTTTTGCAAGAATGGTCCCACATCTTTACCAAAATGCTGTAACATAGCCCTCTTATTTCATTTTGGTTTGACCAGTCCCTCATCTTTCATTTTCTTTTGCAAGAATGGTCATCCATCTTTACCGAAAAGCGGTGACGACCAGGGCCGGCCCTGGAATATTTTAGGCCTTCGGCTATGTCGTCGAATTAGGCCTTTTATACTGAGTGCGACAGGTGTCGCCGAAAAGAAACGGGGTTTGACCTGCCCGGTCAGGTCGCGGTGGGTCGAGGGGGCAGCGCCCCCCGTGGGGGCTCGGGGGCAACGCCCCCGAAACCTAAACGAACCTATGCGAATGACACACCATTTCGTAGAAGGGATTTTTCATTGGGAAACACCATTTCGGGTTTGCATGTTCATTGGGACACATCTTTTAAAGACGAACTGGTTTGTTCTTTCGTGAAGAGGTACAATATCTTTTCGTTGTCTATATATAGAGAGACATCAGCATTCGGTGAAAAACACGAATAGAAGCATCATCAGTATAAACATAATGTGTCTCTAAAGTAGTACTTCATTGAATCCTGAGAGAGGTCTTAAAACATCTCTTTAAAGAAACGTTTTATACGTGCCTTGGAGATCATTCAGTTCTGTTTGTTTTATCACATTTTTTCTAACATATTTCCCGTGACTTAATCCAATTCAAAAAAAAAAAAAGTATACATATGTGATGTGTGTCTATAATTTAGACATTGTAATTTTTTTGGGCCTTTATCAATTGAAGCAAAAAAAAATATAGGTCAATTAAAATTTTTTTAGCCTTTATTAACACATTCTATTACGTTAGATTGGATTAGATCTATACGGTTTTTTTTTTTTAAAATTGCGGAACATGTAAATTCGGGCCCTCGAAATTATTGGGCCTTAAGCCGCCGCTTCCTCGGCTTATAGCTAGGGCCGGCCCTGGTGACGACCAAAGTTGCAAAAAGAATGAAAGGTGAGAGACTAATCACCCCTAAACAAAAGAAGAGGGTTAAGTCACAGCTTTTCGGTAAGATAAGGGACCATTCTTGCAAAAAAAAAAAATGAAAGATGAGGGACTGGTCAAACCAAAACAAAAGAAGAAGGTTAAGTCACAGCTTTCGGTAAAGATACGGGACCATTTTAGCTATTAGCTCATTAAACAGATAAAAATTCTATATACCTCAAACTATAGCATTTTCCGTCTAGGGATAAAGACGCTTTTGGTCCCCTTTGTTTCACGATTTACGCATTTCTATCTTCCACGTTTCATCCTGACATTTTTACCCCTCATCCATGCAATTTTTTTTACCTTTTCAGTCCATTTTTGCCATGTGTCAAGTTTTCATTATAACCGGAGCATGTCATACCTTCAATGGTAGATATTAGACACGTGGCATTTTACGCCGAAAGGGGTAAATTGCCAAGATGAAATACTGGGTATAGAAGTGTGAAAATTGTGAAACATAAGGGACCAGAAATGTCTTTATCCTTCAGCGTATAAAGCTCTGACATAATTAAGTATATACCTCGGATGGAACAAAATGTGTCGCTAAACCACTAGCAAACATTTCTGCACCATCTAGTCGTGATCCTGTTAAGCCCGCGTATTCTCCTGCATGAACACTGAATGAATAGGGACCAAATTGTACATAATAAAAATATGCGGATAAAAATCCAACTACCATAGAATTCAGGGAGTCTGGATAGGAAGTAAGAGGCACCGATATCAGGAAAAAGTCCCAAAGCAGTTTCAGGCATAGCAAAAACCTGTAACATAAAGAAGTTTTTAAGATAAAATAAAATCGAACTGAACTTTTTTTTGCAACGGTCAAGATTAAATCTTGACTAATGTTTATTTCAGGGAAATAAGTTCTCATAAATTAGGTTGCAAGGGTACGGATAAGTGGATACCGGTTTTGAAAAATATAAGATACAGGTAGGGAGGGCATATGCTTAAATAAAGAAGATATAGGGACCAAATTGTACATAATAAAACTATACGGACTACATTATAAATACTTAAACACATAATAAAAAGCAAGTTTTATTGTTTCCTTCATTTTTTTTTGTAGTTTTTCAACATTTTGGAGTGCTTTTCATGCGTTGTACAGCGGTTTTAACTCAATTTTAAGCATTGTTCTTCATTTCACATGCCCGAATCCCATGCACAACTTTTAAAAATTACATATTCATGTGTAATCTAAGACCAATATATAAATTTCAGAACAATTCAAGACCGAGATCTCTGGCTCGATTATGTTTTGCAGAATAAATCAATCTCATCTTCTTCCAAATCGAGGGACAAAAAAGTAATTACCGATTTCTCTGTAGCAACTCGGAATTGACCGTGAATGGAAACCCCTGCTCCTCCTCCCATAACAATTCCATTGAGAATCGAAACCTTAAAACGTATTATCCATCACAACATAAGCAATAAGATATTTAAATTTCACTGCCCCTATCAAAAAACACGGCAGAAACCGTAAATTAGAACCTGAGGTTTCTTGGCTGTTGCCAACAAGTAGTTTAAGGTGAATTCCTCTTGAAAAAATTGTGCACCTGGTCTCCAGTTTCCTACTGCAGAATTCGATACATCAAAATCAAATGAAACGGTGACAAATGTAATGAAAAACGACCAGCTAAAATATATATATATATATATATATATAAAGAGCCAACCTTCTCTTACATCACGAACCACACCCGAAACATCACCACCAGCACAAAAAGCTCTGCCGTTTCCCTGTTGCAGCGAGACAGAAGTAGCAAATGATCAGTAACATTCCAACTAAAATATTAAAGTTCATGCGAATAAGGTATAACAAGTGTCAGAAAAATACCTTCAGAATAACAAGTTTTACACCGGGGTCCTTCTCATACACCAGGAAACGACTCAATATGAAGGAAACCTATGGAAAGTAAAACATAGCTGACACGATCAATTGAGGTGCAGAAAATTTGCGGGGAGGGGGAAGGGGGGGTGGTGGATGAGCAATGTATATAGTGATAGGAGACACATTTCCATGTCAAAAAGATGAATGAAAAGTCAAGGAGTCGGTCAAGAAAACGATACGGGCATATTCTGCTACTAGACAGCTAGTGAAAACTCCTAAAATAGCACATATCGGAAATGGCACCTATAACGGCTCCAACTTGACGATCAACTTGATAATCTTTTCATATGTTAAAGCTCTGTCTTAAAATATAGTCATTATCAAGCATGCTTCAACAACATTTACAATAAAATGCTCAAAAGGTAGATGACGTTGCACATCAATAACGTGCATTTTACCCCCTCTGTCAAGATAAATGCAAGGCATATGATTAAATTAAAATGGTTGTGGAAGAGAAGACAGAACATCACCAAGCTTACAGCTAGGTCCATTCATCATTGAAATAAAATAATACCCTTGTGATGTTTGATCCACTGCATAGAGCAACATCGATAACGGACACTAACACAAGTTAAAAAAGGCCAAAGTAAGGACTTAGTAAGCACGCTATCGGTGTACAACAGTTGAAGCCTATCTTTATCCCATACTCATAAGTACACTCAAATACAAGCAAATGTTTTTCGATCATATGATCCCTCCAAATCTTCCTAAGGCACGGTTCTATACCATGATTCAATATGCAAGCTCTCTGCACTTTTGAACTTCTGAAACATGGTAGGCTGATACAAATCAAACAGCATTTTTATCACAAAAAGTGCAACAGATCAACACAGGCCGAACCAAATTCTCTCAAAGCACATTGATGCCTTTCATAAATGCAAAGATTAGATCTTTTTCCCGAAGAAAAAGCAAAGAGAGAATAAAAATCAAGAAAACAAAGCTGGGATACTGAAATACTAACAAAAGGTTGGACTCTTACTAGTCCAAAAGCCATACCATTTCGTTAGAAAGTGCATTGAGTTGCTTTGGCCTGTTCAAAATTAAGATTCTTGAAGAATTCCTCTCCTCCACTAAAACCTGCCAAAAAAAATCCATATCCCATAGGCCCAGATAAAAATAAAGCAAATAACTACACTTGTTATAATCAGTATCAAGATTATTCAATAAATTTGATCATCAACCCTCAAATTTGATCAAATTTCCAACAAAAACTAATCCAGTTACTAATAATGATCGAATTTAGACTCTGCAGAGTCAAAATTAAGTCCCCAAGTCCATCACTATGTATAAAACATCGATCAAACTAATAAAATCAGGGAATTTCAGCATCTAAACAGTTAAAATGAAGAGGAAAAGGCTACCTCTTTAGTTTCCGACATGGTGGCACTGTGGCAGCCGAGCTAGCCAGATTACAGAGCAGCGCCTATCGTTTTTGTTTTATATTTTTTTCGAAAAAAAAAATACATATATTGTATATATATTAATATTTTTTTATTTTTTTTTAAAGAAAAAAAGATATTTTATTACGCAACATCCGCGAAGCAAGCGGTCAAAACGTCACCCGGAGACGAGGTGCCCCGAAATGTTCGAGTCGAAACTAACAAAGCATGTCGAGCTAAAAGGTGCGGAGGGACATTCCTCATACGCCGAATAAAAGTAAAGGACACAAATGTGAAACTAGATAACATGGCCAAAGAGTCTTGTACTAGGCAGCCATGGGCCGTAAGATCTTCGACAGGTCTGCGGAGCCTCGAGATACATGTCAAACAATCGCTCTACCTGTAGTCGTTGAATCATCAAATGACGCGTTTCCCTCGAACCCAAGGATATAGCCTTTAGCTCCATAAATTCCACCGAGTCCCCGGGTCGAAATGATATGCAAAAAAATGAAGAACGCCCCACGAGAATCTCGGAAAATGGCTTCAACCCCTGCTCCCGCCTCAGTAACTGATGCATCAACATTGCCTTTTATAACTCCCTCTGATGGCCGCACCCACTTATCCACAAAGTGTGGAGCAGAGGCATGCGTCCGATAAACCTTCATATCCTCTACATACTCCGATGATGCTGCCAGAGAGCGCGTACACTCCGCAGAGACATAAACAGCCTGATCATCAAACACCGCGGAGCAACGTGCCTTCCAAATCCCCCACACGAGCCACACAAATCTCTATGTGGCCTGAACACCCCGATCCTCTAGTAATCGCATAAAGAAAACCGCAAAGGAGGCAGAACGAAGGCGCCGTAAGATTCCATAAAATGCCGACACTCGCCAAATCCTATCTGCCATCTCACACTCGAAAAGCACATGTCGTAAAGTTTCCAAGCCATCCCTGCATGCCAGGCAACGGCCATCCCCTAGTTGCCTTCTCTGTAATCCCTGACTAGTAGCGAGGCAATCATGCATGCATCTCCACAAGAAGTGCTGAATACATGGCTACACATGAAGCTGCCAGCAACTCCTCCAACTCTTACTCTCCCTGCCTAAAGAAGCTGGCCCTGTAACATAAGATGGCCGATAGAGTGATAAGGACAGGAGTACCCAGACCGAACTGTATAAACTCCCTTGAGATCATAATGCCAAATCCGCTTATCTGGATGCCCACCAGGGGCTATAGTGGTCGCTAGAATAGCATCCGACTCCCATGGCCTGAATACCTGTTGAACCCGCTGCACATCCCACGCTCTGGTGTTAGGAATGAATAAATCTGACACCTTGGAATCTGTTGGGAGCTCATGCCCTGCAAAAGGTATGCGGAACGAAGGTTGCCGATTTGTCCAAGCATCATGAAATTTTTAAGTGGTATATCTGCACGGCTACGGTATATGTTTATTGAGCCTGAAAAATGTTTGTGTTTCTCAATGTAAATGATACTCCACTTTGAATATGCATATTCACACCGCACGGTTGTACTATTCGAAAATTCCCCGTGTGGTGCAAAAGGCTCGCATCGTTTATACAACGGAAATCACAAGAGTCACAACAACAGACAAAACAAAATTTTATTTCATTGATATTGTAGGAATTATTGATCGATATGTGTCTGATCATGTTGTATTAGTCTCTTGTTAAGACAATTTTGTTGTGTCAATAGCATTTATGTTGTTGATGTATTATTTTTATATGATTAAATATACGTTATATTATTATGTTTTATCAACGAATTCTATATAAAATATATGAAATTATGGTATGAAATGTTAGTCTTTATAATTTAGAGTATTTAGTAATAATAATAATAAAAAGTTGTAATTTTGTACCGATTTTAGTAAATCGGAGTGTCGTGTCAGATTTACGTGGGTATTTGTGGTATTTTATTGCAGATTTATAAACCGAGACCCCGAGAATCGACATATTGAAGTTTAACCATATCTCTGGAATGATTTAGAGAGTGCCACGGGCTTAGATGGTCAATTGAATAGCTTAAGTGGACAAGTGGCCAACCAATCTGGATAAGTGATAATAGAGAAATGTCTTCGACAAACGAATGGCTCATCAAAACAACATTTTCAGAGAAAGTGTTCTTCACGAAAGTTGTAGATTTTTCCGAGAGCTTTCCAATGCAATTTAAATTATGAAGATTGGAGGTCTACAACTAAAACAGTGATCAAGTGGCTAATCGATTTGGGTTAAGAAAAATCCCGTAAAAGCTTCGGAGGAACACGAGGTTATCAAGAAGGCGTTATCTGGAGAAGAGTCCTTCATGAAAGTTGTAGAGTTTCTCGAGACCTTAATTTTGGCATTTCGTTTGCAATTTTTGGAGATCCGAACTCGAGATATGAATTTTATAAGTTATATATAATTATATATAATTATATATAATCTACGCACATGCTTTGAAGATATCAAGTCGGTGGGAGTAATCATTAGTCCGGACCGAGCCGGCCTAATACCGGACCGGTCCGGCCTTGAGACCTTTGCCTATATAAGGAATGCATCGGAGAAACGGATCGAAGTGTACCAAATATATATATACATCTCATATATATATATATATATATATCCTCTCTTTCTTTCCTTTTCTTTTCTTTTTAATTTTTAGTTGTAGTTGTAAATAAGGCCTTACGCCGTAATAATGTAGTTTTAGTATCGTTATAATGCTCGGGAAAATCTCGGAAGTCGGTTTTGCTAAAGAAGTTGTAATGTCCGGAAAATACGATTTCTGAATCAACTGCCGTATTCGGGTAACTTTTCTTAAGTATTTATGTTTGTTTTTATATTTTTCGTTGTTATAATGTTTTTAGGCTAAATATAATACTGGCCAAAACTATGTAATCGGTTTTATTTCGATCTTTTCGTTAAAGAAATGTTGTTAAGTTAAAATGACTAAAATTGAGTTAATTGAATCTTTTTCTATTTTGATCGTATTCGTAATGACATATTTAATAGATCTGAGGAATTCATAATCTAATTATGAATTGACGCCTCGTAGTCAGGATATGAGATAAAAGATAGAAAAACCGGAGGGTAAAATTGGCCGTGTGAATAACGTGATAACGGAATCCGATTTCCTACCCGGGGGTAGATTTGTTTTGGGAGAAATGAATTTTATTATAATTTGTACTCGAGATCGTAATAATGTTAAATCATCAGTTTAATTGAAACTTAAACCGGAAAGTTAAATCGTCCGGCTTTGACAACCGGAGCCTTTAAAATAAAATTGACCGTTTGACGAACGGAATGACTCCTTTTTATCTAAAGGTAGATTTGTACTCGGGACTGTTCGGATTAATTCGTTTACCGTAACGATTGTGGACCTTGGACCGATGCAATGGACATATGACAATTTCATACGCTCGTGTGAGGAGGAATTGTTTACCTCGGGAGAGTGCACCGTTTCATTTACTCAATTGGACCTAAAATAAAAGGAGAGATCGAACACATTTCATTTAATCGAAAAGATCGTATAAACCAATTATATAAGTTTTGGCCGCTCTCTAAAATTATCTGTTTTAGTATATTGGTACCTATATATTTATATATATATATATACTTTGCAATTTATGTACATCTATATATATCTATATATCTATATATATTATATTAGAATAACTTTTAAATTACGTATTTATTTTATGTTGACTAGAATAGTAGTGATCTGTGTTATAAAATTGCGATTTAGATCGAGTTAATAACAGCTCTTTGGTGTTTAACCACACGTAAAAGAAATTACCAAGTTCCCTGAGGATTCGACACTCTGACTCACCATACTAGCACCACAATTTGACCCGGTACACTGCCGGTTAGGATCGTTTAAACCAGGAAACGTCTGTCAGCTTTCTGGCACTGTTTTCAGGGTTAGGTTTAGGCGGGGTCAGCATTTTGGCGCCGTTGCCGGGGAACGTCGCTAATTTCTTTTTATGTGTCTATGGTTACTACTTGTATTAGCTTAAAATTCTCGAGAATAAGTCAACACTTTTCTTATCCCATTTCTATTTTATTTTTCGTTGGTCGTTACCTTATAGGTAAATTACCAATTTTTACTACTATCAATTTCTAGTTATTTTCTATTTTCGTTAGTTGATGACCAGAAGTGGTAAGGCCCCTCTCACTCCTTATAAGCCTGACATAAACACTTACGAAAGGCAGTTAAGAGTAGAGAGTAAACGCGGTCATACTAGTCAGGGAAATCCTGACCAAGAATCATCTTCAAACAGAAATACGAGAATGGCTGAAATCAGTGATGAAACACCTGAACAAGGGCTGGAACATGCTCTAGGGCATGGACAAAACCCTGTTAACCCTACTAATAATAATAATAATAATAATAATAATAATAATAGAAATAATCAGAATCGGAACCAGAATAATCGTAATAATCCACCGAACCCGAGACCAATCTGTGATCAAACCGTAAGAAGGAACCAGACTAATAATCCCATACTTTTACCTAATGAAGGAGCGAATAATTTCGAAATTAAGTCTCATCTTTTTGGTTTAATTGACGCAAGAGCCCAATTTCTAGGAGAGGATGATGAAGATCCACATCATCATCTCTATCTTTTTGAAGAACTGTGCAATACAGCCAAAAGTCAAGGTGCTCATAAGGAATTAACGAGGATGACTATGTTTCCTTTTTCTTTAAAAGGACGAGCCCGAGATTGGTTTATGTCTCTTCCACATCATTCACTTACTAGTTGGGAGGAGATTCAAACGAATTTACGAAACAATATTTCACTCCCGGACGAAATTTGGAATTAAAAGTCGAGGTTGCTAACTTTAGACAAGGATGCGAGGAAACTCTTGGGAATGCGTGGGAAAGGTTTAAAAAATTGTTAAGAGCGTGTCCCGATCATGGTTATTCCTTAGATATGCAAATTCAACTCTTCGTCGTAAATTGAGAAAAGATTCACGTGCGGATGTAGATCATGCATGTGGTGGTTCGTTAATGATGAGTGAAGCTCAAACGAGTTTACGATGCTATAGAAAAGATTTCCAAAAATAACGAGAATGTGGGAAACCGGTTCTAGCACCGGAAAAGTAGCTTTTGCGGGAGAATGTACGTCTAATACGGAAGTTCTAGCACACTTGGAGAATTTGAGTAGGAAATTTGATGGTTTACAACAGAATAAGAACCAAAATTCAGAAAATAGTACACCAAATGAATACTCAAGTCATGATAATGTGGCATTAGGGAGTGAAGAACCAACAGGATATTCAAGAGAGGAGGTGAGCTTTCTTCAGCAGCATAGGAATTTGAACAATGCATACTCAAACTCGTTTAATGCTATTAGAAGAGATCATCCTACTTATCGATGGTCGGAAAACCCTAGTAAGCCAGGACAACCGCCATATCCAGTCCCATATAGGAATAATAACCAAGTTTATCAAGAAAACACATCTAATCGAATTTACAATCATTACCAAGATCCTATCCTCAACATACCACTCAAAGTATACCGGTAACTCGAGTTCAACTCAACTGCGAAGGAGTTGAAAAATGGGAAAAACTAATGGAAAATATGATGGGTGTAGTATCTACTCAAGCTAAGAATATGGAAACAATGATGACTTCTATTGGTTCGATCACTAAAGATATGAGTACAATGAAAACATCTATGAGTGGACATGATACCAGAATGAGAACTATAGAAGCCTCATTGAGGAATATGGAAGAACATTTGAGTAGGGAAGGTGAACGTAACAACAGTAGACCCCCAGGAGGATTACCAAGTAACACTGAAAGAAACCCAAGAGAGGTAAATGTTGTAGTTACGAGAAGTAGGAAGCTCAGTGGAAGCAATGGAGTAGAAAACTTCGGGAATAATGAAGTAGAAAATGATTTAGATGGAAAGAATGATGAAACTAAAGACGAAATTGAATTCACTGATGAGGAAGAAGAAATTATAGAGAATTTCTTGAAAAGGAATAGAAGTTTGGAATCTGAGAATGAAGGTGAAAAATGGGTAAAAACCCCTAGGATTTTGAAAGACCCTATGGATAAAGATTTAAGGAATTTATTCAAGGAACATGTTAGAATAGATGAGAAACAGGAAGAACCGAAAAAATCTGAAGTAGAGATTGATTCAGGGAACAATTTAAAGGAAAAAATTCAAGAACCTGAAACATGGCGACTAAGTAATACTCAAAGGTTTAAGGAAAAAGGAAAAGAGAAATTGACTAAGGAGCCAAAGGTTATAGATTTAGAATCTTTACCTTACCCTCCTAAAGATCAAATCAAAAAGGCAAAAACTGATAAGAAGTATGCTCGTTTCCTTGATACTTTTCGTCATCTTCATGTTAATATCCCTGTTATTGAAGCTCTAATTAATATACCTGCCTATGGAAAGTTTCTGAAGGATATACTAACAAATAAGAAAAAATTAGAGGAATATGAGAATATATGCTGAATGAAGAATGTTCTCGCAATTACGCGCATAAGTTACCACCTAAACGAAAGATCCCGGAAGTTTTACGATTCCATGTGAAATTGGAGGATTTACGTTTAAGAAGGTCTTATGTGATCTTGGAGCTAGTATAAATCTCATGTCTTATGAGGATTATAAAAAGCTAGGCATAGGAAAGCTTACTAAGGCGAAATGACTCGCAAATGGCGGATAGATCGATTAAGTACCCTAAAGGAATGATTAAGGATGTATCGGTTAAAGTAGACAAATTCTATTTTCCGGTAGATTTTGTAGTTATGGAAATGGAAGAAGGATATTCAGCGCCTCTTATTCTAGGTCGTCCATTTCTAGCTACAGGAAGAACTTTAATCGATGTTCATAAAGGAGAGTTAATTTTGAGAGTCAATGAAGATGAAGTTGCTTTCAATATTTTCAAAGCTATGAACCATCCATATACATCACCAGAATCATGTTCTTTTATAGAAGATATTCATTCTGTCTATGATAATCAGTTACCAACTTTTAAAGACAGATTAGAAGAATGCTTAACTCTGTCTATCTATAAAGAAGATGAGGAAGACATTGAAATGAAAGAAATAATCCTTTCTCTAGATAAAGGAAGCTTTACTTTTAAGCCACCATGGCATAAGTATTTGGAGTTAGAACTAGAAGGACCAGTTCTTAAATCATCAATAGAAGATCCGCCGAAGAATGCGGAATTGAAGCCGTTGCCTTTAAATCGAAATATGCTTTTCTTGAAACCGATAATCTATTACCGATTATTATTTCATCAACTTTAACGAGCAACAAGAAGATCAATTACTTAGAATGTTAAGAAAGCATAAGAAAGCTTTTGGATGGACGATTGCCGATATTCGAGGTATTAGCCACGAGATTTGTGTTCATAAGATAATTTTGAAAGAAGATGCTAAACCTTGTATTCAACCGCAACGCCGCCCGAACCCGAATTTACGGTTAATCGTTAAGAAAGAGGTGATTAAGCTATTAGAAATGGGAATAATCTTTCCTATATCGGATAGTGAATGGGTAAGTCCAACTCAAGTTGTACCAAAGAAAGGAGGTTTCACGGTGAAAGAGAATGATAAGAATGAATGGATTCCAACAAGGGAAATTACGGGTTATCGAATGTGCATTGACTTTAGAAAACTAAATGATCATACTAAGAAAGATCATCATCCGCTTCCATTCATAGTTCAAATGTTGGAACGTTTAAGTGGTCATAAATATTACTGTTTCTTAGATGGTTATTCAGGATATTTACTGATTTTCATTGCGGCGGGGAGATAGAGAAAAGACTACTTTCACTTGTCCTTATGGAACTTTTGCGTATAAAAGAATGCCGTTTGGTTTATGTAATGCTCCCGCTACGTTTCAAAGATGTATGATGTCTATATTTTCGATATGGTTGAGAAATTCTTAGAAATTTTTATGGACGACTTTAGTGTTTATGGAGATTCTTTTGGTAAATGTTTGTCGCACTTAGAAAGAGTTTTACAACGTTGTGAGGATACCAATTTAGTTCTAAACTGGGAAAAATGTCATTTAATGGTATCAGAAGGAATTGTTCTAGGTCATAGAATCTCTGAAATAGGAATTGAAGTTGATAAAGCTAAAGTCGAGGTGATTGAAAAATTACCACCACCAGTGAATCTAAGGACTCTAAGAGGATTTCTTGGACATGCAGGATTTTATAGGAGATTTATTGCAGATTTTTCAAAGATAGCAAAGCCTCTAAGTCATTTACTTGAAAATGAAGTACCTTTTAACTTTGATAGTAAATGTATGGAAGCATTTAAGACCTTAAAAGCGAAGGCGATTCGCACCCGGTATTGGTAGCACCGGATCGGGATTTGCCTTTTGAGATTATGTGTGATGCAAGCGATTTAGGTTTGTAGGAGCATTTTAGGTCAAAGGTATAACAAAATTCTCAAAGCTATTTACTATGCATCCCACACATTAAACACGGCTTTCGGCTTAATTATGCAACTACAGAAAAAGAACTGGTTGGTTGTAATTTTTGCCTTAGATAAGTTCGGATCTTATATTGTTGGTTCTAAGGTAATAATCTACACGGACCATTCAACTCTGAAGTATTTACTAAGTAAGAAGGATGCGAAACCACGTCTTCTTAGATGGATTCTCCTACTTCAAGAATTTGATATTGAAATTAAAGATAAAAAAGGAAGTGAGAATGTAGTAGCAGATCATCTAAGTAGAATGGAGACTAAGGAAGAAATAGGGAATGAAATTAAAGATTCATTTCCTGATGAACAACTATTTAGAATAGATACTCCTTCAACCATGCAGTTATTAAAAAATAGAATTCCTTCTAAGGAAATCTCACCTTGGTTTGGAGATATCATTAATTACTTAACTTTTGTGATTATATTCCGTCTCATTGGACTTGGCAACGAGAAAAAGAAATTCTTTTACGACTTAAAATTTTATTACGGGAGGAACCGGACCTTTTCCGTAAATGTTCGGATGGGATAATCGGAAAATGTGTGCACGATAATGAAATTTTAAGTATTTTATCGTTTTGTCATGATCGTGAGGCGGAGGTCATCATGGAGGATGGAAAAGCGCTTTTAAAGTTTTACAATGTGGTTTTTATTGGCCTACACTATATAATGATGCTTATAAGTATGTTAAATCTTGTGAATCTTGTCAAAAATGGGGAAATGTATCTAAAAAACATGAAATGCCTATGCAACCTATTTTAGAATGTGAGTTATTTGATGTTTGGGGTATAGATTTCATGGGACCTTTTCCTATATCGTTTGGAAAAAGATTTATTCTTGTAATGGTAGATTATGTTTCGAAATGGGTAGAAGCTGAAGCTCTTCCCACTAATGATACCAAGGTTGTCATACGATTCCTTAAAAAGAACATATTCACTAGATATGGCATTCCGAGGGCGATCATTAGCGATAGAGGTTCACACTTTTGTAATAGACCATTTACTAAGTTAGTTGAGAAATATGGTGTAACGCATAAGTTAGGAACGCCCTATCATCCGCAAACCAGTGGTCAGGTAGAGGTGTCGAATAGAGAGATCAAAAGAATCGTAGAAAAAACAGTTGATTCAAATCGTAAAAACTGGGCAATTAAATTAGATGATGCATTATGGGCGTACAGAACAGCTTTTAAAACACCAATTGGTTGTTCTCCCTATAAGCTAGTCTTTGGTAAGTCATGTCATCTCCCGGTTGAGTTAGAACACCGAGCCTTACGGGCTATTAGATTTCTAAATTTCGATCCTAAGGTCCGTCGGTGATCATAGATTGCTTCAATTGACGAAACTAGAAGAATTTCGTCTCGATTCTTATGAAAATGCTCGAATCTACAAGGAACGCACGAAATCTTTCCATGATAAGAGAATCCTTAAGCGTGAGTTCCATGTAGGAGATCGAGTGATTTTGTACAATTCACGTTTAAAGTTGTTTCCAGGTAAGCTTAAATCAAGATGGACGGTCCATTTAAAGTAACACGGGTTTACAAAGCTGGAGTTTGTTGGACTAATCGATGGAAATACAACTTTTATAGCCAATGGCCACGAGTAAAGTTATTTGTGGAGGGAGAAGGAATCACACGGAAAGAAGAAATAATGCTACTTGATTGATCCCCCGACTAATTGAAAAAGCGAGAGGAAAAATGAAAAAGCGAAAAGCGAGAAACCGGAATCGGCCGAATACCGGGTGCTATCTATCTTTACTCTACTTTTCGTAATTTTAATTATGTTTAAACTCTTTTCGTCTTTTACCGGATAGACGTAAAAGAACTGGATGTCTTTTTTAGATAGAATAGGAGTTTTTATTTTACTTTTGAAATTAGGCCTTGATAAAGATGTCGCGTTTTCTATAGAAGCTTTAGTTTTTGAACAAAACAAGAAATTGTTGAGAGATATCGATTGAGAGAAGTATGTAATGGAACATCAAGAAGTGCGATAAAAAGAAGGGCAAAGTTTCTAATGAGATGCGAGAATCTGTGGAAAAAGTGAACATGTTGGACGGTTGTGGGAAAAACACAACTAAATCCCGGGATGAGTGTTTGAATATTGTTAGGAAGGGAACGATTAGGTGGTTATCCGAAAATCCCGATGGAATTCCGAGAGATAATTCAAATGCTTCGTTTTTAGGAGTTAGGTTGATCGAGCGTTATATCAGAACTTTGGAAGATTTAGAAATCGAAGAATCAGGAACCCCTTAAGTTTCGAGTCTTTTATTTTATTTTATTTTATAAAATTTTCACATAACTTCTGAGAATTTTATAAAATTGGATCTTTATGAAAATTTGAGGAGTTTTATAAAAGTTTTATAAAAGTTGTTTTTTTAGTTTTAATTTAAACGTTTTATAAGAGTTGATATAAATTTATTAAATTTTTATAAGCTTTTTATTAAAGTGTTATAAAGATTTTATTAAATTTTTAGAAATTGTTATAAAATTATAAAAGTTCCTTCAAATTTTATTTTTAGTAAGTTTTAAAAAATTATTTTTAAAGTTTTAATTAAGTTTTATTAGGATTTGTATAAGTTTTATTCAAAAATCATAAAAAGTAAAAAAAATCGAAAAAATGAAAATTTTGGGCACGGACCGATCCGGCCTTAATCCGGACCGGTCCGGGGTCTAAAAACATAAAAAAGACGGGGACCCTTCTTTTCTTCTTCTTCTTCCCTAATTTTTTCTTTACAGCCGCACCACACACCAAACCCCACCATTACGAAATTTTTTACTTTTCTTCCACAAAACTTCATCTCACACTACACCATTACTTAATTTCTTCTCATTATCATCTCCTCTCTTCAACACAAATTAGAAAATTCAAAAAGGGTCAAAAACAAGCTCCATTTCATTCCGGCGACTTTTCAACTTTTCCGGCCTACTTTTCAACGTTTTCTACATATTAAGGTATAATTTAGTTTATTTAGTTGTCAATTTCGTATTTTTCATAATTTTTTAGATTAATTTCAACTGTTTTGATTTTTGAGTGTGTTGTGACATTTTTAATTTTTGCTGTTTTTGTTGTTGTTTTTGTTGTTGATTGGCATTACCAATATCGTAGAATGGCTGAGTCGAGTACTAGAGTCTCTAAAAAGAGAAAATCAAAAATTCCAATTTCAACTCCTGTCGTAGGCACAGTAATTTTATCATCTGAGGAAGAAGCCGTAAGCTTTGAAAAAACCGCATCACCTGAGGCTAAGAAAGCGTATAAGAAAATTTATAGTAAGTGTGATGTTTTGGTTGAAAAAGGATTAGACTTGGATGACTTAGGTGATGAAGTTAAGAATATCTTTAGAAAGCGTCAGTGGTTAGATTTAGCAGCCAGAAGGGAAGGGGAGATTAACACGACTATAGTAGCTGAGTTTTATTCGGTTTTATCTACATTGTCAGAAGAACAGCTTACTCAGTCGGAAACTGTACCCTTACGAACCAGAAATATTCCTTTTAACCCTGCCGTCATTAATGCAATCCTAGGAGTTGAAGAATTTCCTGAGGAGGAGGATTACAGGGTAGTTTATAATTTAGATGATCCTGCTAGTTTTGAGCAGACTGCCCTGAGAGCCCAGAATGTTTTTGACCCGACCGCGGTGTGGGTTGAAAATCGGTTTAATTACGGGAACTGTTTTAGAGGTTTGAGGGCAATTAAAAGATTTATTAGCCATAATCTCTATCCTTCTAGTAAACATACTGCTTTTGGAAAGGAAGATGTTTGTATCGCTTGGGCGATGGCAAACGATGTTAGAGTGGATGTTGGAAAGGTCATGTTTAAAAGAATTTTTGAGAGTATTGTCATCGCCAGACCAGGGAGTCATCTATACTTCCCTTGTTTTATCTCTGATTTATGTCGTAGGTTGGGAGTACCATTCCTGCCTAATGACAAGTTATCTCTGGCTGATGGAAATCTGATTGGACCTAGTTTGACTAGTCTTCCGGATGGTAGTATTAGCTCTTTGCTTAGAAGACGTCAAACTCAGCCAGCTCCACCAGTTTTTACATCTTCTTCTTTTCCATCTTTTTCTAGTCAGCCTCAACAAACTCCTTTCTCCAACACTATCACATATGACATGTTTCAATCTTTAGTGACAGATGTTGCACGTGGTCAAGCCAATGTGGCTTTATTCGCTGAGAGTACTAGGCAGTGGTGTGATGATATTCGTAGAGGTTTAAGAAGGAACGAGCAGTTGCTTCGTAATCCTACTTTTGATGATCCTGCCTACCCACCTTGTCAGTCCAATTCTTATACCTTACCACAGTGGGAAACACCTATTCCACCACCGTCGAGCTTTCATCCATCGTCATATCCTTTTGGAAGCCAATCTAGTGGGACGGGTGTATTTTCGACGGTGTTCGAGAGACCGAGCGATGTCGAGTTGGGGAGGATTCACCGAGTTTGCACATGTCACGACGGCATGAGTTCGATGGGTCTTGATAGTTCAGTCAGGACCACGACTACAGTTCAGCCATCAGCTTCTCAGTCGTTTCCGAGTTCGAGTTTTCAAGTTGATCCTGAGGAAGACTACGATGAAGATTGAATTTAATAATTATTGATTAAACATTTTTATTGCACTTTTTATTCGACATTTGTCATTTAGATATTGGTTAGTTTTCATTTTTCGTTTAGTTTTATAAAAAATTTGGTTTGCATTCTAGATCGTTTAGTTTTTATAAACTATAAAAATCACAAAAATAATTTTGTATCATTATTGAGTCGTTTTCAAAATATAACTAATGTGTCATTTTATCCGTCCGTATCAAGGTGGATGAATTAATTCAACCATTATCAAATTATCTTCAAGGCAAGTGGAAGCCTTGTTTCACACGTGAAGTAAAAAAAACAAAACACAAGTTGTCTTTTACCTCTGTCCCCTCAGTAAAAGTAGGATGAGGCCGGACCGAGCCGGCATTTTCCCGGACCGGGCCGTGAAGAACAGAAGGCTGAGTCATTCTTGAGTCCGTCTAATGCACACACGTAAGTTTTTTACTATCTATTTAAGGAAGTAGAAGGAGGAGCAACAAATGCTCATATCTTTACTATCTTCAATCTTCCTTCTTTTATTTTATAGTAAACTTTAAAAATGTCGAACCACTCTTCACCATCGGTTAATTCTTACGAGCCTGATACACCGGATCATCCGGAATCTCAAGCTTCTAACGAGAATATCATTTTACATAATCGTTTTGCAAATTCTCCAATCCTATTGGAGAAAGGTTTAAATTTAGATAAGCTTGATCAATGGGGAAAAACTATGATCCGTAGTTGTGGCTGGAAGAAATTTGTAAGTACACCACGAGGGCGAGTTAATATTACGGTTGTAAGGGAATTTTACTCGGCCCTACTTTCAACGTTCGCGATAGAGTCTACACAAATCGTTATGGTAAGAGGAGTGGCTGTTCCCTTCTCTTCATCTATTATAAATCAACTTTTTCAAATACCACCAGTTACGATGCGGCACTTTGAAATATAATGGGGACTAGACAATGCATATAATCATTTGAATAAAGTACACGAGTCTTTCCAGACGTTCCCGCTTTTTGATACAAATCACGACATGTCAACACGAGCTTTACTTCCACATCTAAAGGCGTGGAAGCATTTTATAAATTCTCGAGTTTATCCCACCTGGGATTTTGCTAGCCTTTCTGAAGAAGAAATGCTTCTGCTCTATGCATTGGCATTTGGTGAATTTGTTGACTGGGGTATATTGATTCAGAGAAATGTGTCGGACTTTGCAATAGCCAGAGGTAGTAGGGGGAAACCTATGCCTAATTCATGGATGATCTCACGTTTGTGTACTCTTCTAAATGGAGTAGAAGAGCTGGAGACGGATGAAATTTTTCCGTCTAGAGATAGTCGGTTTGGTTTGCTACCGGTTGATACACCGGGTTGTTCGTCTACCATTTAGAAAGTTGTTTGTTGGTTATTTAAATTTGAATAAGTTAAATTAAGTTAAGTTTGAAGTTTCTTTAGTTAAGTTAATGTTTTCTTTTAAGTTTTTAATAATGTATCTTGTTTAATATATATGTCTTAGTTTTTTAAGTTTGTTTTAATTAGTATACGCTAAAATAAAATCAGAAAAATAACGTTAATGGATAATTTTAATTTTATTTTCGAACCTACTTCTTTACTACTTATTGAACATCGGGACGATGCCACTTCGTAAGTGGGGAGTAGAGTTAGGTTAGAAAATTCATTAAAATTTTCGAAAAATAGTCAAAAAATAATTATATTAGTTATGCCTAATTTAGATTTTAATAAGATTTTAAGTTTATATAATTAAGTAATTAATATTAGATATTGTTTTTATGAAATTATATAAGTATGTTGATATTTATAAGTAAAATTTTTAGAATCATTTTCAATATGAATTATGAGTTTTGGAATTGGACTAAGTTTGTTGATTTTTGGCACCACAAAAAATATAACTATAGCCAAATAACCTACCTCAGCCTTGATTAGAGTGATCAAGACCTCACTCGAAATTGTCAATTGTGATTAAATAACCAAGCTATAGCCTATTTTGGTCTACATTTCCTTGAAATACCGCAAGTTTGTACGTACTTATAAAAAGAGATGGAGACATAAAAGCTAAGTTTTGGTATATGCTGAGATTGGAAAAATTAGATAAGTAGTAGTATATTCGATCTTACCTCATGACACTTGCAACATAGTCGATTTTGGTAATAAGTTCGGATATATTAATATTCTATAAAAGAATTAAGAACGAAGCACCATATTTACACAGAATTAATAAATATCCGGTATCTTCCTTATCTTGTGATTAACAACTTAAAAATAAAAAGAACAAATCGGTTGTAGCTACCAATGATTGGAGTGAGTAGGGTATTATCACGAAATGTCCTATTGCTGGGAATGAGGGCACAAGATAAAATGAAAGAGGAAAAGTTGAATCATAAGATCTCAGGAATTATTACAAGTTTAAGGAAACCGGACTTGTAATTTTCGATCGAAAGAGTAGTACTCCGATCAATCTTGATGAAGCAATGCCTGTAAGTTTGATTTTCTACACACACTCACGCTTTTAGTTCTTAATCTTGAAAAAAAAAAAAAAAAAAAAGTGTTA
The DNA here is from genome assembly GCA_036785695.1 of Gentiana straminea. Lineage (NCBI taxonomy): Eukaryota > Viridiplantae > Streptophyta > Magnoliopsida > Gentianales > Gentianaceae > Gentiana > Gentiana straminea. The sequence goes on along the minus strand of JAVUPR010000418.1, from coordinate 117,255 downwards.
TTAATCGATGATTATTTTTGATCAAGAATATGAAGATGTAGGTACGTACGACTTGCCTCTTTCTCTTTTTGATTTCCTTTTTTTCCGATTAACCAACATCTTGAACTTTATAAGCCATTTTTGTCGACTACTTTACCGAAGTTTCCGATTCCAGAATTTCATAATAGTTGCGATTAAAATTCTGATATTTTATTTATACTTATTAAGTGTACATATATAATTTTATCTAAATAATATTTAATGTTTAAGTTATTTCGGTTATATACTTTTTTACGTCTTCTTAAGATTTTAAATTAAGATAGATAATATATTTATAATATTGACAATATAAATTATAATCGAAAAATTATACTATCTTTTATTACCGCTTTATTTTTGCTTTCGAGGACGATCAAAAGTTTAAGTGGGGAGTAATTTGATGTATTATTTTTATATGATTAAATATACGTTATATTATTATGTTTTATCAACGAATTCTATATAAAATATATGAAATTATGGTATGAAATGTTAGTCTTTATAATTTAGAGTATTTAGTAATAATAATAATAAAAAGTTGTAATTTTGTACCGATTTTAGTAAATCGGAGTGTCGTGTCAGATTTACGTGGGTATTTGTGGTATTTTATTGCAGATTTATAAACCGAGACCCCGAGAATCGACATATTGAAGTTTAACCATATCTCTGGAATGATTTAGAGAGTGCCACGGGCTTAGATGGTCAATTGAATAGCTTAAGTGGACAAGTGGCCAACCAATCTGGATAAGTGATAATAGAGAAATGTCTTCGACAAACGAATGGCTCATCAAAACAACATTTTCAGAGAAAGTGTTCTTCACGAAAGTTGTAGATTTTTCCGAGAGCTTTCCAATGCAATTTAAATTATGAAGATTGGAGTGCTACAACTAAAACAGTGATCAAGTGGCTAATCGATTTGGGTTAAGAAAAATCCCGTAAAAGCTTCGGAGGAACACGAGGTTATCAAGAAGGCGTTATCTGGAGAAGAGTCCTTCATGAAAGTTGTAGAGTTTCTCGAGACCTTAATTTTGGCATTTCGTTTGCAATTTTTGGAGATCCAGAACTCGAGATATGAATTTTATAAGTTATATATAATTATATATAATTATATATAATCTACGCACATGCTGAAGATATCAAGTCAGTGGGAGTAATCATTAGTCCGGACCGAACCGGCCTAATACCGGACCGGTCCGGCCTTGAGACATTTGCCTATATAAGGAATGCATCAGAGAACAGATCGAAGTGTACCAAATATATATATACATCTCATATATATATATATCTCCTCTCTTTCTTTCCTTTTCTTTTCTTTTTAATTTTTAGTTGTAGTTGTAAATAAGGCCTTACGCCGTAGTAATGTAGTTTTAGTATCGTTATAATGCTCGGGAAAATCTCGGAAGTCGGTTTTGCTAAAGAAGTTGTAATGTCCGGAAAATACGATTTCTGAATCAACTGCCGTATTCGGGTAACTTTTCTTAAGTATTTATGTTTGTTTTTATATTTTTCGTTGTTATAATGTTTTTAGGCTAAATATAATACTGGCCAAAACTATGTAATCGGTTTTATTTCGATCTTTTCGTTAAAGAAATGTTGTTAAGTTAAAATGACTAAAATTGAGTTAATTGAATCTTTTTCTATTTTGATCGTATTCGTAATGACATATTTAATAGATCTGAGGAATTCATAATCTAATTATGAATTGACGCCTCGTAGTCGGGATATGAGATAAAAGATAGAAAAACCGGAGGGTAAAATTGGCCGTGTGAATAACGTGATAACGGAATCCGATTTCTACCCGGGGGTAGATTTGTTTTGGGAGAAATGAATTTTATTATAATTTGTACTCGAGATCGTAATAATGTTAAATCATCGAGTTTAATTGAAACTTAAACCGGAAAGTTAAATCGTCCGGCTTTGACAACCGGAGCCTTTAAAATAAAATTGACCGTTTGACGAACGGAATGACTCCTTTTTATCTAAAGGTAGATTTGTACTCGGGACTGTTCGGATTAATTCGTTTACCGTAACGAGTGTGGACCTTGGACCGATGCAATGGACATATGACAATTTCATACGCTCGTGTGAGGAGGAATTGTTTACCTCGGGAGTGCACCGTTTCATTTACTCAATTGGACCTAAAATAAAAGGAGAGATCGAACACATTTCATTTAATCGAAAAGATCGTATAAACCAATTATATAAGTTTTGGCCAGTTCTCTAAAATTATCTGTTTAGTATATTGGTACCTATATATTTATATATATATATATATACTTTGAAATTTATGTACATCTATATATATCTATATATCTATATATATTATATTAGAATAACTTTTAAATTACGTATTTATTTTATGTTGACTAGAATAGTAGTGATCTGTGTTATAAAATTGCGATTTAGATCGAGTTAATAACGACTCTTTGGTGTTTAACCACACGTAAAAGAAATTACCAAGTTCCCGAGGATTCGACACTCGACTCACCATACTAGCACCACAATTTGACCCGGTACACTGCCGGTTAGGATCGTTTAAACCAGGAAACGTCTGTCAGCTTTCTGGCACTGTTTTCAGGGTTAGGTTTAGGCGGGGTCAGTTGTACAGTTACGGGCATAGCCCCATGCAGTGGCGGATCCAGTAAGAATTTCCGGTGAAAAACCGGAGCAAACTCGAAGTCCACAAGATATATTAGTGGTGTTTTTACATTTTCTCACGATAAAACTACATTGTTTTAATACAACATTTCTTTCCGAATTCAATCTCCCATTGTCCTCCCCCTCTTCCATGTGGATCCACCCCAGCACCATGGTGTTTTTTCGTGACACTTCGTCGAAACAATCAACGGACGAAAAAGTCGATTCTCGATTCTATATCCGGCTTTCTTACGGTCAGTTCTAGAATCAACCTTCAACAATTTGATTCTTAAATCCAGAATCAACCTTAAAAAAATCGATATTCACTAACATGCCACAACGATAGATTAATCGTTATACCAACGGTAAAGTATTATGACCATTTTGTGATATCCCACATTGGAAGTAGGGGAAGCGCATCACCACCATATAAGTGTGAGACATAAAGGTTTTGTCAACTCGGGTTAGCCACTTTTAGACCAAGTGAGGACGACGGTCAAAGCGATTGATCGGACCATTTATGACTTATTTAGCGCTACCGGAGCCCGGGGTCCGGGAGCATTACGAATGGTATTCGGGCGACTATCGGACGGATCTAAGTGCCACGGCCACCTCTGAGACGAACCTGGCGCCACGAGCCACCACTAGAGTCCTCGGTAGAGACGATCGAGACAAGTCCACGAGAGACAAGTCTTGGCCGTCCCGAGAGTACGCCGGTCCCTTATAAGGGGGGATAATATGATATCCCACATTGGAAGGGGGAAGCGCATCACCACCATATAAGTGTGAGACATAAAGGTCTTGTCAACTCGGGTTGGCCCTTTTAGACCAAATGAGGACGACGGTCTAAGCAGTTGACCGAACCATTTATAACTCATTTAGCGCTACCAGGCCTGGGGTCTGGGGCTTTACACATTTATTCTTACTCTCTCACTATACACATAAATGACATATGAAAGAGGGCAAGAATTCAGTAGAAATGATACATATCACTTAATACAACAACCTACGTATTACGGTCGTAGAATTTAAAAAAAAAATCAAACTTTATTTAGTTGTTTTTTGGCCCACATATCTGTGATATTATTCAGAGCTTTGCAATTACAAAAAGAAGCAAATTAGATCTTGGTGGGAGCTTAAGGTCTTCCCAATCTTCATCATCTACCTTAGAGAAGTATTTATCAACCATCTCATCACTCACTTGTTCCAACCTTGCCGGATTCCACTAAAAAAACGAGAGAGAAAAAAAAAGACAGAGAAATCGCGTATCGGATGCTTCGTTAATTAGTGACTTTCAACGGCTAACAATTGCGAGATGACTTTCATATGACGATTGTGTTATATTTGTGTCACTAAAATTGTGCATGTATCATTTTTGTAATTCAAAAAAGGTTATTAAAAAAATTGCAAAATCTTCACCTTTTGGTTCCTATCCTTGTCAAACAAGATTGCCCTACAACCCTGCAAAAGTGGATACACCTTTAGTCTTCAACAAAGGTCATACATAAAAGGGATAATTACATTTTTAATCCTTTTTGTTTCAACAGTTGCGCATAAAGGAATCCGCAAAGGAGGCAGAACGAGGCGCCCCAAGATCCCATAAAACGGCGACACTCGCCAAATCCTATCAGCCATCTCACACTCGAAAAACACATGTCGTAAAGTTTCCAGACCATCCCCGCATGCCAGGCAACAGCCATCCCCTAGTTGTCTCCTCTGTAATCCCTAACCAATATCGAGGCAATCATGCGGGCATCTCCACAAGTGTCTTGAATACGTGGCTACGGCTACCAACAACTCCTCCAACTCTTACTCTCCCCTTGAAGAAGCCGGCCCTATAATAGAAGATGGGCGATAGAGTGATAAGGCCTGGAAGTACCCGGACCGAACTATATAAACTCCCTTGCGATCATAATGCCAAATCCGCCTATCTGGATGCCCACCAGGGGCTATAGTGGTTGCCAGAATAACATCCAACTCCCATGGCCTGAATACATGTTGAACCCAATGCACATCCCACGCTCTGGAATTAGGAATGAATATATCTAACACCTTGGAATCTGTTGGGAGCTAATGCCCTGCAAAAGGTATGTGGAACGAAAGTTGCCGATTTGTCCAAGCATCGTGAAATTTTTAAGTGGTATATCTGCACGGCTACGTGCCTACGTGTATATGTTTACTGAACCTGAAAAATGTTTGTGTTTCTCGATGTAAATGATACTCCGCTTTGAATATGCATATTCACACCGTACGGTTGTACTATTCGAAAATTCCCCGTGTGGTACGGTGGCAAAAGGCCCGCATCGTTCATACAACGAAATCACAAGACTCGCAACAACGTACACAACACAATCTTATATCATTGATGTTGTAGGACTTATTGATCGATATGTGTCCGATCATGATGTATTAAAATGTGTTGTCTCTTGTTAAGACAATTTTGTTGTGTCAATAGCATTTATCTTGTACAGTTACGGGCCCGGAGCAAACTCGAAGTCCACAAGAGATATTAGTGGTATTTTTACATTTTCTCACGATAAAACTACATCGTTTTAATACAACATTTCTTTCCGAATTCAATCTCCCATTGTCCTCCCCTCTTCCATGTGGATCCACCCCAAGCACCATGGTGTTTTATCGTGACACTTCGTCGAAACAATCAACGGACAAAAAGTCGATTCTTGGTTCTATATCAGACTTTCTTACGGTCAATTCTAGAATCGACCTTCAACAAATTGATTCTTAGATCTAGAATCAACGTTAAAAAAAATCGATATTCATTAACATGCCACAACGAAAGATTAATCGTTATACCAACGGTAAAGTATTGTGACCATTTATTCTTACTCTCTCACTATACACATAAATAACATATGAAAGAGAATTCAGTAGAAATGATACATATCACTTAATACAACAACCTACGTATTACGGTCGTAGAATTAAAGAAAATCAAACTTTATTTAGTTTCCCCCCCCCCCCCCACCCACCCACATATCTGTGATATTATTCAGAGCTTTGCAATTACAAAAGGAGGTAAATTAGATCTTGGTGGGAGCTTAAGGTCTTCCCAATCTTCATCATCTACCTTAGAGAAGTATTTATCAACCATCTCATCACTCACTTGTTCCAACCTTGCCGGATTCCACTAAAAAAACGAGAGTGAAAAAAGACAGAGAAATCGCGTATCAGATGCTTCGTTATGGTTAATACCACAATGCTATGATGTAAGAAAAAAATTGGAATCCCGTAAAAGGACGACTTTTTTCAGTGTGTTCAGTATAATAGCACGCCCCTTCTACGACTCGTTTAAGTTACGTGATTAATATCTCCACTCATTCCGTGGAACAGGGAAGTAGCACCCTTGTGGTTAGGGTTTAACCAAAAAAAAAATATAAATACAACCGTTTTAGAAAAGCCGTAGTAAGAGGGGTCCGTGGACCCCAAATTGGACACACAAATCCGCCCCTAGTCGTAGGAAAGATGTATCAAGTGGCATGCATTGTATCATTCAATGTCTATTCTCTTTCACATTGTATGTGTGTCAGAGTGAGACGAGAAGAAATTAAAGGATATGATACATATCACTTAGTACAACGTTGATACAACTGTTGTACCATAAAGTTTCTCGAGATACGAAGGTGCAAAATCTTCACCTTTGGGTTCCTATCCTTGTCCAACAAGATTGCTCTGCAACCCTGCAAGTTAGTGAATACAACTTCAGTCTTCAACCGAAGAAAAAAAGGAGAGAGAAAAAAGCCGACGAGACCTATCAAAACGATAGAATTGAAGTTCCGGCATGATCCCAGTTCGAAGTCCCACCAACTACACGTGTCAGTTTCTCCCGTCTCTTTACGAGGTTCTTTGTCCACACGGTGTGGTTAAATTCTATCATTTCAATTATACGCGTCTTTACTCACACCACAGTGTTTTTATTGTGGCACCATACCGAGAATAATCAACAAGCGAGAAAGTCCATTCTTAGCTTTAGAATAACTGGGAAAAGCATAATCACTGTGGTGCCACAACAGTAGAACTGGTACGATGCCACTAAAGACGCCATTCAGTTTTATATATAATTTATATATATATATATATATATATATATATATATATATATATATATATATATATATATATAGAAGGACAGAGAAATATTGAAAGAGAACCTCAAAAGAATCATTGCTTAAAACCCCCTTTATGGCATGACAATCAATTCTGTATTCTCTTACAAGGCATTTACCAACTCCTTCAAGCCTTCCTTCTCTAATCTGCACCCATATATAAAATAATGAGCCAAAATATTGTAAATAGAATAAACAGAATGGTGTTTTTTTTTTATTTATTGAATCAAATAAAAATAGAAACCATGAATACCAATTCATATCAGAGTTTTACGCTTTAGTGAACGAACTCGATCTGATAACTTGATAAGAACATACCGATCTAAGAGAAATTTTAAGACACGTAGGAGATGCTTTTCGTAATGATTGAATAGAAGACAAGATCCATTCGTCTCTGTTTCTATCAGCTTCTTTCTCCTACACAAATTTCGTTAGATTCAATAAAGGAACGAACAATATTGCATTCTTACGATTATAGAAAAAAAAGATATATAATCGATCAATTACAAGTGCAGATATAATTTCTTCAACAGTTTTCCGAGAAAAACATGAATTAATGATTTTCAACCTGCGCATAAGCAAAATGTTGTTATTCTGTATTAATAAGCAGAAATGGACTAATGAATGAAACGGAATTGTGAAAGTAAACAACACTTAGTTACCGGTAAAATGCACTGCCCTCTTGAAGATCCGGTACAACTGTGAAATTGTTTAAAACCGTAGAAATAATAAATGGATCACTTGAATCTGCTTCAATTATCGCGTTTTCTAGTGATGATAGTCTCTGCCATTCAATAAAATATACATTGCAAAAAAAATAAAAAAAATAAAAAAGCAAAATCACTACTTTCCTTATTATCATCATATAAACAGATCAGACAAAAAATATATACCTCGGATGGAACAAAATGTGTTGCTAGCCCACAAGCAAGCATTTCTGCACCATCCAACCGCGATCCTGTTAGGCCCACATATTCTCCTGCCAGAACCATGTACCAAGTTCAGTGACATATTTTAATACGGAGAAAAAACGAAACAAAAACCAGTGTCCATAATGAAAAAAAAAAAAATGGCAGACATTAACCACAGTAATGGCTGTTCGGACTTCGGATCCTACATAGTGAATGCTATCTGATGACAACAATCATAACAAACTGATAGTGGCAGATCCAGAACCGAAAGAAATCGAAATACCGAAGAATCCGGGGAGTCTTGATAGAAAATAAGAGGCACCAACATCTGGAAAATGTCCCAAAGCAGTTTCTGGCATAGCAAAAACCTGTAACATCAAGATATTCTTAAGACAAAACGAAAATGACCATCGTTTCCAGCTTAGTTCAAAGATAGCCAACCGATTTTGTATAGACCTTAGGATTCTTTATGCCTGGGTTTGGGGTTTGATCTTGTAATCTGGCCCCGAGTTCTCTGAACACTTGGATTTTTTAAGAAACTAGAAGGGGGGGGGGGGGGGGGGGGGGTTGAGGCACAGACATCTTAGTGTACAAATTAATAAATAAATACCGATTTCTCTGTAGCAACTCGGAATTGACCATGGATGGAAACCCCTGCTCCTGCTCCCATGACAACTCCATTGAGAATTGAAACCTTAAAATGTGAACAGAAGGAAAGAGAAAACATTAAATTTCACTGCCCTTATCAAAAAAAATAAAAATAAAAAATACCATTGAAACAAGGGAATATGGCATAAAATTTACTACTTTTAACTGTAAGTTAGCACCTGGGGCTTCTTGGCTGTTGCCAACAAGTAGATTAAGGTTAATTGCTGTCGGAAAAATTGTGCACCTAGTCTCCAGTTTCCTGATGCAGACCATAAAACGAAAGAATCATAAACTGCATATAATGAAGAACCGTAAACTGCATTTAACGAACCTACAGATGATAAAACATCATAAAGTGCAGAAAAAATACTTCTCGACACTAAATCAAGTATGTGTAATTAAACGGGCGCCTTTAGAATCGACTGTCTAAATCAAAATTGACCAGTAAAATGAAGAAAATAATAATAAAAGGGCCTACCTTCTCTTATACCACGAACCACGGCTACAACATCACCACCAGCACAAAAGGCTTTACCAGTTCCCTATTTACAGTAAGACAAAACTTGCTAATGATGAGTACCATTGTCTACTAATTAAGGAGAAAGCAAAACACGAAATTAAGAAGCTCGAGCTAACAACTTCGGCGTACCAAATCTTAACATTTTGATCACCACAGAGTTGTAACCGATTATGTAATGAAAACTAAAGCATAGCCTAGCTAAAAAAACCATCACGATTTCACATAAAAGATTCCAACCAGAACCGAAACTAGTAATTATATGTGTCTCTATATAAAGAAGATTATCTTGAAAACATAGTAAAGAGCATTATAATAAAGTATAACACTGGTCGAAAGGTTGAAAAAAATACCTTCAGAATAACAAATTTTACATTGAGATCCTTCTCATACACCAGGAAACGATCCAACATGAAGGAAATCTAATAAAACATAACACGATCAGTAAAAAGTGCAGAAAATTTGGGAAATTGGGTTGGGGGTGGGTGTGGGTGTGAATAAGCAGTGTATTCTAAAAACTGCATAATATTTCCCTTTAGTAAACCCCAAATGCCGGGGACATTATTTCAATCGGGACCTTTCGTGCCAAGGCCTCAACTTTAACCACTAGAGCTAGGCCTCGGTTGAACCAGGGCCTCCTGTCACTACATCGGTCTACTACTATTATCCATTGCATATTTGTAAACCGGTGATTAACGCGTAGAGGCCATATCGATCAATGGGTCCCACAATCATCAATGGTTCACAAGTATGAAATGGATGATCCTATCATTTTCTGAATAAAGACATAGCACAGAAGCTCAGACTCTTACAGGTCAACAAGCCTTACCATTTCAGAAGAAAGTGCATTCAGTTGCTTTGGCCTATTCAAAATCAAGATTCTTGAAGACTTCTTCTCCTCCACTAAAACCTGCCCAAAATCCATATGCCCAAATAAAAATCAAACAAATAACAGCTACCAATTTGCAGAACTAAATTAACATCCCCAAATGCATCACTATACACAAAAACAGAGACCCAATTAATAAAATCGAGAACACATTAAACTGAAAGGGGTAAAAAAAACACCTGTTTCGTTCCCGTCGGCATGATGGAATTGGAATTAGCTTACAGAGAGTTACAGCATCTAATAATAATGAAACCTCCCCATCCGGACGACAGAGCATTTTACCGAATTGCATCTCTGAGATGTCACTGATTTTCATTAGGCTCAACTGATATGATAATACACCATAAAATTTCAGCAAATTGTCTTCTCAAGGTAAGGTTCCTAGCACAGAAATGGCGCCACCAACTGTCGTCTGATTACTTTATCACTTTTCTTATTTATTGCAAATTTAACCTTTTTTTGAATTATTATTATTATTTGTTTTGTTTTGTTATTATTCGCAGCATAGTTGAAGGGCAAGAGTCTTAAAGGGGAAGTATTTCTTCAAATCCTTTATTTTTGACTGTAAAGTCTCTTCTTCATCGTTGTTCATATGGAAGAGTTTGATGTCGGCCCAAACATTTCTAAACAGTAATACTTGTTTCCTGATAGGTAACGGTAGATCTATAAAAGTCTGGAAAGATCCTTGGATTAGCCAAAACCCGTCTTGTTTGCCTATTTCCAAAGCTTCACCCCACAATAGGGAGGCATTAGTTAGTGACTTCTTGACCAATAACGTGTGGAACAAGGCTAAGTTGATGGAGTCCTTTTGGCAGGTAGACGTGAACCAAATCATTAAAATACCGGTGAGCTTACAAGATACTCCAGATAGGCGGGTCTGTGTTTTCTCGAAAAGTGGGGACTTTGTTTCTAAAAATGCTTATGATACTTGTCTACAGCAAAAGCTGTGTGCTCACAATAATAGTTCTATGTGTGGTGATTCTGTTAATGGTAAGTTCTGGAAGAGAATTTGGGCTATGTCTCTTCCCCCGAAAGTGAAGTTTTTTCTGTGGAAATTGCTAAAAAATGTTTTACCTACGTCGGAGACCGTTTGTAAACGCTTTGGTTTTAATAATCCAATATGTTCAGCATGTGGTGAATGCCCGGAATCCATTGATCATCTCTTCGTTTCTTGCCACTACGCACAATTGGTTTGGAAATTTGCAGGTGTTGCTTGCCGGGCTCCAAATGCCTCGGTAAAATGTTGGTGGGATGTGGTGTCCTTTATGACTCCCCATGGGATTTTAAATGATCGAATTATATTTTCTTGTTTCATAATTTGGTTCATTTGGAAGGCGCGTTGTAATAGATTCTTTAATTCTTTGTTTTGGCCCCCGGAGAGTACTGCTAAGTTTGCTAATGAGGCGTGGTTAGACTTTGAGCAGGCACAACGTGAGGAGAGGGTAAATTCTAATGTCATTTCCTCCTCTCCTGTCTTGCAGCGTACAGCCCCCCTTCTCCAGGTGGGGTTAGGGTCTTTGTCGATGCAGCCTGGAAGCCGGAATCTTGCCTTGCTGGTTACGGAGCAGCTCTTCTCAGGGAGGATGGCACGATTTTGGAAACTTGGGCGTCCCCGAGATCCGTGGCCGTTTCCGCCTTTGCTGCGGAGGCTCAAGCTCTGCGCTGGTGTCTTAGTAGGTGTAGAGCCATGGGCGTCACGAGCTTGATTTGTTTTACTGATAATCTGACCTTAGCTAACTGTTGTGTAACAGGCCAGTCTCCCCCTTTTGATTCTGCAGTTGTTCTAGATGATATTAGGATTAGGTCGTTCATTTCGTGTTTTGGTTCATGCCATGTATTGTACACTGAAAGAGAAAGCAATAAGATTGCACATAATCTTGTTGCTTTTTCTTTCAAGTCAGATGTAGGCGTTTATTGGCATGGGTGCACTCCTATTTGGCTTTGTACGAACTAATGTTTTATCAATGAATGCTTTCGTCGATTGTGGAAAAAAAAAAAAAAAAAAAAAAAAAAGATATACCACAGTATTTTTATATAATCGACCATGTGAAAGTTGAATATATAGGCAACATGCGATTTCCCGTATTGTCGATTCTGATTTGGTTTTCACAGGGTTGCCTGTTGCCCAATATATTCCACTTTCATACGGTCGATTTTACTATGATGCACACAAATAGTATGATACACGGTAGATCAACATTATACAAATAACGGCCCATTTTTTGAGCCTTTTTTATATTACCTTTATTATACCGGTGCACGACGTTCAAAAATCGATTCAGATGTGATGTGTTGTGATACACAGTAAATTCAGGTTGGTGCAAATACGTGCTCTTTTATTGAGTTTATTATATCAACACATTTTTTTTACTTCCGATATCGTATAGTGTATTCTTTTTTCATGGTACTGCAAACTTACTTCGGCATCACCAATGTAGGAATGTCACTCCTCATTGACTTTCCAATTAACGCAGTTATCACCAACATTCGGTTTATATGGGGAACGTCAATATCATTGACATTACTCATCACTATCTCTATTTTTATTTTTAATATAATGTCACTGCCACTGACATTTTGTAGAAGACGTAAAGGCATTAGCAGTGACATTTTTTTTTTCACAAATAATAATCGTGATTTACGAAGTAATTTTTTAAGCTCGTTTGGCACTTGTGACGCCGAAAGTAAAAAGGGTTTATTACTTAAAAGTATAGTTTTTTATACTTATTAGCCTCATAAGGACATAAAGGAATCTGTTGGACTTATAAGGACGCATTTTATCCAACTTTACTAAATTACCCCTGTTTTAAAGAAGGCACAACCATCAGAGTAGTTTTAGACGAAAACCCATTTCACAAAGTTGTACTTTGTGGTCGAGAAAGGACTGTTCTGCTTGATTATTCCCTGCTCAATTGCCATCGGTTCTACTTCTTGTTGCCGGTTGGGCACGAATTGAACGATGAGAACTTTGGCCGGCTGCTCAGATTAGTTCTGGGGAAGGAAAGCTATGGAAAATTGGGGAAGAAATTGGAAGCTGAGATGCAGGGGAAAGACAGATCCTCCTCCGGTAAGAATTTGAAGGCAAAAGGTGATGGATCCAAGAATTTGAATAATCGGTGGAAGCCGGAGCTCGAGACTATATTGGAGGGAAACTCGCCGGCGATTACTTTGGTCTGATGATCTCTTCTTTCACAAAATATCATGTTTGATCTGATGATCTCTTCTTCTTCTTAATGTTTGTTTGTCTGTCTGTCTTGGAATAATGGTTCACTTTCTTTCACATCTGCTGTTTGATCGATCGTGTTAATTTTAAGCTTTTTCTTAAATCACTTTTGATATTGTTGGTATATTTTGGTCAAAGTTGAAAATTTCCTTTTGGATTAAGCTCATTGTTTAGATATGCAAGTTTAAGAGGATATTTATCGAATCCTTAGAACATCGCTGCTAAGTCAACTGTTAGTTGGGCAATTCTTATTGTCATTGTTTAATCTCTGTATATATTTGTCAAATTTGAATCTGTTCACGCAATGTTTTTTACGATACGATTCATGTTTATTATTTTCCTTTGTTTACCATTTGCAATTTGACTCATAATTTTATGTTTCCATATCTTAGATGTTGCTGAAAATAATCACATTTGATACTCCATTTATCTCTTCACTTACTTTATCAAGTTTTATTTACATTTACAGATGATTGATGATCAAGACCTTGGCTTCATTTACAGATGGAGCTTCTTATACTTCGAACCTGGAAAAGGCAAGAATGAAAAAGTGGGTTCCACTTCTGCTTCTTGTATGAAGTTCTGTAATTTACGAGCTTGTGCGTTTAGACCTCTTACATTGTCTTTAAAAGCTTGTAAACTAGTGGATGATTGGCTGTCACCCGTTGAAGAAAGAAGTAACTGTTGTATGCAGCCTTGAAGTGTCATTGTGCTTAGATGGAGCTGCTTTTTGACCAGAGTGGATGCTCTGGTGGGTTGAAAATAATACGACGTCACTGCATGATGTCACTTCATAAATCGAAATAATACGACGTCACCGCATGATGTCACTGCATAGGGAGTGGTTTATCTGTCTCCGTCTAGATCATATGTTTCTTTGTTTCCAGATCCTCTGGCTTCTTCATCAGTGGCAAGCTCAAGTACTGGTAGAGGCCATATTCATGCATCTACTGGTTTTCGTTCTGAGGTATGTGGCAAAGTATAAGACTTGATATGTTGATAATCTCTCTACATGTGTTTGGTTGACCATTCTAGATGGCTAATTGTGACAAGTGACGATCTTATTTGCCTAAAATTTAGACAGTGAATACATAAGCCAATGTCAGCTAGACTTGAATCCTTTTTTTTTTATGTTATTTAATAGAAAATAGATATGGTACATAACAAGAGCATATACCGACTTTCGTGCTGGTTGGATTATTCGCTGGAGTTAACAACACTGGATTTCTGTGAATGCAGTTTAGAATTTTTGTCTGCATTGCTTGTTAATTTTTGTCTGCATTAATGAAGTGACATTGATGTCACCTGCGGATGTCACTGCATACATTAGACAACTAATGAAGTGACATTGATGTCACTGCATACATCACGGTGTCTCTGCATCGTGGTGTCTCTGCATCGGAGGTGGTCACTGTATCGAGGTGATCAGTGGATCTGGCGTGGTTGCTTAATATATACACTAGTTTGTATATATTAAAATTTTATTTTAATAAGATGCTTTTCATGTTCAACAGCTTTCCTTCGATGATCATAGACAATATTGAGTCATTGCTGTGGCAATTTTGCCTAACCTAGTGATCAAGTTTTAATGCTAAATTGTTTGATTGATTGTTATCAATTTCGTTGACTCACACTTGGTCTTTTCATGCTATATTGCAGATTTTTGTTTGGATCAAAGTGTTACTACTTCAGCCTGCATATCTCTCGAAAGGGTTTGGATTTACAATTCAGATTTGTGTTGCTACATTCTATTGATTTCCCTATATATATATTTTGAGAGGATGAATGGGCTTGTTTAAAAAATGGATTTCATTTATTAGCATGTAATGTAAGCACAAAATTTAGCGTCTTTGATTGGAACTGAATTTTGGTGAATTCAATTAATGGACAATAATTTGATCCCTCTCACCATATTATATGATCTCTCTTTCATTTACTGATCATGCATGGCTGCTGCTATCAACACAGCAGTAATGTTTTCAGTCTATTATTTTTCATTTTTCAATCATGAATGAATGATTCCACAATAAACCACTTTTCAAGCTTTAACACAAACATATAATGCTTCAAACATATAATGCTTCATCGCGGTGTCTCTGCATTACGGTGTCATTTCATCGTGGTGTCTCTGCAATGCGATGTCTCTGCATTGCGGTGTCTCTGCATCGTCAAATGTTATAACATCGCGATGTCTCTGTATTGCGGTGTCACTTCATCGTGGTGTCTCTGCAATGCGGTGTCACTTAATCGCGGTGTCTCTGCATCGGGGGTGTCTCTACATCGGGGGTGGTCACTGCATTGCGGAGTCACTTCATCGCGGTATCTCTGCATCGCGGTGTCTCTGCATCGGTGTCACTTATCGCGATGTCACTTCATCGCGGTGTCTGTGCAATGCGGTGTCACTTCATCGCGGTGTCTCGCATCGCGGTGTCTCGCATCGGTGTCACTTATCGCGGTGTCACTTCATCGCGGTGTCTCTGCAATGCGGTGTCACTTCATCGCGGTGTCTTTGCATCGCGTTGTCACTTCATCGTGGTGTCTCTGCATCACGGTGTCGCTTCATCGCCGTGTCTCTACATCGCGGTGTCACTTCATTGCGGTGTCTCTACATCGCGATGGTCATCGCATCGGGCGTTGCGGTGGTCAATGCATCAAGATGGTTATTGCATCAATGTGGTCAATGCATCGAGGTGGTCAATGCGTCGCGGTGGTCATTGAATCGCGGTGGTCAATTTATCGGGGTGGTCATTGTATCGCGATGATCAATACATCGGTAAAATAAAAAAAAATAAAAAAATAAAAATAAAAAACCTGAACAGTGATCAGGATTATAAAAAAAAAAAAAAAAAAAAAAAGCTCACATACACAGTAACGCATTTTTTTATTTTTTTAATTTTTTTTTTTCATTAAGGGTATTTGAGTCTATCTATCTAATTTGTGTCCTTATAAGTCCAACAGATTCCTTTTTGTCCTTATAAGTCCAATAAGTCCGTTTTGTGTACTTTTGGGTCTTTGGCCCAAGTAAAAAAACCGTGTCAAATTGAACTTTTTTTTACAAGTTTTATTCTATAATGGTATCACATTTATTTATTTAATTTTTACAGATTCTTTCTGACACTAATACTTCACCAATTTACTAACCATGTTACATATTACATCAAACAAAGTCACTGTTATACGCTAAAGAAAATGCATTAAAACGGCATGAGAGATGGATTAACTTATGAAATAACTCCATTTTATTATATTTATTTCATTTCATTCGATTACATTACATAAATCCAAACAAGAAATGATTGCAATTAGCCACTTAATCAAGAGTCAATAAACCATGGATAAACATTACATGATAGTTTTTTCCATAACATGGACAAACTTTTATGATAGTTTGGGGTATCTCCAAGGCTCCCCCAAACCCCCCTCCAAATCACCACCAAAATGGTGTATTTTAATGCTCCAAGGCTCCCCCAAATATTCCTCCATTTTGATAATCTTATTAATTAAATTGCACAATTCAAGTGTATCATTATAGACTTCAATATGCGCCTCATATATCCTAGATTTGGCATCCGGAATATTCTTTAATTAATAATGCTATAGTTAATTAATTTCAAAATGCACGTGTATCACTATACACAATTAATTTCGACACATACATCAACTATGTGTATTTAATTAATCAACATAATTAATATCTTGTATTATATTTATTCATAATAAATAAATACCACCATATTAATTTATCACTATACCTTTATAGTGTTGAGATAAAACTTTCCTTATTTGGTCATCAACTATAACCACATTTTAATCTGACTTGATGTTCATATGTGTGTGACCCGATAGGCTTCCGAATATGTTGGCCGTAGACAAAGAGCAAATTACGAAAATGCCCTTCACTCCTCACGATCACGGGATAGCGTATAGCAACACACCGTGACCCCCAATCATCGGAAGAGTCAAATGCAATGACTACTACCTTTCATGTGAAACAGTTACCGTGTAAATAGAATCCTATCGCTGTAATAATATCCATACAGTCATACGTCGAGTGTCAAACATCAACGACCGTATCTTATAATCCGGATATCATGCTCTCTCGAAGTAACTCATTTACTCCCATTTTGCAAAGATTCACGAGAGTAAGACATTCCTTATAAGAAGGCCCTTTCGGATATTCACCCCTACTAATATGGTACGCGATTTCTGGACGACCAAACATGTATTCTCCACATGCTTCAGTATCACACTCAATCACTACCGCATGATTACCCCGTGGCTAGGGGAAACCTCAATAGTGTCAAAGCATGACAATCCACACCGTGATGCCATGTAGACTCCGGTCCTAAGGATAATTACACAACCGCCACATAGTGTGACACTTAATAATGTAAGTGGGTCAGTCTAACGCACACATTCTCTAATACACGTCCACGTACAGTCCAAGTGCCTCTATACTTCGATAGACGAGATATATCCCTGCCCTTAAAGACAGAAGATATCTAATACGTGCTAGCATGTTCGTACTATTAATGCCTAGTGTAATAGTACATCAGCCTAAAGACATTAAAGTATTAAACTTATTAAAGTGATTAGAGATCTCATCAACCGTAATTGCATATCATTGTTCTCTATCACAGTTTAATACCAAGGACGTTATCATATAACAATTCATAATTGGTTCTTTAAAAGAACAAATATATGACAACAGAAAAGTCATTTAATATATGTATAAACATAAAGAAATAGTGGAAATGATCTGATCCGATCGGATCCGGTCCAACCCGATTGTGTTTAGGACACTATTTCAACACTTTGGTATTGATGTAACAAACCTTACTTATGCAAGGATGTACTACGGAGCTAGTAGAGGGCGAGTGAGTTCTACTGTTACTACCTATGTGGTAGTGATTGTAGAAGATTTCCATGTCATATATCTGTATGTATTGCCTTTAACTGTAACCGTTTCTTCTACCCCTTACTAAGTACGTATGTACTTACCCATGTTCTCTCTTGCCCACCCCGAGAAGGTGGTGTTTTTGTAGGTTGTTTTTTGAGGCCACTGAGGAGTGACCCGAAGATGATGCATATGACGTCTACTGTCTTTACTTTCAGTTTACTTTTGGGTATAGATTCTTTTGTCCTTTGTAACAATGGAAATCAATGGTTTGAGTTATAGTTAACGTTTTGTAACGGATACATTTGTATTGATGATTATAATAAGTCTTTGATGATGTAATAAATGCAGTCTGTGTTATTATCGATCGTTTTAATAGTTATTTTAAGTATCCGAGTTAGTCGTTGTACCTTCCGCTTGTTCTCTGATGTCTGCTTACGTGTATAATTAGATTAAAATTTAATTATATACGTACCGGGCGTTTTTTTCCGGATAAGAACTCGATATCCGGAACATGGGCGTCACAACCACCACCAAAAGCCAATCCAATTACTGAAATTTTTAATAGTTCAGCTTTGCAGAGCTAAGAAACTAATAGAATTGGAAAACATTAAAGTGAAACGGTAAAAACCTAGCACCTGTTTCGTTTCCGGCATGATGGAAAAGCGGAGGAGGTAGCTTTACGGAACAGCAACTATTGATTGATGATTGAAGGCTGGGGATAGTGCACAACCTCCATTTCTAGCCGGAGCAATATTTCAACGAATTGCATCACTGATTTGTCAATGGTTTTTCAAGTACTTGTCTTTTCATTTTAAGGTTTAAAGCACAGAAATGGCGCCATTAACTGTCATCTGATTTACTGTATCAGCTTTTTCTTCTTTCTTATAAATTTTGCTTCTTTTTTGTTTTCAAATTTTAGGCACCTTTCAATCTGATATCACCTTTCGAGCCGAGATCATACCCGTCCCTTAGGCCAGGCCAACAAGGCCATGGCTTAGTGCCTATGGCAAATATGTTATTTTAAGGGCCACTTGAAAAATAAGCCACTGCACTACAAGAAAAATATTTTTTTTGCTGTATTATTTTTTGTCACACAACAAAAAAAATGTTGCTATATACACTTACTTTTAGCCACATGAGCGTGACAAAAGAGTCTAACCAAGTACTATTAACTAGGGCTGAGCAAAATAACCAGTAAACTAATCCAAACCGTAAACCGATTCAAACCAATACGAATAAACCAAACCAATAACAAACGCAATGAATTGGTTTGGTTTGGAACCAAACCGAATTGCATTGGGCTGGTTTCAGATATTTTTAATTACACCCAATTCAATCTAAACCAAACCAAAATTTCACATTATCCAACCGACCCAATATAACCCAATTGGTTTTTTATTTTTTATTTTTTATTTTTTATATCATTTTGCTATGTTGTTTTGGTTGGAAGATACTCATGGTGTTTTGATCATTTTATCGTGTCAACATTCAGCCTTCTGCTCTTTTGATTTAAACATGTAAATTAGTAAATGCATGTATGTAAGTATACAACTATGGATGATTGATTGCCAGTGGCGGCTCCATTCACAACAAAAAGGGTCACTTGACCTCAAAAAAAAAAGATTTCTATGTATTTTTTCAATTTTTGAAAATTTTATCCATTAATACGTAGTAATTTACCCGCTAATTTTTTTTAAAAATTTGACCTTTGACCCGTACATATACTTAGATATTTGTAATACGATGTACCGTTTTCGATCCCTGACCCGTGTCATAAATATCCTACAGCCGCCCCTGTTGATTGCAGCTGAATTAATTTGTAATGTGTTGTTACTTGTTAGTTGTTTTAAGTTTTTTTTAATCATTTTGGTTTGTAATTTATTTTAGTTTGGATGTAGCTATTTAGAGTTTATGTAAAAAATGTTGGTTTTGTCATAATTTTTTTTTTAAAGATTAGGTTTGAAAAAACCGAAACCAACCCAGTCCAAACCGAAACCAAACCATTGGGGTTGACTTCGTTTTGGTTTTGTTTGAGGAACGAATTATGGCGCCCCAAACCGACCCGAGTCTTTCAAAACCAATCCGAACCCATCAAAACCAATCCAAGCTCACACCTACTAGTATTGGCCACATTTTTTTACGTGTGTGGCAAAAACTAGTGTAGAAAATAAGTGTTTTTTTTTTTATAGTGATGGTATTATAGAACCAGACGTTTCAGCTCAGTTGTACTTTTTTTAAAGTCAAAAAAACATTTTTCTTCTTGAGGAAATCATAAAAAGCGTAAAAGGACTTTCATATTTGTAAACCGACTTTGACAAAAACATTTATTTTGTATTATTTACATCGTTAGTAGTTGACTTTACATGTTATTTTAGATATATGTTTCATTTTAGGGTCTGTTTGTTAAACCAACTTAATTTCATTAAGTACTTGTTCTAAATAAAATAAGAGGCAATTAATTTAAGTAGTGTTTGATAATGTTATAACTCAACACTTATCTAATTAAGAGTGTCTGGATTTCTTAGTAAAATTTCTTGCCCCTTATATCTGAAAATTTAAGGGATCGGAGTCCATAAGGACAAAATAAGATACAAAATGGTTGAAAATGACAAAATATGATAATTTTTTTTTAGGAACAAAATATGATAATTGTTTTTAATATTTTAATACATGAATATTACAGTGAACTTTTTGTCGACATATGTATTATATACTTGTAAATATATTTTAAACAAAACTTATATGTTTTGATATTTTCATTCATCATTCTTTTCCCAAATAAAATAAATACTCCTATTCATTTCCTACTACTTATTAAATGGATGAGCACAAAAGATGGGCAAGAGGCCATGTCCCTCTTCTCTTGAAAATGCTCCAGCAATGCCACCTGGCATTTTATGTTTTGTTTTGGTTTTTTTTTTCCTTTTATATTACATACTTTATGTTTTTTGTTGTTGTTATTATTCATGTTACATACTTTATATATCAATGCTGCACAGACAAGTACATAGATACGTCGTACGACACGACACTGTCACGACGATACGGCTGTTTTTAAAATTTAAATACACGACACGTTATATATGCCGTGTGTCACTTCAGATTTCGTTTTTCTAGGATTTCTTTTTATATACGGCTGTTTCTAGGATTCTTTTTATTACTTTATTCCCAAATTGAATTAGGGGATTATCTTCTTCCTACTGCTACCGTCCCTTTTTGTTTTGGATCCCTGAAATTCCGATCAAACATATGGTGGTGTATCGATGTTCGCTGCAAGAATCACCTAATGTGTAAGGATTCACTGTTCTTCACTGCTCCCTTGGAAACTTTGGTTACTGAAAGTACTGTTAGAGCTCTGTTATACCAAATCTTGGAGGATTACCATCAACTCATTCCATGATTTCCGCACTAATTCTTCTACCTGCTCTGCTATTACACAATTTCGTGATAACTTCTTCTTCAGTGCACTCTTTTTATACTTCCAGTCCAAGCTTTTTAAACTCTACGCTTCAATTGTGAAATTACAGCTTGAAGGAAGATCAGTTGTTACTCCAAGCATTATATGGTAATCATTTTTCTGTTCTTGTATGTTCTTATATTATCTTTGCCTATTTGCCATAATCTAAGCCTTGAAATAGTTGTCGAAAATGCAGTTGAAGGTGGAGGCATACCATTGAATACAAATATTGCTGAAAAATCTCCGGTATGTAACTACAGTTCGTTAATTAGCAGTTTAATAAATGCAATTTAACTTGATTTTGTAGTGTCTGTTATGTCACCAAAGAATCTTAAAAAACTTCAAGAACTATGCTTTGCTTTGCATTGTGATCTTTTTCTTTATTGACTAATATGATACAAATTATATCTTAATCATCAGTTTACTTATGGATTGAAACACGATATATTTGTATTTGTAGCTAGAGGCAGCTCATGATCGCGAAAAGGAACTACTTCAGGAGATAACAGATCTACAATGGAGGTATTAGTTCATGTGTATGTTATAATCTGTCTTTCAATTCTGATTTTTTTTGACCGCTTTATAATTTAATCTCTGTGCTTTATTTAGGCTCATATGTGCACAAGAAGAGCTTAAAAAATACAAAACATAAAACGCACAGGCGAGCATTTGATTGACAAGGTTTTTCTATCACTTTAGACAATTTAACAAATATTAATTAGATGTTTGATTATTCATCCCAGCTTGAACATGTTTCAAGCATTTAGCATTACCTCTTTTTAAAAAAGGCTCCCGTTAAAGGCACCACACCTAATCTACCGTGGCACCACATTTCGGGTTACGTTCGACTTTATAGAGGTTGAAAATGGACATTTGACCTCAGCAAAGTCGGACGTTGAGCTTAGAATCGACTTTCTAGAGGTCAAATGCCACTGTGGTGTCCCGAAAGTAGATTAGATGTGGTGCCTTTAAGAAGGAAAATGGTTTGTAGAGCATTGAAGCATATTATTTATTGGCTTGTAATGTGGATGTTGTTATTTTTTTTTACTTTTACTATTATGATTTTGATTATTATATTTCCTTCACTCAACATAGCTTCAAAATTTGTTGTTTTGAGGTTTCCAAAGCCATGTTTCACATATTATCTCACATGTTGGGTTGAGTAATCGCCCTAAAGCCACAATTTTTTACATATTACTGTTGTCGTAATTGCTATTATTATTATTATTATTATTATTATTATTCTTTATTATTATTTTTGCTTTTTTTTTAAAATTTTTATCAGCAAGTAGTAGTGTTTGTTCCTGCTCAGCTGCTGATAATTGTCTAGACAATGTGTGCTTAATTTATCTTTATGATTGCAGGAGCAGCACTATAGATAAACATTTTCAGAGAAGCACTTGACATGTAAGAATGTGCTTATTTTTGTTCTTTGTTAATATCGTTTTACTTTTGTTTCATATGTAATACTATAATCATCATTAACAAACAATGAAATATCGTAGTCGTTTTCTATGTCTGCTTTGACATGCTTTGTCATTTTGTATTTTGGATTGTTTTTCTTGATACTTTGGAGGTAGTAGTTATGATGTAACTCTTTTAAACAAACATGACACTTGTTCTTAGACCCTTCTAAGAATTAAGATGAATACTTATGATGTAACTATTTTCAAGAAACAAGATGAATTGGCACACCACAACAGAAATTCCTTTGACAACCTTGTAGATTATCCTTGGGTGGACCAAAAACAATAAAGTGATAAATATTTTGGTGCTGGTATGTGCAAAAGCCTATTGGTACGATCTCACTTATTGGGTAATGTCTTTCGCTAGATCTTGTTGTGTCAGGTTAGTCATTTGTTTAAATCTGCTTATGTGAAATTGCAAGGTAACTTGTGCTTAATTCTACTTACGTGAAATTGCAGGGTAGTTTCTATAAATATCTGGAATGTTTATTTGATCATTCTGCCATGACTGCTCTATCATATGATGCAATTCAGTGTTTTTACTCACAAATGTTCAATGATATTTGAACATGCCTTTTCTGCGTATTGTACATCTAGCATATATTACAGTGTCACTGATTTGTGTTACGTCGCACATATATTTAGGATAAAAGATTCTCAAAAATTTTTTTGATTCTAATTTTGATGATGGGAAACAAATGACCAATGATGATTGCTAGAAACCCAAACCTTATCGCATACTGTGGTAACTTTTTTTTGAGAAGACATACCGTGGTAACCATAAATTATATGTTTGTTGCAGATTGTTTTGAAAGCCTTGTTATAGTCAAATGAACAAAAATTAATGTTGGATTTAGGTCTGTCTTTGGTTTAACCATACAACGTTGATTTAAGATCGACCGATTTCTGATGAGTTTGATCTCAATAACTGTTATTAATCCTTTACCATAAACTGATTTCTTCTACATTCCTTGCAACTTTGATTGATCTGGATATGTTATGGATAAGAAAAATGCAATGGAGTCGATGGAATCTAAGCCCTACGAAGATTCAGCCAAGTACATTCTTATGAACGTTGTCCTTGCTTTAGATGTTATTGTTCAAGATGATGTTGTAGATGCTGTCCTTCAAGCCACCAGAGGTAAATCTACTGACTTAAGTAAACAACTTTTCACCCTAACAACTAAGAAGATAATCGAAGAAATTAGGGAGGATAGTTCATAAATTACTGCTGACAGAGAAGATATATCATCTACTATCTCTGATCCTGTTCCAATTTGGGATGCTGAACCTAGACGGGATACTGAATAGACTCGGGATATAGAGAATCCCTTAGAATTGTCTGGGCCATCAGACGATGCTGAGCCCTCTATAAATACTGGAAATGCTCCCATACCTCAAGATTATTGGGTGACTGTGAAAAAAATGGCATGTTCTTGGTGCCTTTGTATGTAACCATTATTGTAGAACTGTTCAAAGTTTGAATTCTCAGGTTTTAGCACCTAAAGCTGACGATGCCAAAAATTTGGATTTGTTGTTAGTTCAGGGAAGCGGACGATTTAGGTTGTTACGGTTCCTCTTGCTTTTGCAAATGGGTCGACACCTCTCACTGCTGTATGTCGAGTATGTCAAGGTAGGTAGAACTCACAATGTTTTTCCTTCCCTAATCTTGATGCTCTTTTAGATAAAAATTGTCGAGGGTCATCATACATGTTTTGTTGCTAAGGGGTTTTAATGAGGCGGGGTTCTTTGCTGAGGTATCTTAGACTTTAATAAGGCGGGTTGGATTGCCTTTTGTACTTTCTTTTCATAATAATAAAATGCTTCTCTCAAAAAAAAAAAAAAAAAAAAAATTTCCATGAAAATCCAACTGTATGTTTTCTTTGATAATGAATTTTATCGCAACTTTTTGAAATCCTGTACATCATTGATAGGTACAAATTTTCATCTTTCGGTATTAAGTTGGAGACCTAAATGGTTTTATGTAATTGATCTCATTTAGATTACATATGCATCTTTGAAATCCTAGGGGGTGGCTGGTATTAATTCATTGCATGAACTTTCTTTAGCTCAAGTGTTCCTAACCCTTTTGTGGTAATTTATGGGCTTATTCCATCTTTGTTTTCTCTTGGATGCCTGTATGCATGCCTGAAGTAACTGTTACTGAATATATTGATAGGAGGAAATGTACAAAGTTATTGAAGGCTTACAGTTACTTCCAACACCTAAAGTTGAAGACGAAATTATGTTCAAAACTCCACCTAAGAAGACAAGTAGATTTTAAGTTGCATTTCATTTCATGCTTAAGAATATTCCTTTTTGGAATGTAATTTTCAGCAGGTTTTTAACTACTACTCTTTATGACTCTTGTTTATGAAACCATCACATGCTTTATTCAAAGAAGTTGGATGGTGTTTTGATAACTTATTGATCAAGTTTAGCTTATCATTTTGCTGTTTCAAATCTACTTTTACACTCTTGTGCTGAACTTTTCATGTATATAAATCTGCAGCTTTAATGAACATCTTACAAATTGTTTTGTCCAATTTCTGTCATTGGTTTCCAGTCATCATATAATATGTTGTATTTCCTCTTAATTATATGCATAAGCCACATAGCTTAATTCGAGTTTGGATCAAACAACACGGTTAATTGATGCATGGGTTTGTTACCAATGATGTAGTATTTTGTTGGCTTTGTAACTTATTATGGGCGTTATCACCTTTCTAAATAAATGCATGCTTTTTATTGTACTCTACATCTTTATAAATATGTATGACTTACTCTTCTACGTTTTTTTGATGTCATTCAACATTCTCAAACATCTTTCATATATGTAATATGTACGATTCGAAAAACTCAATATTACTTATACATGCACTTATAACAATAGTATATAATTGAAATTCTTTGGAAAGGGCATGGCGTGCCTTGCACGGCATACCTAAACACTAGTACTTATAAAAAAAGGTGTGTGCACGCGCATATATATTGATAAATGTATATATAAACACACCATTGATAACATTTTGTGTGGATAAATATGCATGGTACGTGAAAAAGATTCACTCCAATACGTTTGACGGTCAAGTGCAGCAAAACACACAAAACGATGACATCGTTTTGTGTGTAGTTTACAAACCAAACAACGTCGTGCTGCGTGTTTTGTTACGTTTGATCGTCAAGTGTATTGGAGGGGATCAAAGTCTACATGGTACGTATACACTGTATAAATTTTCTAATATAAGAAAAAGTCCACAAGTGCAAAATTTTGAAGTTAAAAAAAAATCATATTTCAGATAGAAGACGTTGTCAAACAGTTTTAATTTTCAGATTTCAATTACTTATTATATATTCAGATTTCAAATTTCAGATTTAACAAACAGCCCTTAGTCTTACAAAAATTTAGTCGACAAAAGAAAAAAAAGATTTATTCAAAGGTATGATAAATGCATTTGGCTTATGATTTCCAAATTCACAGGAATGTCCTGACCAAAATCAACGAGTGGTTGCTCAATTCGATAAATAAATGATTATTCACATTAAATCTTTTACATTTACGATATTTATTTATTTTCAGAAATGGCATGACGGGAGCTCGACGGTTTTTCATCGGCATTGATAATAATGATTCTCTAGTGTTTGATTATATTGCAGTTTTCTCTGTAAGAACAAAAGGCAAGAGTTGTTCTTCTTCACTCCACCACACACACCCAAAAAAAAAAAATCGGAAAAATGGTAGTTTTTGAGGAGAAGGATTTCTTGGCATGTTGTGGAAGCAGAAAATTTGCTAAAGAAATGGTTTTAGCTGGACCCTTTTCCGATTACAGTCTAGCTGTTGATACGGCTAGAGATATATGGATCAACAAGGTTCACAACTACTTCTACACTTCTCTGATTTTTATTTATATTTTAAAAGAAATTGTTGTGTTTAATTTTAATCTGATAAAGATGGCATTTTTAGGTTGATGTAAATGGTTGGCTCGAAGCTTTTGGAGCTCATCCTAAAATTGGTGAAAGCCCTTCTCAGAAAAGCTCAAATCTCTCTAGTGCCAAGTCAGTAATTTAATTTTGCAGCGACTGAAATCTTGTTCATAGTTTTATTGTTGAAGTTTGATTATTAGTTTCTCAATTTGGCGTGTTCAATTATGCTAGAAAGTTATGTTTTGGCTGTTTATCTTACATAAAGACTGCATTTTTACTGGTATCCATGTTGTGATCATTGACTAATAATTCTGTTTTATTGATTAAATTATGTTGAATGTATTTTGATTGAAGGGATTATAATATGATGCGTTTCTCAAATTTGTTTATGCTGTATTTGGTTTATTGGCTTTGTAAATTCATTGAAAACATGTTAGATCTTCGAACATATGCTGAAGGCGAACTATTTTGAAGTCAGTTGAGTTTTCTAGCCTTCCATTATAGAAAGGAAGTTGCTGTGATCTGTATTTTCAAGTTGTGTTTTTAAGTGTTCAAGTAAAGGTTGAGAATAAGCCGTTTTGGAAACTTTACTTGTGAGGTTTATTTGGCGAGTTGATCTTTTCCTTGGATGTAACTCGTTTAGTTCAGCTTAACTTGTACTTGTAGTCATAATTATTCTCTAAATTTGTTGTTGTATGTGATAACTTTATGACAACATGCTACCTCTGCCTGCAACTGTTTCTTGAAGTGATATGTGGATCCTTTAGGAGGTAAGTCAAACTCAGAAACAAGGAAGAAATTTAAATTTCCAAAACCGTCCCTGCTCACTCACCCTCTCTTAACCTCTTTCTACATTTGTAAGGATAATTATTTGGTTACCAAATTATGTATTCAGCACCCAATGCTTTACAGGAACCAATTTATAGTTTGTACTGAAGTCTGTTCTGTTCAAATGATCCTATTCTGTTGTAATAAAAACTTGTTGTGTGAATGTTCTTGTCAAAAATGTATATTCACGAAGCCTAGTCATATGCTGCTATATATATATATAATGAATGTGTTAACCTTCATTTGTTTTTTTAGATTCATTTTGTTCTTTTGTATGTGCTTGATTTACATATTTGACTACTTGGGAATTGATTCTCCACCCCCCCCCCCCTCCCTCTACCCCCAACACTCTCTTTTGGTAGCTGGAGCAAAGGTGAGCAATCGAGAGCCTTAGCAACTGCCACAGAATCTACCTTAAAGGTATAATGCAAAATGCAACATGGACACGAAACTTTTCTGTTTTCTTACTGAGCACTACCTTTTATGGCAAAACTAATCGGCTGCTTTATTTCCTATTTCATCTGAAATGGACAAAAGGGTCCTGAACATAACGCCGAAACGAAAAAAAAAAAAGGTTTCTCCTGGAGATTTCACATGACTTTAAGTGTTTGTTGTGTTCTTTTACATCACAGGAACTTGTTGAGTGGAATGCTACTTACAGCCAAAAGTTCGGTTTTGTCTTTCTGATATGTGCCTCCGGAAGAAGTACACCAGAGATTCTTGCAGAGTTGAAGGTAGTGTATGAATTATGAAGAGTAATTCTTACAAGGGCATAAAAAGAATCATCTTTTTGGGTGTTTACAAGTTCATTAAAATGAAACATTTTCTCCGTGCTCGCCAAAATGTGCCATACAATTTCCATTTTTACGAGATTCTGATGCATTTCACCAAAGATTCTGTAAAATAGAAAAAAACGGTTTTTGTGTCTGTTAAAAAAAAAGATATAAGTGCTCTAACAATGTTGAGTTAGAATGACTTTCGGGATAATAATTTTTTTGGCAATACTTTACTTTCAACCCTGTCAAATAAATGACTCTGTTACTAGAACTATTTTGAAGGATATTGTTGCCCAGAAAATTTCTTGCTGAGTCTTGGTTTCATACACACACACACATATTCATACACATATATGTACACACATATATACACTCACTCATATGTGGCCTGTTTCTTTATTCATTTAGCTACTTTGGTTTGCTTTTACCCGGAAATCTTTATGCAGAGGCGATACACAAACAGGCCGATAGTTGAGTTTGAAATTGCTGCTCAGGAGCAAATGAAAATAACCGAGCTGCGTCTTGCTAAGCTCTTCTCCGCGGATTCTGAAGCTTCTTCCATGGCCAAGAAAAAAGAGTTCTCTACTGACATGGCGACTAAAGCAGGAGGTAATTTGCACCCAATTCGCTTTTCTGATAGGGCGTCTTTACTGGCACCATACCGAATATACTTGTTGTGTAGTATACTTGTTGTGGCACTACCGTGACAATTAACTTTTGGGACATTTTTTTTACACCACACCTATTCTACTCGTGCAACATTCTACTTGTGCACCACAGTAGAACCGACTTTGTGAAATTCAGTTCTGAAGCCAAGAACCGACTTTCCATAGGTTCTGGAGCAAGAACCTCTCACAATGCACATACGGAAAGTCGGTTCTTGGCTCCAGAACCGACATTCACAAGGTCGGTTTTACTCTGGTGATCGAACATGTAGAGTGGTGCACGGGTAGAATAGGTGTGGTGCAAATAATAGCCGCCTTAACTTTTTCACAGTCGATTGTAGAGCTTAGAATAGACTTTTTGACAGTCGATTGTCACTATTGACTGGGTGAAAGTCGATTCTAAAGCTGAGAATCAATTTTCCTCTGATTGATTTTTTTCCAGTGTGGTGCCACCTTAAAAACACAGTAAACCTTAAAAACACCGCTGTGCCTTGAATATTTTATGGTACAACTGTTGTAAGAAGGCTGTATCAAGATGATGCATTGTGTCTTTCTATCTTTGCACTCTTTCACTTAATGCGTACCGCTTATTCACTTGGTACCCCGCTCCTACAACGATTCTACCATAAAATAGACAGATAAAAGCACAAAATGAAGTATTAGGGACAGAAATCGTGAAATAAAAGTGACCAAAAGTGTTATTATCCCTGACATCTATCAGTCACTTACAAGTTTAATTCTTGAATTGTAGAAGACCGTGTGAGCGTTATCGGTGCACACATAACAGCTACCGAACCTCCAACTAGAACTCGCCCTCCCATAACCACCCACGTGTTAGACACTGCCGGTGGATCTCCAGCTGCAGGCATTGAAGTAAAACTGGAATTCTTGGACACCAAGCAACCAGAAACAGTCTTTTCCGAACCTCAACACGACAATGGCTGTTGGATTCTTCTCGGTTCTTCAGTAACAGATAAAGACGGGCGTTCCGGCCAGCTAATTACTAACACGTCGGCTCTGAAACCCGGGATTTATCGAATCAGTTTCAGTACTGGCAAGTATAATCCAGAGGGTTTTTTCCCATATGTGCCAATTGTGTTTAAAGTGAAGGAATCACAGAAGTTCGAGCATTTTCATGTCCCTTTATTGCTTTCTCCATTTTCTTTTAGTACATATAGAGGGAGCTAGAATTGTTAAGATTGTAATTTTGATTTATTTCAGGATTTTTTTTTTATATATGGCTTTGTTATTAATTATAACTTTTTCCTGAAAATAATACTTTAATTATGACAGAATTTGGTATTTGGTATTATGCATTTGATTTAATGATACATTGATGAATCATTTTCATTTCAAGCTCATTTGTGTATGATTTCTTACTAATTAATGACTTGTATATATTATTTTGAGGACTTAATTATATATTTATTTTTTGCAACACTGGTCTTCATGAGCCGTTATAGTCTAGTTCACCACTAGACCGATGCACTTTGTGCGATTTAATTATATTATTGGAGAGGGGGCAAAGGAAGTAAGTGATAAAATTCGTACTTGACGAATTCCGGTATCGTCATCAGTTTCAAAACACTTGATACAATAAATATTTAATGAGTCTGATATCGCTAATGGTTTTAAAGCACTTGATACAATTCATACTTGACGAATTCCCGGGTATTGGATATCACAAACGGTTTCAAAACACTTGATACAATTTATATTTGACGGATCATGATATCGCCAACAGTTCTAGAACACTTGATACAATTCAAAATTGACAAATTTTGGTATTAGGTATCGCCTACAGTTTCAAAACACTTGATACAATTCATTTTTGACAAATACTAGTATCGCCTAGAGTTTAAATTGATACAAACAAGGACGGGGTCAGGATTTCATCTTCGGGTGGGCTAATAGACAATTTTCAAATTATCGGATAGGCTGTGTTAAAGATAATTTTGTGGATTCAACTAGACTATGTAAATTTTTTAGTGTAATTTTTTTTTGTTCCGGTGGGCTTAGCCCTCACCCAACTCGGGAAGTTATTGTGTGGTGAGGGATTTTAAGGTGAAGTGACGGGTGAAACGATCAGAACCACACAGTTTAAATACAGAATAAAAGTGTGTGGTGTGTGGGCTGCCACACGGTGTCTCCGCACCGTGTGGAGACACCACACAATAACCTCCCACCCAACTCCTATGTGCCTCCGTCCTTGGACACAAAAGTACTAATCCAAATTATGAGAAGTTACAAAACTAATAATTTAAATTGACCTATATTACGGATAGAGTACTTGATACATTTCATATACTTGTTGAATCATGATATCACTAGCTATTTCAAAACACGTTATACAATTCACACTCAACGAATCATGTATCTCGCCAACGATTTTAAAAAACTTGAAACTATTCATACTTGATGAATCCTGATATCGCCAACAGTTTCAAAACATTGGTTACAATTTTGACTTAATGAATCCTGATAACGCCAGCGGTTTCAGAACCTTTCAACAAGATAGTGAACTTCCGAACAAAAAAACTAGTCCATTGGTTAAAATTTGTTATATTTTTTTTGACATTGAAGATAGCTAGTCTTGACTTAAGCATGATACAGGTGATTTGTTATTGGTTATCTGTAATCATAAATACTTTTGTTACCACAAACAAACTAATTAATACCCTGCACATGTCAAGTTCACAGGACTAATTTTACAATTTTGCCCTCCATTTTTCACCTATAAATATCCACATTGCTAAGGCAAAAAGAAGCATCACATCCATCAAATACCAATAACTTAATAAACTCATCCATTTCCAAAATAACCCTTTCAATTTCTTAAACCCCCTTTCAGTTTTTTCATTTCCTACAAATGGGTAGAAAGAAAATCAAATTGAGCCTCTTCCAAGACGAATACTCCCATAAAGCTTGCTACAAAAAGAGAAGAAGTAGCCTACTTAAAAAAGTTCAAGAATTAAGCACCCTTTGTGGTGTTGATGCATGTGCTATTATTTATAGCCCCATTGATGGACAACCTATGTTGCACGGACACGGACACGGACACGCCGCACGACACGACACGGACACAGCGACACGGCTAGTTCTAAAATTTAAGGACACGACACGCCCCGACACGTTACATATAATATATATATATATATATATACACACACATATATACATCTATATATACATCTCTCTCTCTCTCTCTCTATATATATATATATATATATATATATATATATATATATATATATATATATATATATATATATATTATTTATTTATTTTTCCGGAAATGAAAGATTCATTATGCAAAGAAAACATGATTACAAGGGGTTACAATGTTGCGCTAACATCTATATATACATCTCTCTCTCTCTCTCTATATATATATATATATATATTCAAATTTATCAAAAAAAATATTCGTACAAGTCTAAACAACTATACAAAATAAGATATGTAATACTTAAACTCTATCAATATCTAAAATAGATATTTGTTATCTATACGGTGTCAAAAGTAAAAAGAAAATTATGATTGACTTTCAAAATATTACAAATTAAGTGTAAAAACGATTGTCTATAACAAAAAACATATAAACATAATACAGAGTAATCAAGATAGAAATTGTATATTTTCAGGTTTCATCAAAAAAAGATTGAAAAAATTGTGTTCATGGGTGTCGGGAGGTGTCGGCACCGTGTCGGAGGTGTGTCGACAACGTGTCGGAGGTGTGTCGGATATTAAAATTTTAAATAATATTAATTTAATTAGCCGACACGTGTCGGACACGGTGTCGGAGCGTGTCGGAGCGTGTCGTGTCGTGTCGGAGTGTCGGACACGGCGCACGGCGTCCAGATTGAAGTGTCGGTGCATCATAGTGGACAACCTTAGACATGGCCACAATCCCATGAAGATGTAATGAGAGTCATCTCGAAGTTTGAGAATCTCGACATACATGACCAGTCGCGTAAAATGATCACAGCTAGTCAAGAAGAGTTCGTTATGGACAACATCAACAAAGCTACGGAGCAACTACAGAGGTTAGAAAACGAAAACCAAGAGAGAGAAATCAACCTCATTTAAGGGCTGTGGATGAAGATATTTTAGATAATATATCCGGCTTGTTAGTTTTTAACGTATTCGTACGTACCGTTTTACCCTCTCGTAAACTAGTATATATATTGTACCTTGTAAACACTTTTACATTAATATATACAATACACAATTACCACATGGTAGCAGAGCCCTAAGTGATCAAAAAAAACCTACGTTTAACTACTTGCCGCCGCCGCCATCACCCTCTTCTTCTCCGACATCACCATGTCTGAAGATGGTTCTTCCACCGGCACTCGATACCCAACATTCACCAGGTCATCCTCGCTGCATATCACGAAATTAACTCGGCAGAATTACAACCTCTGGAGAGCCCAGCTGTTGCCCTACCTACGTGGCCAGGGCGTCTTTGGCTTCATCGACGGCACCATACCCCCGCCGTCACCCAAGCTTACCACCGCTGCCGGAAAAATTGAAGATAACCCGGATTACGACGAAGACCTTGCAGCTTGGACAAAAACAGATCAGATGATCCTCTCCACCATCACCTCCTCGTTAACAGATGAAGTTCTTCTTCAAGTTTACACAGCCACCACCTCCGCCGCCATTTGGACGGCGCTGCAGACGTCGTTTGCGTCCCAAAGCCGTGCAAAATTGGTCCAGCTCCGCACCGAATTGGCTTCTACCCGCAAAAATGAACTCTCTGCAACTGAATATTACTTTAAACTCAAGAACCTTGCTGATGAACTTCACCTCGCCGGCCACCCCTTGTCCAACGACGACTTTGTCACCTATTTGCTCACCGGACTTGATCGTGAATATGATTCTCTAGTCACCATGGTCTCAACCAACGCCAACCTCACTCCTGATGAATTATATGCGTTCCTTCTCACCACTGAATCAAGAATCCAGCACCATCGGCCATCTCCGCTTGCGTCGTCCATCACTGCATCATCGGCACAGGCCAATTACAGCCGTGCCCCTACCACCAACAGCACCTATAAAAACAACAACAACCTGCCGCCTAATAATAACAGTGGGTATACTGGTCCTCGTGGCCGTGGGGGTCACTCTCCGAATTATCGAGGTCGTGGTGGTCGTGGTCGTGGTCGTGGCAATCAACGCTCCAATAATACTGGTAACGAACCTTCTCCCACTTGTCAAATTTGTGCTAAAGTGGGGCATACTGCCCATGCGTGTTATTACAGGTACTCTGAATCTGCTGACCCATCCGCCACACCTCCCCCATCCAACCCACGTCCACACCGCCCACCCCAGGCGTATGCCAGTCACCCACACTATAATCCCACCTCTGAAAGGATTCCCGACACTGGAGCCACCCATCACCTCACCAATGATCTCCGCACTCTCAACCTTCACTCTGAACCTTATGATGGCACTGATCAAATTCACATCGGCGATGGCTCAGGTTTGCCTATCACTCACTTTGGTTCCTCAAAATACTACTCACCTCCGCACACGTACCACCTTTCAAATATCCTTGTTTCCCCAAATTTAACAAAAATTTATTATCGGTTCAACGTTTCTGTGCTGATAATTCTGTTTATTTTGAATTTCACGCCTCTTTCTTTCTTGTGAAGGATCATTCGGGAACCACCCTTCTTAAAGGTTCTGTCCAAGACGGTCTCTACCACCTCCCCAACCTCACTCGAAGTCCTGTCCAAGCTCATCATTCTTCGCCTCAGTCCTCTGCTCTGTGGCATCAACGTCTTGGCCATTGCTCTCATCCCGTTCTCTGCCAAGCTTTGCGTAGTTTGTCTATTTTTATTCCTAATAAATCACCGGAAGCGGTTTGTGCTCCGTGTCAACTTTCCAAAAGTCATCGTCATACTTTACGTACTTCTTCATTTACTTCTAGTGCACCTTTAGATTTGATTTATTCGGATGTTTGGGGACCCACTGAGTCCTCTATTTATGGTAATTACTACTATGTGAGTTTCCTTGATGATTTCACCAAATATATATGGCTCTATCCGTTAAAACACAAATCTGATGTTGAGATTATTTTTCCCAACTTCCTCTCCCTTATTGAACGTCAATTTAATAGTAAACTCAAAGCAATACAAACCGATTGGGGCGGCGAATTCCGTCACTTCTCTCGCACCTTAGTCCAACTCGGCATTCGGCATCGTCGCTCCGCCCTCATACCCACGAACAAGGCGGTGCCATTGAACGCCGGCATCGCCAAATCACCGAAGTTGGCCTCTCTCTCCTTGCTCATTCGAATCTCCCTTTACCATATTGGGAGGATGCCTTTGTCACCGCCACTTATATTATCAATCGCCTTCCCTCTCGTGTCCTCAACAATAAATCCCCATATGAACTCGTCCATCACCGCACTCCTGACTACTCATTTCTCCGCGTTTTTGGCTGTGCCTGCTGGCCCTACCTTCGACCCTACAATCGCCACAAAACCGACTTTCGCTCCAAAACGTGTATTTTCCTCGGTTATAGTCCTTCTCACCATGGCTATAAGTGCCTTGATCTCTCCACCGGACGCGTCTATATCGCTCGTCATGTTGTCTTTGACGAGAAGGTCTTTCCCTACACACCCACCGTCCCTACCCCACCAACCATTACACCTACTGTACCCCTTCCGTGTTACCTTCCTTCCCACCCTACGGCCCCTCGCACCATCAAACCCACCTCCTTACCTCCACCCTCTGAACGACTCCACCCTCCACCCCTCCCACCAACCGACATCACTCCCTCTTCACCAGAACCCGCACGCCCAGCACAACCGACACCCCCTCCCCCACCCCCTCCTCCCCCGCTCCACCCTATGACCACTCGTACCCACACCCAGACCCTCAAACCCAAGCAAAACCCGGACTTTATTCGTTACCCTTTGCCCAAAGCTCTTATTACCACTGCATCTTCATTCGAGCCCACCTCCTATACCGAAGCCGTCAAACATAAGGTGTGGCGTGATGCTATGCAAGATGAGATTAATGCATTACTTCGTACTAACACGTGGGAGCTTGTGCCCTATCGCACGGATATGAATGTGGTTGGAAATAAATGGGTATTTCGCACTAAGCTTCATGCCGACGGTCACATTGAGCGTCACAAAGCCCGCCTTGTTGCCAAAGGCTTTCATCAGTCGGAAGGTATGGACTACACTGAGACCTTCAGTCCAGTGGTTAAGCCCGTTACTATTCGTATTTTGTTGTCTCTTGCTATCTCACAGGGGTGGTCTCTTCGCCAAGTTGACATTCAAAATGCGTTCCTTCATGGCCATCTTACTGAGACTGTTTACATGGCCCAGCCGCCAGGCTTTGCCCACCCGGATCACCCAGATTATGTTTGTCGGCTGAAACGCAGCTTATACGGCCTGAAACAAGCCCCTCGGGCATGGTTTTCTCGGTTTACAGATGTACTCACCCAATTCGGTTTTCATGGCTCTAAGGCTGATACGTCTTTGTATGTTTACTCTCGGGGCACCACTCGGCTCTACATTCTCATATACGTAGATGACGTCATTATTACTGGCAATAGCCTTGCTCACGTTGAAGAGGTCATCAAGTTTCTTAGCACTCATTTTCCGGTTAAAGATCTTGGCCGGCTATCTTATTTCCTTGGCATTGAGGCTCTTCACACGGCGGATGGCTTATTCTTGACACAACGAAAGTATATCTTCCACCTCCTGCAAAAGGCCAATATGGACAAGTCTAAACCATGCTCCACCCCTATGGCTGCCTCCACCCGCCTCCATCATGATCCGGGCCCCTTATTCTCGGATCCGGCCTTGTATCGCACCGTCGTGGGTGGTCTTCAGTACTTAAGTTTTACTCGTCCAGATATTGCCTTCGCGGTGCACAAGGCTAGCAAATTTATGCATGCTCCAACCGAAACACATTGGCTCACGGTAAAGCGTCTGCTTCGTTACCTCAAGTCCACGATATCTGAGGGTTTATTTTTCGCGCGTCGCTCCACCCTTCACCTGCGTGCCTAATCCGACTCTGATTGGGCCGCTGACCCGGATAATCGTCGCTCTATTGGTGCCTACTGCATCTTTCTTGGTGATCACCTTATTAGCTGGCGTTCCAAACAGCACCTTACCGTTTCGAAAAGCAGCACCGAAGTTGAGTACAAGACCCTCTCCAACACTGCGGCTGAATTGCAATGGATTCGCAGCCTTCTCACTGACATGCTCATTGTTACTCCTACTCCGACTCTATGGTGTGATAACATTGGGGCCACATATCTTGCCCACAACCCGGTTTTCCACGCTAGAACCAAACACATTGAGATTGACTTCCACCATGTTCGCGAATTGGTCGCCGCCAAGAAACTCACGGTTGCTTTTCTCACTTCTAAAGATCAACTTGCGGATTTATTCACCAAGCCATTGGGGAATCCGCGCTTCGCTACATTGAAGTCCAATCTCCGTGTCTACTCTCTACCCACGGGATTGCGGGGGCGTGTTGAAGATATTTTAGATAATACTATTAGTTAACGTATTCGTACCGTTTTACCATCTGTAAACTAGTATATATATTGTACCTTGTAAACACTTTTACATTAATTTAATACAATACACAATTACCACACGGCTAAAAAATCTTGACTTTTTTTCTTGACAGGTTGGATCAAAATGATATTAATGATGTGTATAAATTAACTTGTGAGAAGTTGAAACAAATCAATGACAAGATTGAAGAACTTAAGAACGCCAGCAGCGATCCCAAAGCCGAAGAAATTACCAATTCAAAGGAGCCCCTTGTGGACCCGGAATCCGAGAAACCCAATGACGGCATAGATTGGTCTGCTCAGATAGGCTTTGATTTCTTCGATAGATATGATGACAATGATGCTATTTATGTGTTGCATTGCTTAGCATGAGTTTGTATTGTGTTTTTCAATGTGATTATTTGTGTTTCATGTAGTTTCAGTCCCTTTTAGTTTTAGTGTTTGCACTTTGCATTTTAATCAGGGTTTGTTGTTGTTTTCTTGTTTTTATTTTTTATTTTTTATGTGAAATGGTCAATGTTTTCTATTAATGAAATTAATGTGTGTGTTTTTTTTTTTTTTTTTTTTTTGTTGCTGAGCTACTTGTACTTGACCTACAAAAGGCTGTTTAATTATTATCTCTTCTAAAAATTTAAATGGTTGGAAAGATAAATAATTTATACACTTAAACACAAAGTACTTCAAAGCACCCCATCGAGTTTGGGCTTATAGTATATAAAATGGAAATGGAAATGGAAATTAAATATTACACATAAATTCATACTTGACAAATCATAATACCGCCAACAGTTTTAAAACACTTGATACGATGTATACTTGACGAATATCATGATATCGTCAATGGGTTCAAGACATTTGATACAATTCATATATACTTGATGAATCCTCATATCGCTAGTAGTTTTAAACACTTGATACAGTTCATACTTGATGAATCCTAATATTGCTAACGGTTTCAAAACACTTGATACAATTCATACTTGATGGATCCTAATATCGCCAGCAGTTTGAAAAAACTTGATACATTTCATACTTGACGAATCCTGATATCGCTAACGGTTTCAAAATATTTGATATAATTCGCAAATGACGAATCCTCACATATTCAAATGTTATATAAATCACCCTATAGGGCCGCTCTTAAGAATTAATGGGCCCAAGGCAAAGTTTGAAAAAAAGGCCCACTTTTTATATAAAAGAAATAATTTCTATACATAAATAAGTAGTATAAGTTAAATAATGATAAGAAAATACTAAGACTAGTACTACATTTGTCCCAAAATATAAATTCATTTAGAACTTTTCACACGGTTTAATAAAGTAGTTAAATATCATTAATTTTAATGATAAAAGTCTAAAATACCATTTGATTGTTATTAATGCAAAACTTGTGTAGTAGTGAAAAGTGGATGGATGTATATAAATTAAGGGTAGAAAAAAGAAAAATGTAATAAATGTTTCATTGATACAGTAAACTGACATACATTATGTGACAAAATTAAAAAGTATAATGGATTTGCATTTTGGGACGGAAGTAATATCTAACAACATATTACAAATATAAAAAACAATAAAATTATTGAATCTGTAGAGGGAAATAACAATAGCTAAATCAAAAACATCACAACACCCGTGAGTAAGAATCAGACTCTGCAGACATGACCCGGGCCAAACTCCGGAATAGTCGGATCAGTTGGTTTCGGATACCGGGAGCTTTAAGCAGAAAACATCACAAACAATTACAAAACATCATAATCGTAACCAACAACATCAAAAGTTTCCTAAACACCAATCGACAACATAACTACAATAACAAGAAAGCAAATTGATCATGAAAAAAAATCAATGTGTACATCTAAATGCAAAATCATCAATTATAGTATCAAGTTAATATTGTCCAACATATCATGTTGTTCATATGCCCTA
This sequence comes from Gentiana straminea, assembly GCA_036785695.1. NCBI lineage: Eukaryota > Viridiplantae > Streptophyta > Magnoliopsida > Gentianales > Gentianaceae > Gentiana > Gentiana straminea. Next base: position 77,793 of record JAVUPR010000418.1, on the reverse strand, counting down.
AGCGGTGAGCTAGGGCAGATTTTTCATTAGTGTCTTCACTTTACAAGGGTTTAACGGTAAATTAATATTTAATTAAAATAAATAAATAAAACCAAAATATGTCAAGATCAAGAATCGAACTAGCACGCGCGTATAACCACTGCTTATATAATAGATTAGGCTATTTATACTGCAAGAATCTCCAGCAACCCAAGCACTCTCCGGCTATTCGGGCATGATTCTAACGGTGGTAAGCAACTTTTCAAGGCGTTTCTTCAAATCCTTCCCAGGTAACCAGGTTAGTTGTTAAGATTTGTCTTCACTTGAGTTTCATAACACGATTTTCTTGCCATGTTTATTCGCAATTTCTTGAATTTTCGAAGAACAAACATCTAGTTTGTCCTATGTATGCCTGTCCACGCGCGATTCTTTGAGTTTTCTGATGATTAAGCACTTAAATGATTCATACTTGACAAAATATATTACCGCCAACAGTTTTAGAACACTTGATACGATGCATATATACTTGACGAATATCAAGATATCGTCAATGATTTCAAGACATATGATACAATTCATACTTGATGAATCCTCTTATCGCCAGTGGTTTTAAAATACTTGATACAATTCATACTTGATGAATCATGATATCGCTAACAGTTTCAAAACACTCGATACAATTCATACTTGATTAATCATGATATCACCAGCAGTCAGGGACGGCTTTACATAAGGCTTTGGGGGTGTAGCCGACCCCCTAAAATCAAACTATAATGTATAAATAGTGGATAATTTGTTTTATAAACTCATATATATGTAAAATTGACCCCCTTATTTTCATGTATTGAACCCCTGTTTTTATCTATTTCCATATAATTAAATGTATAGAATTGAATATCCAAGTATATGTGTGATACGGAAAAAAAATTGATAAATTTCTAACCCTCATATTAAAAATCATGTAGCTGCCCCTGCCAGCAGTTTGAAAAAACTTGATACAAATCAAACTTAGCTTGACAAATCCTGATATCGCCAACGGTTTCAAAACATTTGATATAATTCACAATTGACGAATATTGATATCGTCATTGGTTTTAAAATACTTGATACAATTCATACTTGACGAATCATAATATCTTCAAATTTTATATAAATCACCCTAAAAGTATAACCAAAAAAGTTAGTGGTCCAAAATTATTAATTTTAAGAGAGAAAAAACAAGGGATCGAAAATTTAATTGTTCCTTTTATTAATGAATGGAATAGAATGAAAAAGCATTCGATGCCAAATTAATATTTAATTGTTTACTAACTATTACAATCCCTAATATAGTTAATCATCATAAATCAAAATAAATAAATAAAAAAAACTGTGGTAGAAGTATCATTAATTGAAGTGTAACTAATTAATCTTCTGTGCTGATTCATTGTTGACCAAGAAAAATGTGAATACACGCTTTTATTTCCCCTATAAATTCCTACATTATTAAACTTTTGCATTTCAAAAAAAAAAAAAGAAAGAAAGAAAAAAAGAAACACATGAATAACCAAGAAGAGTTCCTTGTGAACAAAATCAACCACTTGAGAGAGCAACTCCAGAAGTTAAGGAATGAAAATCGAGAGAAAGAAACTATGATATTGACTATCCAATTCATGAGGGGTGAAAAGACTTTTGACATGTTAGCACCCTTCCGGCACCCGTCGCGGTCGCCCCTATATATATTTGTTATTATTCATCCAATGATTTTTCAGGAAAAATGTTACTGTTACAATCATCCTGACACAATAAATGACACAGTCTGATGTAACAGTCGGACTAACCGACTAAGAATGATGTGGCAGCGAGACACCTTCTAAATAGATGTCAAATCACGAGAAGGCCTCCCTGAAACATCATGGGATGAAATTTGTTGTGTTAGAGTGGTTGTGACAGTATTATTAAGCATATCTCGTATTTGGTTTGATGTACGAAAGATATTCAATCATGTATTTAATGATTATTTCTTTTGAATCCGTCACTGCAGGTTAGATAAAGCTCAACTTCAAGATGTGATGAAAGTATCTTCTGAAGGGTTTAAGCAAATAAATGAAGGAATTGAAAAACTTAAAGCCACAATTAAGAAGAAGTGTTTATTTGTGTGTTGTTGTGGTGGTGTTGTTTTATGTGCCTGTATTCTGTGGTTCAGTGTCATTTTGTTGTTTTCATGCAGTTTTAGTTTCTGTGCTTGCATTTTAAAATAGGGCTTCAATGGGTGAAGCATTGTTGTTTCTTGTTTTTGGTTTGTAATGGTCCATGTTTTCAAACAATGAAATGAATGTGTGTTTGTTTTTACCTTAGTTGTTGCAATTAACTAAGAATCATATACAACCGAATCGGGCTATTTGTGAGTCATTCATACTCGACTTATAAGATTTGTTGAATTATTATTTCTTCCAAGCATTTAAGCAGTTAGGAAGGTAGAAAATTTATACGTTTAAACACAACGTATTCGAACATGCCCCCCTCGAGCAGGGACGTAGGTATATAGTTATATGGCTAAGGGGGCTAAGCCCACCCGGAATTTTTTCGTGTTACATTAAAAGATCTATATAATCCAATTCAATTTACCGCGGTCTCAATCCAGCGCACTCGACTATATGAATATTATTTACACTAGCTCACCTCAACTTCAATCCTTGACACTGTCCAGCCCTTGAGTGTGGTCTTATAACAAAAAGTTTAGATCAACGTCAGAGAAAAGCACATAAATGACACAATAATGCCAACAAATAGACTTGATAATTGACCAATATAAATGAGAAAACGATGTCAATAGAGAGGTTTGAACAAATAACAGTGTTGGCCCAAGCCCGAGCCATGATTAAATCCCTATTAGAAGAGAGAGGATTCCATGGCATGTCTTTTTGAGGAGTAACCTGACGTGATGTGGCACCATCAGAGACTATAATTGATGATTTACAGTCTGTGGTCAGGATGATATCACGTCAGGTCATTCATCAGACATGGAGGGACCATGTTAGAAGTGCCCATAAGAAGAAGTATTGGTTTTGGTGATGTTGTTGTTTTATGTGTTGCATTGCTTTTGCATTTGTTTTGTGTTTCGTTGTGTGTCATTGTTTCTCATCCAGTTTCAGTCCCTTTTAGTTTCGGTGTGTTTGCACTTTTGCATTTTAATTAGGTTTTTGTTGTTGTTCTTGTTTTTGATTTGTAATGGTCAATGTTTTCTGTTAATGAAATTAATTTGTGTTTGTTTTTTTACCTTTTGTTGCTGACCTACTTCCACTTGACCTTTAAAAGGCCGTTTAGTTATCATCTCTTCTAAAAACTTAAATAGTTGGAAAGATAAATAGTTCATACATGCACTAAAACAAACATACTTCAAAGCACTCCTATCGAGTTTGGGCTTATAGTAAAATGGCATTGGAATATATTACACATAAATGATTCATAATTGACAAATCATATCACCGCTAGTAGTTTTAAAACACTTGATACGATGCACACTTGACGAATATCAAGATATTGTCAATGGTTTCAAGACATTTAATACAATTCATACTTGATGAATCCTCATATCACCAGTAGTTTTAAAACACTTGACACAATTCATACTTGATGAATCCTGATATCGCCAGCAGTTTGGAAAAACTTGATACAATCCATACTTAGCTTGACGAATCTTGATATCGTCAACGGTTACAATACATTTGATATAATTCACAATTGACGAATACGATATCGTCGGTGGTTTCAAAATACTTGATACAATTCATACTTGACTAAACTAGTATCTTGAAATTATATATATATATATATATATATATATATATATATATATATATATATATATATATATATATATATATATATATATTGAAACCTTGTAAATTTTATTATAATAGAGAAAAGAGTGCAAGGCTATGGGCCACTCCCGGCCTCAAAAAAAAAACATAATGTCCTCAATGTGCTTCCCCCGGCTCCTTAATGTTGGAAAGGTGTCCTAAACCCAATCGGGTTGGACCGGATCCGACCGGGTCGGGTCATTTACAGTCTGTTTAGTTCATGTAATAACTTTATTATGATTAATAAAAGCACTTATGTTATTATATATTGTTTGTCTTCATATTATTTGTTGTATATATATATAGTAACGTCCCTAGTATCAATCTGTGATAGAGAAACCATGATAGTGATTATGGTTGATGAGATCTCTAATCAATATAACAAGGTTGGTACTTAAATGTCTCTAGTCTTATATATTATCAAATGGGACATTGATAGTATAATCAGACTAGCACGTATTGGATGTCTTCTATCTTTTAGAAGATAGGGATAGATCTCGTCTATCGAAGTGTAGGGACACTTGGACGGTACGTGGACGTGTATTAGAGAATGCGTACGTTAGACTGACCCACTTACATTAAGTGTCACACTATGTGGCGGTTGTGTAATTATCCTTTTGATCGGAGTCTTCATGGCATCACGGTGTGGATTGTCATGCTTTCACACTATTGAGATTTCTCCTAACCACGGGGCGATCATGCGGTAGTGATTGGATATGATATTGAAGCATGCAGAGTATACATGATTGGTCATCCGGGAATCGCGTATCCTATGATTATGATCGAATATCCGAAATGGCCTTCTTATAAGGAATGTTTAGCTCTCGAGAATCTTTTCAAAGTGGGAGTAAATGTGTTATTCCGAGAGAGCATGATATCCAGATTATAAGATACGATCGTTAATGTATTGACACTCGAGATACGATCGTATGGATATTATTACAACGATAGGATTGTAAGTTACACGGTAACTGCTTCACATGAAAGGTAGTTGTCATTGCTTTTGACTCTTCCGATGATTGGGGGTCACGGTGTGTTGCTAGACGCTATCCCGTGATCGTTAGGCATGAAGGGAATTTTAGTAATTTGCAGTTTGTGTCTACGGCCAACATATTCGGAAGCCTATCGGGTCACACACATATGAACATCGAGTCGGATTAAAATGCGGTTATAGTTGATAACCAAATAAGGAAAGTTTATCTCTAGACTATAAAGGTTATAGTGGTAAATTAATATGGTGGTATTTATTTATTATGAATAAATAAAATACAAGATATTAATTATATATAAATTATGTTAATTAAAGAATATTCCGGAAGTCAATCTTTTGGGATATGGGGCGCCACTTTTGATGTGTATAAGATACACTTGGATTGTGCACTTTAATTAATAATATTGCCATAATAGTAATATAAGATATTAATTGATTTTGGAAAAATAGATTTATGGTAATACGATAATTATAATCAATATAAGATATTGGCAAAATAAATTATAATTAAAAAGATAAATCAATCTAGAAGATTTTCTTTATTTTATTGGAAAAATGTTTTCTTCTCCTACACACTATTGGGGCGCCACTTATCACTATAAATAAGAGGTGGGTGTCAAGCTTTTTTGTACAACACAATTGCAAGAGCTTATAGTTCTTGTGTAAAATAAAGAGCTATCCATAGTGAGTTTGTGAGGGAAGAAAATGTCCGGTCTAGCAGCCGGAGTTTTTCCGGTAGCAATCCAAGGAGGATTCCGGCAAGGGGTTCGTGTGGATTAGCGATAGAGGCCGGACGCGTGGACGGCTTGCGCATTGAACTACTCTCCGTTGGCGGTCAAAGCGGCAATCTTATAGATCATCTGAGGTATAACCGTCAAACTACTTAACGTGTTTATTGCATTAAACGATGAACGATCTAGAAAAAGGAAACAAATTTTAAATTCCGCTGCGTTAAACTAGTGATTTCCTAACACTTAAAACCCTAGTCCGAAAAATCCATTGTGGGGAAAATCAGACGTTAGAAAAAGAGTGTGGGTCTCGACACATCGAAATAACAAAACAAAATGTACAATCTAAATCACCCTAAAAGTACAACAAGAAAAGAGAAGTTAGTGGACCATAATTATCAATATGAAAGATAGATGCTAATTTAAAGAAAATAAAGAAAAATAAGGGTCCCGAAATTTAATTACTACTACCTCCGTCCCAAAATATAAATCCGTTTAGATCTTTTCATACGGATTAAGAAAAATGGTTAAGTATGCATTGGTGTTCTCACTCAATATGAACAGTTATCGGCCCAGAAGATAAACTTGAGCAAGTCCTCTATTTACTACAACAAGAATCTCAATGACTCCGCAAAAGCCGAGTTCTCATCCATCCTAAACATCCCCTTCGGAGACGAGAAGGGAAACTATTTGGGCCTCCCTTTGTCATAGGTCGCTCGAAGACAGAGATATTTTCTTACATTAATGATCGAATTCAAAGGAAACTTAATGGGTGGACGCCAGCAGGTAGAGAGATACTTATAAAGGCAATCATTCAAGCCTTGCCACAATATGTCATGCACTGTTTCACCTTACCTAAGAAGTTGATCAATGAGTTTGAAGTGATGATTAGAAGATTTTTTTGGGGATCCTCTGATGAAAAGGAAAAATTACATTGGAAATCATGGGATGTCTGCTGTAAGCAGAAGTCGAAAGGCGGGCTGGGATATCACGACCTATAATGTTTTAATATGGCTTTGTGAGCAAAACAAGCTTGGAGACTTCTAATCGATCCTTCATCTTTATCTTCACACATCCTTAAGTTGAAGTATTTTGAGTCAAAGAGTTTCAAGAAAGCTAATATCACTAATCACCCATCTGTAGTCTGGAGAAGTAAATTGAAGGGCCGAGATCTTTTTTTCCATGGTATACGTTGGCAGATTGGTAATGGATCTTCGGTAAAAATTGGAGAAGATCCTTGGCTACCTCTTTTACCATCCTTTCGGGCTCACCCTCTAGACCCGAGGCTAAAGGGGAATGTGTCAGTTCTCTAATCAACACCTATACTAGAATATGGGACGTTGCATCTATTGAACCTAAGTTTAATCCCTTAGAAGCGGAGAGAATCATGTCATTGCCTCTATCCCCGGTTCCGGTAGAAGATAAACTCCTTTGGCACTTTACAAAAAATGGAGTATACTCCGTCAAGACGGGATATCACTTGGCTTATACTCTTAAAATTTGAGAAGGTGAAGTAGGTACCCCTTCGTGCTCACGTGACCCCTCATGTCTCTGGAATTCCCTTTGGAGACTTAAATTGAAGCCTCGAATCGCTCATTTCATGTGGAAACTTCTGCATAATTGCGTACCTACGGCACTTGGCCTAAAAGGTAGGGGCATTGGAGATGGGAGTTGCCCAGTATGTCAGTCAACAGAGGAGTCTATCTGGCATTGTTTATTTGAGTGCGACATACCGCGAGCATTGTGGAGAAGCTTTTATAGAGGTAACTTTTGGAAAATCTTCGCCTGTGTTCAATGATGGACTTTTTCGATTACTTGGTCAACAAAGAAGAAGAGCAAGATATTGTGCTGGTAGTGAGTCTCACGTGGAATATTTGGAAAGCAATGTGTGCTTGGGTCTATGACAAAAAAGATGTCCATGTTAAAAATATAATCTCTCTTGCAGAAGCAGAAGCAGATGAGTTCCTCAGCATGTTAATGCGGCAATCTTCCCAAGTTGTCCGTCCAACATGGAATATGAATTGGCTTAGGCCATAATTTGATATGTTGAAATTTAATATGGATGCTGCTTTTGGGAACGGAAAGTCTGCGGTCAACGGAATATTACGTAATACCCATGGTAAGATAATTAACAGTTTTTCCATGCGTTTGGACAGTGGTCACGATTACCTAGTGGGTGAAACTTTGGCAATGTATCACGCGGTGTTCTATGCTACTATCTGGGGCCATTTTCATGTCACTTTTGAAGGAGATTCTCTGAACACTTATCACCGGCTCTTAGAAGTTTCTGAAGATCGATCCTTGATTGGAAGTATTATAGATGACATCCGTCGCTTACTTTCAGGTTTTGTTTCTTCCTCGTTCTCCATTGTGAAGAGACAGGGAAATGTCCTTGCCCATCTTTTGTCAAAGAAAGGTTAAAGTCTTAATGGGTGTGTGATTTGGGGATCCAACCCTCCCTCCCATGTAATCTCGGCTTGTGCTGTTGACTCTGGTTAGTTGTTAAATAAATTTGCCTTTACTCTTCAAAAAAAAAGTCTAGCATACTCTTTGACTCTCATTAATATAATAGTTGTAAATTAGCTGAATGTATAATTAATTAGGGGTAAAAGAAAGAAAAATATAATAAATACCCATTCGTATTTTAAATTGACTTATACTATTGAACAAATTCAAAATATTAAACGGATTTATATTTTAGAAAGAGGTAATACTTATTTACGATGCCTAATATAGTTAATCATAAATCAAAATATAAATAAATAACTGTGGTAATAGTATAATTAAATGAGGTGTAACTAATTAACCTTCTATGCCGATTCATCATTGACCAAGAAAAATGTGAATACACCTTCATCAAATACCAATAGATTTAAAAACATTGCTAAGACAAAAAAAAAAAAAAAAAAAAAAAAAAAAAAAAAACAACAACAACAACATCACATTCATCAAATACCAATAGATTAAAAAACTTTTCCATTAAAAAGAAACCAGGCAAGAAGAGTTCCTTGTGAACAAAATCAACCACTTAAGAGAGCAAATCCAGAAGTTAAGGAATGAAAACCGAGAGAAAGAATCTAAGATCTTGTTTTTCCGACTCTTGAGGGGTGAAAAGAGTTTTGACATGCTAGCACCCTTCCGGCACTGGTGGCGGTCGCCTAGGTTGCACGGACACGGATACGAGAATACGGATACGTGAATACGAGACACGGGGATACCGGAGTTTTAAAAAAAAAATAGGACACGGGTGTAGGGCCAAAATGTAAATATTAAAAATATAGGGACTAAAAATGTAATTTACAAAAACTATAAGCACCAAAATGATAAATTTGAAAATGTAATTTACAAATGTTGCTAGGGTTTAGGGTCGGCCCACTAGAGATTATTTGCTTTGAGCGGGATGTCAATTTGTTTAGAATTTTTTAAACGAAACTGCACCGCTTTAGGTAAAAAAAATGTCCAAAATCTGATAAAAGTGTCAATGTTTCTGGACATGCGTGTCCAATTTTTTTGAAAATTCCCCTTCGGTCTGATGGCGTGTCCAAATTTTTTTAAAACTCCGATTTGACTCGATGGGGTGTCCGGTGCGTGTCCGACACGCGACACGGCGGCTGTACGGAGTGTCCGTGCAATTCAGCCGGTTGCCCCCAGTGATTTTGTTTCCTTTTTGTTTTGTATAAACAGATAAAAGAAAAAAATCGCCCTTCGGTGAATTGTTTTTACTCATCCAATGATTTTTCAGAAATAAAAATGCTACTGTCACAATCATTCTGACACGATTTGATGTATCAATAGGACTAAGCATGATGAGGCAGCGAGACACCTTTAAATCATGAGAGGGGTTCATGGTCCACCGCACATCATGGGGTGGAATTTGTTCTGTTAGAATGGTCGTAAAAGTATAATTAGAGACATATCTCGTATTTTAGTTTGATGTACGGAAAATATTAAACCCTCGCTTTAATGCTTATTTTTTTCGTTACTGAAGGTTACATAAAGCTGATCAACTTCAACATGGGTAAAATTAGGATTTTAGTCCTCTAACTTGGCATATTTTTGATTTTAGTCATGCTCCTGCTCCGGTGAGGAAAATGGTCCTCTAAGTTTGTTTTGTTTTGTTTTTTTTTTCTTCTGGATTTTAGTCCTATCCGCCGGAAATAGCTGATTGGGCACCGGGATTTTTAAAAATAGTCCTCTAACTAGCCGTCTTAATCGTCTATTTCCGGCGGATAGACTAAAATCCAAAAAAAAAGCCAAACTTAGAGGACCATTTTCCTCACCGGAGCAGGAACATGACTAAAATCCAAAATAGGTCAAGTTAGAGGACTAAAATCCTAATTTTGCCCTTCAATATGTGATGAAATTATCTTCTGATAGAATTAAAATAAAAAAAAAACCTTATCCAATACAGTGTGTTCCAGAAATCAAAACAAGAGAAACCCATTAACAAAATAAACCGACCCAGGTCAATTTCAAATTGAAATATTATGTTCGGTTTTAAACATTACTGAACCAAACAAAATTCTGAAAAGTACATAAAACAATGTGTTTTGTTTATTGTTAATATATCTAGATGTTTACAAAATTATATAATATTTATGCAGATGGTACATATATATATTTGTGGTTCATGTATCTGTGATTATATGATATAGTTTTTTTTTTTTTTTTTTTTGAGAAAGATTATAAGATATACTTCATCTAATAAATGTAGGTTCACCGTTCACGTAGTTATTTTAAAAAATGTATACAGAAATAGTCAATTTTTATTTCTATTTTTATACGTAAGACGTATGATTTGCATCATTTTATGTGATTTATTATATATCAAATTTTATTATAGAGTATCGATACATATTAAAAATACAATGCAAAGCAAAAGGAAAAAAAAAACTTTATTTGGCTGTTATTGAAGGAACAACTCCCACTAAAAAAATTGATCCACCAAAATGCATAAAAAAGAGAAAGAAAGTATTGCATTATCATATTATTAAATCACATCAAAATATACACACTACTTACTTGATAAAATTATATAGATTTTATTTAAACACATGAATTTATATGATTTTGTCAAATAACTAGTGTGTTTATTTTAGTGTGATTTAATAGTCCGATATTGCATTACTTTAAAAAAAAAAAAAAAGAAAGGAAAGAAAAAACAGACGAGAGTGCCCGTCTAAAAATTTCTGGTAAAATAGAAAAATCACAAAAAAAAAAAAAAAAAACTAGACGTCTGAGTAACCGGCCGGCTAAAATTTTTCCCAAAAATTGATGAGGCTTGGTCCTGGTTCGTTGTTAAACATGGACGGCGTCCAAACATCATTCTCCCACCCAAAATTACCAAGCTCAGTCTGCTCATAAGGAGTCCACGACAGATTCTCTGACTCCTCCTGATGAGCTGAAAGTGACGCCACTTGAAATGGCGATGATGGCAGATTTTGCATTTGCTCATGAGTTGAAACTGGAGCCATTTGAAGCGGCGCCGGAGTAAGAGCCGAAGCCGCCGATGTCAAATACTGCATTTGCTGATGAGCCGAAACCGGCGCCATCTGAAATGGCGTTGGAGGCAGAGTTGGAGCTGGATGAGCAGGAGCCACCATGATGCCTTTCCCTTTGTCTTGAGCAGTAAAAACCGGCGCCCCTTCAAGTGGCGTCGGAGTCAGAGCCAGAGCCAGAGTTGATGACAGATTCTGCATATGCTGGTTGGCCGAAACCGACGCCATTTGAAGTGTCGGCTGAGCAAGAGCCAGACCAGGAGCCACCATGATGCCTTTTCCTTTGTCTTGAACAGTGGAAACTGGCGCCACTTGAAGTGGTCGTGGTGCTGGACCCAGAGCCAGACCCACGGCGATGCCTTTCCCTTTGTCTTGAGCTTGACCCGGGTGATAAGCAACAGTTTGCTTTTCCAATTCCAGCATTCTCTCTTTTATATCACTAATTTTATAAGTAAGAACACTGTTAATGTCTTCGAGATCAACCAAATCCAAATTCTGGTTCCATTCCTCATAGAGTAACCGGCGGTTCACCACACGAGCCATCTCATTCAACCGATTGATCCTTTGCACCTTATTAAACCACAAAAATCATACGAGATAAGAACGTAATTCAAACAAACAAACAAAACCGCTATATTATAGTTAAACAATACTAATCTAAAAAAACAAACAGTCGAGAGTCGTTATACTTCCAAACCTTCTTCACCCGCCCCTCGAGTTTGTCCGTTTCTCGACGAGCAAACTCTTCCAGGTTCAGCATCCTCTTGCTCTGCTCCGGGGATGAAACCTCTTCAAACCTTTGAATCACCTTCAAAACATCATCTCTTGAAGTTGGAAATGTTTCTGGTTCCTTTTGAAATGGGCTATAAATAATAGCACACATTTCTACACCACAAAGAACACTTAATTCAGAAACCCTTTTTATGAGACCTTTTTTTCTTGTGTTGTAGCAAGTTCTTCTGTCTCTTTCATTATGAATGAAAGCTACCTTCACTTTGCCCCTACCCCTAGCCATGAATGGAGAAAGAAAAAAAAAAAGGAAATATGGATTTTATATCTTTTGAAATGAATGTATATATTGAATTTGATGAGAATTAATGTTGTTTGTTAGGTTTGTATATATAAGGTAAATGTTGGCTTATAGGGTATTTTTCTTGAGAAATTCGGGTCAATTCGGTGGACCCGGAAATTATAAACGATATATTTTTATTATTAAAATTGATATTTTTTTTGTGAAGTGTTTGACTTGATATTAATATTAAAATTATATTTAATTATCAATTACGACACATTTAGAAAGATATCAAGATTTTAAAACTATAAGAATGATTTTTGTTAAAAAAGACATTTCATTGGTGAAAATAAAAATGAATTACATTGATTTGTGCTGAAAACCAACGTAATTCAATTTCAGATTCACTTTCAATTACATTTTCACTGATAAAATGTCATTTCTTGGGGTGTAAACCCCCACATGATTTAATCTCCGCTTCTTTGACGGATTTCCCTTAATAATATCAGTTGGTTTTATAAAATAAAATAAAAACATTAGTGAAACATAATTTTCAACTTTCCTTATGGTAAATAGCCAATAAATTAATTTGAAAAGGATTTGGAGGGAATGGATAAAATCAAATTTCATGTTAACGAAATGAAAAATTAGTTTTCCTTACCTAAAAAACATTATGAAATGAGAGCCAATAAAAATTGACTAAATGCCCTCACCACCCTCACCGCTCTACCCTGCACCCCCACCCTACCTACCCTGCACCCGTATCTCTAACTTAATCCATCCCTTCATCTACCACCCTACTATTCACATTACCACGCACCCCTATACCACCGTCACCATTACCTTTCATTGCATTACCCTCACCCTCCCCATATTCCTAACACCCACCAACTTATTCCACCCTATCTTACCAATCCACTATATTCATACTGCCCAACACCTCACCATTACCCTCACCCTACCCTACCCTTCCACTCAATCCCTACCGTCCACACTTCATCCCTACCCGCACCCTATTGCACCGCACCCCATCATCATACTCATTTTTACACCTGACCTACACGTACCTTTGCCAACCCTCACCTTACCTCCTACACCCCACCCCACTGTTAAATCCTTACCCTCACCTCCCCTACCACCCTATCCCTATGCTACCTTACCCTAGTCTATCGCCTATACATCATCCTCACCGCACCTTATCACGCACTATGACATAGTGTGTAATATATCATGAATACGGATTAATTTATTTATTATTTTCGTGCAACAATACACTAATGAAATGTTTTCATTCAATTAATAAAATCTTTAATGGAAACCAAAATACTAGACTTTATCGAGCAAGTATATTAAATTTAGTTAATTATTTTGAGAATAAAATTCGTCACATTATTTACCTTGATTAAAAAAAATACAAGAATGTATCTGATTAATTTATAAGTTCCACTAAATAGATATACACTAGGGCTTGAAACAATATGTATATGTTTATGGTAATTCATATTTGTCATGAATATAATTTTTAGGGGTTATTGGTTATAAGGCCGTCGTTAGAGACTTAATGATCATTTATGACATTCAAAAAACTTATTCGATTATAAGGACGTTCTAATTTATTTTTTCTGTCACCGCCGGCCTTGTAAACCCTCTGAATTGACCTTAACAACTGCGTGCTTCCTCTTCCTCCATTTCCACCGCCCAAATTGCTGCCAAATCCAAATGATTGCTTCATGAAGTTAAAATCTGCTTTAGCAAGAAGATTATTAATCTGTCTTTTGTGGGCAGACAATTGTGCTTGATTTGATATGGTCGAAGGATTTATGGATAGGAATTCTAGGAACGTGTAACTTGCTACCATCATATTTCTTTTCGAATACGCATGGATGGAGTCATATTTTAGCTCTGTTTTTTGATTATATGTCACTACCATCGGAAAAAAAAGGAAAAATTTTATTAATCAACATCACTATTAAAAGAGACAAAGCATGCATAGCTAGAGGATGTGTTGTGAACTTGTGATGTTTTTACGCGTCGAATAAAAACAAAAGAAACCGAAATGAAATTGGAAAGGTGTGCCAAACTATGTTGCACCAAACAACACACATCGGTAAGATCATTCATCGGTCGCCTGAGATGCACACACGTTAGACAATCACTCGTCACCACCAATCGTTGGATGCCCAAGAGCCAGAAAGATAGCATTGAGCCAGAAAGAGCCAGGAGACTTTGTTGCCTCCTCCACCTGCCCCCTTTCTTCCTCTTTGGACCAGGATTTATTTTCCGAGAAGTAAACCGAATTATATGACTTCTTAAACTTGTAAATCATGTACCTGCATTCATAAAGTTTACAAAGTCAATACCTTTTCGATGTTTACTTACGGTCTCTCTTGTGTTTATATGCATTTTGACAAAGAAGTGTAACCTCGAGAACTACCGAAGTAAGAATTATTTTTCGATTTACATGCTACTTGATGGAGTGACATTGATGACTTATGCAGTGACATTGATGTCTGATGCAGTGACATTGATGACTTAGGCAGTGACATTGATGTCTGATGTAGGGACACTGATGACTTATGCAGTGACATTGATGTCTAAAGCAGTGACACAATAACACGTCTAGGAGAAACATTCAGAGCATTCATAGATTGTGTTTTACTAAGTAGTTGACAGTGTATTTGGGTGCTTATAATAGATGATATAGTCCCTTTTTCTTTCGCAGCACAAGTACGATCTAGGAGACTCTTTATTACCTTCTTATGGGTTTCACTTACCATGGTGGCTTACAATTAAGTTTTTTTTGGGTTTCTGGTGCTGCTTATAATAGCTGTGGATACTCATAGTTTGGGGTTGTTTTTCTTTTCTCTTATGGTTGTCTTTGTCTTGTTTCTTGGGTTGCAGGTCGATATAAGTGCTTTGTGGCATTTGGCTAGCGTGGTTTCTGTATTGGAGCCGGTTTATATGCTTACAACTATGAAAAAGAGCTATCAGTTGTTAAAGGGCAGGACCATGATAGCTTTCAACCTTGTTTTTGGGTATATGGATATTTGTGGACTGATCACACTATATTCTCGTCAGTTGTGGTTAATGGTGGGGATAATCATGGTGCTTACAAGAATTATGGTTGGTGGATTCTTGGTTGGGTTGCTGGTGATAGTTAATCTGGCTGGCCTATTAGTGCAGAGTGTGTTTTACTATGTGTGCAAGAGTTACCATCATCAAGAGATTGACAAGAGTGCCCTTTATGACCATCTTGGTGGTCTGGGCTTATGCAGTGACATTGCTGACTTATGCAGTGACATTGATGTCTGATGCAGTGACATTGATGACTTATGCAGTGACATTGATGTCTGATGCAATGACGTTGATGACTTATGCAGTGACATTGATGACTGTATTTACAATTAGATAACTGATGTAATGATATTGATGTCACCGCATATACAACTTGATACACACATTTGATAACTTTGTAAAGTAACTTTATTTCTTTGTTATCTTTAAATATTTGATTGATCTTGGTTTGTTTGATTAGTGTTGGTTTAAATATTCGATAACTTTGTAAAATAACTGTATTTCTTTTTTTTTTTTTTGGTTTAAAGGCAGATTTTTACAACCAAAGGTATGAATAAATCGTTACAATAACACGTCACTGCATAAATCGTTACAATAACACATCACTGTATAATTCGATACAATAAGACATCACTGCATAGATCGCTACAATAAGAAGTCACTGCATAAATCGCTACAATGAGACGTCATTGCATAAATCGTTACAATGAGATGTCACTGATCAAGATTGTCAATGGATCGCGGCGGTCAATACATCATGGTAGTCAATGAATCGCGGCGGTCAATGCATCGGGGTGGTTAATGGATCCCGGTGGTCAATGCATCGGGGTAGGTGGTCAATGTATGACGGTGATGAATACGCCACGTCGATTTTTATGAAGAAAAAAATTGAATTATGAAATTTATTCGGAAAAATATCAAATTTGATTTTAGAATAAAGAAGACGAAAAAATATGAATTTTAGTGAAAAAATTATGATGATCCGAGTTTTAGATCAAAATATATGACGTTTAGAAATATGGTGAATTAAAAAATAAAAAAAAACAAAAAAAAAAACTTAACCACCACCCACACGTTCACTCAGCAGTTTTTTTTTTCTTTTCCTTTGAGCGCTTCTTTTTTTTTTCCCTGCCTTCCTTTTTTTCCTTCTTCCTCTTTATCCACTTGAAATTAGAATGTCCTTATAACTAAATAGGTTTCCTTCTTAAAATTAGAATATCCTTATAACTAAATAAGATTTCGGAGTGTCCTATTACCACTAATAAGTTGAAAATCAGTCCTTTTAAATAATTTGCCCTAATTTTTAATAATAATGCCTCGTAAACTCGGCGAATAATTTTCAAAACAAATGTGAATTATTTAATAACTTTGATTTGTTATTAAATTATGGGTTAGGATTTTTTATTCAAAAAAACCAATGCTACAAGAAAAATATGGTCCCAAATCTTCGGTGCAAAACAAGGAAATGTTAGAAACAATGTACGATTAATTTTAAATTAAACACCGGAAAATTTTAAAAATAACTTCTCAAAACATATATATATCATTATTCATTTTTGCCCAAGGGGTGTGGGGCCGCTTGAGTGAAATTAGCGCTTAACCACTATTGAATCGGTACCCACGACATAAAGGTTCATGATACAAGGATTAATGAGGATCATAACCCATATGCACCTTGGCCATGAGCAATCTCGTAAGCCATGAAGAATAGTAATCTTCAGTGGAAAACAAGATGATTTTAGAAACAATGTACGTTAATTGTAAATTAAACACCGGCCAATTTCAGGAATAATTTCCTGAAACAAATAGCACCATTTATTTTTACCAAAAGGGTGTGGGGCCGAGTGAGTGAAATTAACGCTTAACGTGGTTAATTGTAACGCTCCCGCATCCGGATGCAGGTGGTCTTAAGTGAGTCGTAAAGGTCGGCTAACTTGAACGTCGTTCACATTTGGTCTAAAATGGTTAACCCGAGTTGAAAAGATTTTTATGTCTCAGACTTAACTATATGAGGTTGAACAAAACATTACTTTACAGACGTGAGACTTTACATTAATTTTCCTCCCTTTTAAGGGACTTGCGTCCTCACTAGAACAATCAGGACTTGTCTCAGACTCGTCCGTACAATAGGATTCTAGAGGTCGCCCCCACCGCCTCTCATGGTGTTGCAACGTATGACAGTCGGCTCTGAATATCTAACACCCCAGACCCGGGTCTGATAGGGTTAAATGAGTCATTAATGGTTCGGTCAACTATTTAAACCGTCGTCCTCACTAGGTTTAAAAAGACTAACCCGAGTTGACAAGAGATTTTTGTCTCAGAGTTATATTAGAGAACATAATATTATTTTACAGATTTAAGATTTTACAATGGTGAATCGGTACCGGTACCAACAATGAGAATCAAAGGTAAAATAGGGAGGGGCGGGGGCCATAATCCATATGAGCCTTGGGCATTAGCAATGTCGTAAGGCAGAAAGAATAGTTTCGTTAATCTAGTGACATAATAAATGGCACACCAAAAAAGATTTTATATTAAGTTTGAAAAGCAGCACGCCAGCCAGCCACCGGAGATGGAATCGCAACAAAATGTCGATTGGCAAAAAATTATCACGATGTAACCCTTTAAATTTTCATTCGGGCTAACTTTACATTACTATCGATCACAAATTCGATTACATGTATTTTCAAACTTGAGCTAAATCCAATATATATTGTTTTAATCTAAGTAGTAAAATATGAATCATGATTACAACAGTAAAACTTGTTGTATGAGAAGTGGTCTTCATGAAAATAAAAAAAAGTAAATGGAGTGAGAAAATGGTTAGTGAGAGATCTGAGTGGGTTACTGTGAGAAAAGCAAAGAGAACAAGGTCCCCAGGTATCGGCTTCCGGCGATACTGGAAATTAGTGAAACCACCTTAATTGTGTAAATCAACCTTTGAGTATATATGGCTCATTATCTATCCATACACATGAGTGGAAACCTATTTCTCAACCAATTAAGGTGATCGAACGTAGAAAATATTTCTTTTCAAGTGATGGTGATGGAGGATTCATACCAACAAGAAGAAGCCAGCCAGCATGGAAAAATCATCTCGGAAAAGGCCAGTAGGTATTCGTCCTCGGAAGGCTATTGGTCGGAATCAGCCATGGGAGAGAACCCAAATGACCTCCGTTCGACCTTTTCCGGTGACGAGGAACACGTGAAGGACGATGAAGATGCATTAATTGGTTTTGGCGTCATGTGCAGACTCTGAAAAATCAGGCTTGCAACAGGAATGTTCTGCTTTTTGTATAGTTGTTTGGAACCCTTTTTTTTTTTTTTTTTTTTTTTTAACGAAGAAAGGAAACTTCATTGATACCAAATCAAGAAACATCCGGTTCTGATAAAATCAAGAAACTTCATTGGAACCTTATTCAAAATGGGGGTCCCGATGGTACGGGATTTATTTGAACCTTAGAATTCCTCCGGGCCGGTGTCCAAGAGTGTTAGATTTGGGCCATCTCAACTCAAACCAGCCCATACACTCCCTCTCTCAATTGGAACCGGGCTTTGATGTCACAGTCCAACTCAACCCAAATGATACCCCTACCCATCAGGTCGCAAAAGAATTGAATGTTCTGACCCAAAAAGAAAAGACGTACAAAGCTTTATCCAGACTTTCTTCAAAGGAGGTTTCCATATGTTTCCACAAGAAAGTCAACAAGAACAAATGTGATAAGGGGCTGAAACTCAATTTACCCAGGAACAAATCGTTAAGAAGGAAAAAAACTGAAGAAACAATTGGAGGCTGGCAAATCCCGTCACCGATCGACAGCGGCATCCATAACATGGTGAGACTGCATGCTTGTTAAGTGTTAACTCAAAGATGACATGCACCTGGGAGCTTGAAAGAAGGGGACTCAAACAATGATCTAGCAAATACTTTCTCTCTCGCAAAAGAGTTGGGTATTAATGTCGATACCTCTCTAGAAATGCATGCAGCAGCTGATATTGAATGCTAAGGGCAGTTCTCTTGAGCAGGTGTTTTTTTTTTTTTTTGGTCTTAAATGAAGATTTTATCCATTAATGTAAGAGGTTTGGGAAAAGGTGGGAAAGGTAGGTGGCTTAAGGAAATCATATGTAAGGAGAAGATGGCCTTTCTTGCTATATATTCAGGAAACAAAATTGCAGTCGTCTATCAATCTTCAGAAGGCCAGGGCAATCTGGAGCTCTCTAGAGGCATATTTTCACTTTGTCGGTTCATTAGGAGCTGTAGGGGGTCTTGCTTGTCTCTGGAACAAAAATGTCTTTACCAAAACTGACTGTTTCGAGGGTGAAGGCTTCTGTGGTGTTGCACGCTCGCGGAACGGTATCTCTCAGAACCTCTTTTGATTGTCAATGTTTATGCCCCTCATAACACTTCTGCAAAATCTGGTATGTGGGATAATATACTTTGTTTTTTTTTGGTTACACGACTCTTCTTACTTTGTAATTGGGTGGGTTTGGTTTGTGTGATTGGTGATTTTAACTCCGTCTGTGTTTTCGTCACGAGAGGAGAGGGAGTACTTTTTTTTATTTATCAAAATGATGCAAATATGCTACTGAATTTTATCTACAGAGCTGGCTTGATTGATCTTAAACTTGAGGGGCGAAAATTCACTTGGATCAACAAAGATGGGTCTAAAATGAGCAGAATAGATAGAGCTCTAGTATCTCCTAACTTCTTGAACTCTTGGCCTCTCGGACCACTGCCCCATTCTCCTAAAACAGTCCAACATCGATTTCGGACCCACTCCGTTTAAATTCTATGACTTCTAGATGAAACATCCCGACTTCAGTGATGTTGTGGCAAGGGCTTGGAACGAAACAGAGCTCTATGGTAATCCATTCTTTACTTTTAAGGAGAAACTTAAGCGGGTTAAATTAGCCTTAAAATAGTGGAGTCATGCTACTTTTGGGAACCTTAAAGATGAAGTGACCCAAGCAAAACTTCTTGTGGAAGAATGGGACAAGAGCGCTGAAGATAAGGTCCTAAATCTTATAGAAATGGAAGATAGAATCAAGGCAATTAATCTTATGTATGAGAAAGATAATCAGTTGGAATGCATGTTGAAGCAAAAAGCACGTGAGAAGTGGGTTAAAGAGGGGGATAGGAACTCCAAATATTTTCACAACTTCATTAAAGGAAGACAGAGTAAAAATAACTTCACTGGTCTCTTGTTGAATGGGATTTGGTGTGAGAATGCCCTAGAAATAAAGGAAGAAGCGGTGCAATATTTTAGTAATCAATTTAGCGAAACTAGAGGAGAAAGACCTTCCTTTCAGTCGGATTTATTCAAGAAGCTTCCTACGGAATTGCGCTCCTCCATTGAGCTTCCCTTTTCAATGGAAGAAGTGAAGAATGTTGTTTGGATTTGTGGAGCTAACAAGGCCCCGGGACCGGATGGCTTCAATCTCGGATTTTTTAAGGCACAATGGAATCTGGTGAAGGATGATCTTATGAGATGTGTCAAGGATTTCGAACGTTACGGAAGATTTGGAAAAGGCTGCAATAGCTCTTTTATTGTTCTAATTCCCAAAAAGAACAACCCCACATCTTTCAAAGACTATCGTTCTATAAGTTTGATCGGTAGTCTTTACAAAATTATAGCCAAGTTGCTTGCAGCGAGACTCAAGATTGTCATGCCTCTTCTTATTGACCATTGCCAGTCCGCCTTCATCAAAGGAAGGCAAATCCTTGATGGTGTGTTGAGTACGAATAAGGTGGTTGATTATGTAAAGAAATCCAATCGTAAGGCCTTTATCTTTAAGGCTGACTTTGAAAAAGCTTTCGACTCAGTTAATTGGAGGTTTTTGGACTCTATTTTGAATCAGATGAATTTTGGATCTACTTGGCGGAAATGGATTTGGGATGTATTTCATCGGCCTCTGTATCTATTTTAGTAAATGGGAGCCCTACGAACGAATTTAAGATGGAGAGAGGAATTTGACAAGGTGGCCCTCTTTCTCATTTTCTCTTTCTTTTTTGTGCTGAAGCACTTAATGTTCTTATCAAGAGAGCTATGACCATTGGCAAGTTTAAAGATATTGATATTGTTAAACAAGGTGTTTGCATCAACCTTATACACTTGGAATTTGCGGATGATGCCATATTTTTTGGAAGTTGGGACTTGGATAATCTTAAGAACCTTGGTAGGATTCTAAAGTCTTTTGCTCTAATCTCTGGATTGAAGATAAACATGAATAAAATCAAAATCTATGGTTTGAATATCCTTGATGGTAATTTAAATGAGGGTGCTCTATCATTAGGATGTAATGCAGCCTCACTCCCTTTTACGTACCTTGGCTTACCAGTCGGTGAAAATATGAACCGCATCAATGATTGGCAGCCCGTGATTGATAGATTCAGATCAAGACTAGCTGGGTGGAAGGGCAGATTACTATCGGCAGGAGGAAGGCTTGTCCTTCTCAAATCAGTGCTTTGCAACCTTCCGGCCCTTGTACTACTCTCGCTTTTTCATGCTCCTATTGCGGTAATCCGCACCTTAGAACAAATTAGAGCTCGTTTATTTTGGGGAGGGACATGGGATGAGCGCAAAATCTTTTGGATCTCATGGTCCAGTTGTTAGTAAAATATCATCGCAACGGAAGCGATTTAAGGATCTAGATCTATGTGTATACGTAATAAAACATCAAATCTACATCTACAAGTGAGTTTGTAGATCGTACCTCTTGAATCTCTAAATTCAAGTTGAAGAACCGCAAAGGATGAATGTGAAGATGTGAAGAGCACCGCAGTCTTCCGATCGTGTGATCCAAGCAATTCCCGGTGGAAGGAATTCTCGACTCGAACCCTTCCGATATGCTACCGGAAAAATCTCCAAGATTTCCCCTCCTCTACTTGGCCGAAAATTCTTCTCTCTTTTTCAAAGGTAGAAGTCGAAATTTTGTTATTATGTTGAGGCTTGGGAGAACTCTCTTTATATAGAAGAGTAAAACTTAGCCTCCAAGGATTTTATTATTCCAATAAATAAATCCATAAATAAAAGATAATCCCATAATATTTTAGAACAAATCTAAAAATAATATTTATCTTTATTTATTACCATAAATATTTATCCAATAAATATTTTATGCACATGTCTTTTTAATACACAAGAAAACTAATTCCTTGCCAAAATTAGACATATGGGGCGCCACTTTCAAATATTGACCTAGTCAATATTAATTTTTTTGCCATTACACAATAATTGGGCCAAGATTATGGAAAATGTCTTTTCCACATATTTAATTATTTAGCCCAACTAATTTAATAGTCCACTAAACAATTAATTCACATATCGTTTTAATAAAGTCCAACATGAACTAAATCAATATTATTAGGATTCGACGTCCGAGAATATACATGCTATATTAGGAGGCACGTCGGGGACCATGGACTAATAATCAGCGGCTCCGATAAATCAAGTAAATAATTATCTGACGAACAGAATAATTATATATTCGATAAATCAATCACGGGAATATGCCACCATAATCCCGTGATCGCACTCCTCCGATTATAAGATTATATTTATCTCCTCACGAGAAAGTAATAAGCGTCCACCGATATAATCATTTCATATGGATTAATCCTCCATAGATCGTTCATTCTAAATCGGGAAGTTACCGTTAACCCTTTTCGAACATCTTGTCCTTACTTACCGTTAACCCCTAGTGATCAATAATTCAAATAACTCACCGGTAGCTAATCGGTGTAATATGAATCCCATGGATCGATCAATGTCTAGGATTAACTCATAAGGGAACTGTCTATCTACTTCCATAAATGGAAGGAATGGATTCCGTATCGTGATAACACGGACTACTCACTCAATCCAAGGTACAATGCCAAGATGGGGTAATTCGGATCACGGACTCGGTGTAATCCTTAACCATCAAGTCAAACCTCATACGATTCAAGCGATCGGCGACCGTGATCACCTCGGGATTAAGATATATCCATAATATGATCATCTAATGATTCGATAAGACTTCTCAATTACGGAATTATATTGAGAACTCGGATCAAATCGGTCCAAATTTCTATATGATATATCTATCATATATAAATGCCCCATTAGGTTCCCTTAACCGAAAGTCCGGATAAGACGATCACACCTATCGTGTTATGGGCGCATTAATAGTACGTTAAATGAGAGACCCGATACTCTCGATTAACTTTACTACGGACTAATTGTATTTTAAGTACATCTTCACTAACTCAATCCTCCCGTGTATATCTCATACACTGAGTTAAGTGATTACATAAACGATATACTCAGGGTTTTCTGTAGTGTAAATACTATTGTCATATCGGTGATTATGAGAATAATAAATATGAATAATAATATCATTTCATTTATTAAATAAAACAATTACAAAAATTGTCTTTCGGGCATCACACCTAACAATCTCCCACTTGCACGAAAGCTTGTGATTAATTGTTTTAGAGCACACCCTATTATTTAAAACTACGAAAACTACATCTCCCACTTGCTCTAAAGCAATGGAGACTCATCCCGTATTTTAGTACCCACAAAACTTATCATAACCATTTCAGATTCCAAAGTACACTCCGAGTATGCCGTCGTAGGATAGGTCAGTGACTCGGGGAGCACCTATATCTGAATGTCATGGGTCTTAATGATCGGTCAGGTTGTCGGCTCGAGGCGATCCGTAGAATCGAAACGTCGCCGGTCCATCTAATCATGTGGTACTTTCCCAATATGCTCTTGAACTCAAGTGATTTCGGAAATCCTTATAAGCTACCCCTTCATCGTTTGCACAATGATGTGGTATCGGCTTTCCAAATCTGGAATCACTCCCAGAACTGAAAAGGAAATCCTGAGGCTATATCGCCTCTCTAGCTACTACAAAAGCCGCTAATCACCCAACTAGTTAAAGTCGAGTTGGCGTTGCTGGATTCCTCCAGGCAATAGCTTCAACACAAGAGTAAACACTGAGACCGAGATCGACTTAACGATCATCCTTAATCTGACACAAAGTCAGAACCAGTGTATCACACATATCCAAGCTCATACATGAATATGTCCGCATATTATTCCTCGTTCTCTCAAGATACTAAAGGACATACTAAACTTGCTTCGTTAACCGCCGAATCTAAGATTCGGTCAAAATTGACGTTCAATAACCTGACCATCTCTTGTCACAAAGAGAATCCATCCCATTTCTCTTTATCCGAAGATTTAGAGAGTCATTCCTGAGGCATAGGGTAGAACTTCCTCGTTGAATGTTGCATATACAGATGCATCATCTTAACCAATAAGATGGATGGGAAACCAATGACTCGATTCTAATGAATTCGACCGAGTCAAACTCTTCGAGAATGTTGTCCAAATCTCTCGTTGCGAGAGAATTGTGGCATTGTCGGTTCGACTTCGGCTAACACACCCATGTTGAGTCCAACTCGGTGCGGCGTTATCCTTCACAAACGGTAATATATATGTATATATTCACTACGTACTAAAATTGATATCCGATCTACACAAGACTTATCAATATTCTGGTCAAATCCATATATTATAGAAATATATGACTTCCAATGACCAAGAGGTTTGCTTTTTATCCACAAAGGACATAAGCCTTGACAGTCATCCTGTCATAAGTTCATAAGGCAATACCCTTCTGTTCCGAATGAATCCAGATTCCGTTTGTTTGGCAAGAAAGTCTCAGGGAATCACCCCTATTTTCTGCTTTTGAACGAAATCATGAATTACCGAATTCATTCTACTCTTTTCCGTGTAGATCCAATTACTCCCACTGGGCCTGAGACACTCAGGTGGTTCTACAAGAGTATGTACAGCTCTGGAGTACCAAACTCCATTCACATGGTTATGGCTTGTAAAACAACCTCTATTATCAGAATCCTATACTGCTCACAAAAGAGCCATAGGTCATCAATCGATCCTCAGACTACAAAGTCCGCAGAAACCGTAATGGGTAATGGATAAACCATACTCCCACTATTTTTTTGGTGGATCGAAATTCTGATCTAGTTTAGCAGTATTTAGTGTTATCACCAACAACCAAAGTTGGATGTGGTTTGATCTAATCAGTAAGTAACTACCTTGAGTATCCGTACTCTAAGGTTCAAGGTTTGTTGTTCATAGACTCTATCGAAAGGATGCAACGATAGTCGTCCCCCTTCCGGATGTCAAGAATCGATAACGAACCTTTCTCTCAATTCTTCAAGATATATCACGATTTGGTCACCGACCGAACGTGTACGTGAAATTCCCGTCCTACCATCAAGCATCATGTGCTAAATGCTTATGTTGACGGAATTTGGGTGAACCGAATCCACTCATTATTCATTAATTCCAAAGCACATTCTAGGTAGACTTCTCGGTTCTACATTTCAATGTAAACCGTTATTTCACTTCCAATATCTTTATTGAGTTAAGCAGTGTATTGTAGCACGTCTAAAAAACTATATAAGGCAATTTAACGGTTTCTCACTTAGTGAAAACATTTCACTATGAGGCAGGCCGAGCATCAGTCCCTAGGACTATGTGATGGCCCATTTCTGAGTATAGAATACTCTATCTCTGTTGAAAACAGAGAAACCTCAAAATATTTTGGATAAACTTTCCGGAGTGTTTGAATAGTTATCAGACAAGAAGTCACTACTCGGAAGCTCCTACTAGCTTGTATCTTTCATCAGACCCCGAAGGTCGTCATGAACAAGCTTACTTACTTCTTTATAACCATTATCCTTTCCCGATTGAAAGGAAACTTAGTCATTGAACCTTTGAGACAATATAACCAGACTGGGAGAAAGGAATCACCCGAGCCGGTCTTCGGTCTTGTCTTTTAGGGGACTGTGCACTAACTATGGAATATGAAGAAGCGTTTATCTAAATATAGAAACCAATTGCTTTTAATAGTTCTTAAGATGGTACATATACGTATTTCAAAGCATTTCTTAGTGGTTTTGACTTTATCAAACAAAAGTCCGAGTCTTAGATTCGTACTACAAATGGTATATTCACTTTCTATAAGACAAACAAATTATCGAATAAAAGGTAAATCCATTCGTTCCAACGAATCTTAAACGAAAAAATAAATCTTCGCGATATCCAAGGATTGAATCGAGATTCATTTCCTCATATCACTCCCACTATTTTGCTAAAATTACTGCCCGTTGTCTATTAATCGTTAATGCACAACTATCTCGTTCTTCCAAAGAACATAGCCTAAGAGAAAATCACCAAGGATTCATAGGTTGGTGATCCGAAATCACTATCCTTATCCTATGACTTTCAGTTTGTTAATTTTCGTTTTTAGCCTTAAAATCAACTCGGTTTTAGATGACTAACACTTTTAGACATATTCTCCCATTCTTGACTTTCCGTGAATGGAAACAGTCTTGAACCAGCGGTTCGTTTGAGTAGACACTACTCTTGAACCGTGGGATGTCTATTTCGAGTGTTACTTGTCAGGACTTCTCGGATTTTCTATCATACCAGAAAAACAACAAATCATAACATTAAAGCTCCCACTAGTTTATCGGTTCCAAATACCGTCTAACCAGCAATGCTCTATTTTATGATTTTCCAATTTTTCAATTTGAAAATCTCTCGTGTAAACACTTACACAGTTCTAATGTTTCCAGAAAAACAACAAATCATAGTACTCCCACTAGTTCATCGATTCCAAATATCGTCCAACTAGCGACATTTCATGACTTTCCGGTTTTTCAATTAGAACGGTTACGTGTGTAGTCAATTACACTTTTCTAATGTTCTAGAAAAACAATAAATCATAAAGCTCCCACTAGTTCATCAATTCCAAATATCGTCCAACTAGTAACACTTCATGATTTTCCGATTTTTCAATTAGAAAATTTACTCGTGTAATCACTACACACTTAAAATTCACTAGAAGAATTTCAAAGTCCGAAATCACCTTTGATCAAACTAAGTTTGTCTCCCGTTTAACACGAATGACACTAGTGACATACCCATATGTCACTTTGGTTTTAAAAGGCTTAAGAGAAAATATCTCTTTCGAAAAATAATTGCATTATCAATTAACTAGTTCAACGTCCTAGTTACTTTCCACTTTTTAACGAAGTCAATACTAGTCAATTATAAATTTTTAAGCAATTTAGTAAGGGATATGATGCTGTAAATAAAATGACATATATTAATTCAAGTTTAACACTACTATATTATTGTATTTTAGGAATTGTAAACTAAAAGTAAGTCTACTCTACCATTCCAAGGTTTTAACCTTGCATCTCAGTGCCGCCGTAGGGTAGGTCAAAGAGATCAACGGTTAAATCAATGAATAACTTGTGAGAATCAGACATCCCACGAGAATCGAACATCCCTTTATTCATTGACTACCTTCCTTTTTTAGCCTAGGTATTACCAAAAATACCCTTGATGAGTGTGACCTACTATATCAGATCTCTTAGGTACGCCCCGAGTGTGCCGTCGTAGGATAGGTCAGTGACCCGACGAGTACCCAGAAATCCTATCCTTTCGGAGACCAAGCCATGAATGTTGATAGGGGTGAACACCATCCGTAGGGGGACGAAATCAAAGCGCCGCGAGGCGTCACCCTTCTCTCACTTACTTGCATCTATAGTAGAGGCCGTGGGGTTGGCTGTCGCCTCCCCCGCTCCCACTCAATATTTTGGAAGTGGTGGTGGGTTAACTAACCACGTCTTTTTGATGTTAACATAAAAGCACATAAAATCAAGGATTCCGAATGGTGTCGGTAACGTAGGCAAGCCTACCCTTCCTATTCGTTGGAACATATGTGACGATCGGACGAAATCGGGTCAAGAGAGCCCTATTGAGATTAGAAGGAATCACCCCTCCGCTCTCGGTTTGGCTTAGTCTTGCCGGACCCCCGTGCATACATCACACTAGGAGGGTTAAGTCGTTTGAGCGAAGCTCGATTGACCACCCAACCTAAAGGCGAACCGTTTTTATCCAAGATTTATTGTTCTTTTACCATCATTCAATCTCGTAGACACTACGAATTGAAAACGTGATCTCGTTTCAGCTTTAAGGCGGTTCACCGAGAACACACACCGAAAGGCTAACGATTTCATAACCCGTCCTCGGATCTTTAATTAGTTACTAAATTAATTAATTACCACGTATTAATTAAATTTCAACTAATTACGCGAGTTTGTATACATGCCTATTTTAATTACCAAAATTAAAATTCTACATGTATGCATGGAGTGGATTTATGATATGATGCATGTCATGGCAATTCCGATTTTATGTCTATTTTATGATCAAACACATAAAAAATAAAATTGCGGAAAATTTAAACACCGAGATGGATCGTTGGTACCCCCGTATCTAATCTAATAGAAAATAAAAACCAAAACCCTAACTAGGGTTTACTACTTTCTAACAAAATCTGCAGCTGTTCGAACTCTTCGATGATCGGGAAACCAAACGAACTCGGATCGGGACGAAACTTTCCAGATATTTTCTTCACTTCTCGAACTCCAATATGGACGGTTGGATCGGAGCTTTGACTTGTCAATTTTCTCCAGTTAACCGCCCAACTTGCTGCTGAATCTAACTTTGACTGCACCGCATCAAGGACTTCCTGAGGCAGATCGGGAATCGAGATGAATCCCGATCGACCTGAAATTTTTATGGTACGTCCAAAACTCCAAGTTGATCAATCTGAACGGTCGGATTTTTGTTTCAATGGTCCAAACTCTCCCAGAAAATCGAGGAAGTCACAGGTAGTGTATCTGTGAATCCTGCGTTTTTCTGTTACAGCAGCCTCTTCGCAGCATCAAACGGATATCGAAACGGACCCTGATCGACGCCAAAATTTGTGGAGTTGATCATCTTCTTCTAATCTTGATTCTGACCGGAGGGATCTTCGTTTCAACGGTTCGATCAACGGGAAAAGCAAAAATACTAAACAGCTACAAACTAGATCTATTTGCTGGAAATTAAACTTGCAATAAAGATAAATTACATAATTTCCTATACTCATATGAACGAATTTTCATCGTTTATACGAGTTTACAATAGATCTAACGGGTAAACAATACCAACCCCAATCCATCTCTTCAACCACAACAATCGCAAGCATTCATCATAAAATTTTCGAAAATAATAAAATTAAAAACGAAAATAATGCAATCTACACATGCATATTCCACTCCTTAGATCTAATATTTTATACGAATAAATATAGATCCCCTTGGCGACTGATACCACTGTTAGTAAAATATCATCGCAACGGAAGCGATTTATGGATCTAGATCTATAAACTACACGTAATAAAATAACTAGATCTATATCTACAAGGGGGTTTGTAGATCGTACCTCTTGAATCTCTAAATTCAAGTTGAAGAACCGCAAAGGATGAATGTGAAGATGTGAAGAGCACCGCAGTCTTCCGATCGTGTGATCCAAGCAATTCCCGGTGGAAGGAATTCTCGACTCGAACCCTTCCGATATCTACCGGAAAAATCTCCAAGATTTCCCCTCCTCTACTTGGCCGAAAATTCTTCTCTCTTTTTCAAAGGTAGAAGTCGAAATTTTGTTATTATGTTGAGGCTTGGGAGCTATCTTTATATAGAAGAGTAAAACTTAGCCTCCAGGATTTTATTATTCCAATAAATAAATCCATAAATAAAAGATAATCCCATAATATTTTAGAACAAATCTAAAAATAATATTTATCTTTATTTATTACCATAAATATTTATCCAATAAATATTTTATGCGCGTATGCTTTTTAATACACAAGAAAACTAATTCCTTGCCAAAATTAGACATATGGGGCGCCACTTTCAAATATTGACCTAGTCAATATTAATTTTTTTGCCATTACACAATAATTGGGCAAGAGATTATGGAAAATGTCTTTTCCACATATTTAATTATTTAGCCCAACTAATTTAATAGTCCACTAAACAATTAATTCACATATCGTTTTAATAAAGTCCAACATGAACTAAATCAATATTATTAGGATTCGACGTCCGAGAATATACATGCTATATTAGGAGGCACGTCGGGGACCATGGACTAATAATCGGCGGCTCCGATAAATCAAGTAAATAATTATCGACGAACGAAATAATTATATATTCGATAAATCAATCACGGGAATATGCCACCATAATCCCGTGATCGCACTCCTCCGATTATAAGATTATATTTATCTCCTCACGAGAAAGTAATAAGCGTCCACGATATAATCATTTCATATGGATTAATCCTCCATAGATCGTTCATTCTAAATCGGGAAGTTACCGTTAACCCTTTTCGAACATCTTGTCCTTACTTACCGTTAACCCCCTAGTGATCAATAATTCAAATAACTCACGGTAGCTAATCGGTGTAATATGAATCCCATGGATCGATCAATGTCTAGGATTAACTCATAAGGGAATCTGTCTATCTACTTCCATAAATGGAAGGAATGGATTCCGTATCCGTGATAACACGGACTACTCACTCAATCCAAGGTACAATGCCAAGATGGGGTAATTCGGATCACGGACTCGGTGTAATCCTTGACCGTCAAGTCAAACCTCATACCGATTCAAGCGATCGGACCGTGATCACCTCGGGATTAAGATATATCCATAATATGATCATCTAATGATTCGATAAGACTTCTCAATTACGGAATTATATTGAGAACTCGGATCAAATCGGTCCGGCCCTTTTATATATGATATATCTATCATATATAAATGCCCCATTAGGTTCCCTTAACCGAAAGTCCGGATAAGACGATCACACCTATCGTGTTATGGGCGCATTAATAGTACGTTAAATGAGAGACCCGATACTCTCGATTAACTTTACTACGGACTAATTGTATTTTAAGTACATCTTCACTAACTCAATCCTCCCGTGTATATCTCATACACCGAGTTAAGTGATTACATAAACGATATACTCGGGGTTTTCTGTAGTGTAAATACTATTGTCATATCGGTGATTATGAGAATAATAAATATGAATAATAATATCATTTCATTTATTAAATAAAACAATTACAAAAATTGTCTTTCGGGCATCACACCTAACACCAGTATTCTCAAACATAAACATCAAGGGGGGCTAGGAGTTGGAGGGTTAGGTGAACAAAATGTTGCTCTGTTGGGGAAGTGGTGGTGGAGATTTCTTTCAGAAAAGGAGAGCCTATGGTGGAATATCATTCAAATGTTATATGGCAAGGGGGGAGGTTTTAATCATGAAACTGGGACTGGTAGAAAAGGAAAACTTTGGGGTAGTATAATAGGGAATTTGGAAAAGATTGAAACTAAGGGAGTGAACCTTGTTGAGTCCATTAGATGGAAGGTGAGAGATGGAAAGCATATTAAATTTTGGAGGGATGTTTGGGTTGGGGATGAGCCTCTTTGTCAACGTTTCCCACGTCTGTTTAACCTTGCTAGTGATAAGGAGTGTGTAGTGGGGGAGCGATGGAAAAAGAACGAAGGCACTTGGAGTTGGGTGTGGGACTGGAGAAGAGAGATAAGAGGAAAGGAATCAGGAGAACTTATTGATTTTTAGCTTATCTTCCCGATCTTTTCTTGGGTACAGATCATTCGGATGCTCCGTCTTGGACCCTTGATCCCCATGGGGTCTTCTCCGTTGTCAGATTAAAGAACCTGCTACTGGAAACTGATGTTCCTCGCTTGATGGCTGTCTCTTCAACTAGCTGGAATAGCTTAGTTTCTTCTAAAGTAAACATTCTTAATTGGAAAGCAGCTAAATGTAGACTTCCCACTCTTAGTAATCTATCGATAAGAGGCATCAGTATTACTAGCCTCGTTTGCACGTCTTGTGGGTTGGACCGGGAGGACGAAACTCGATCATCTATTCCTACGATGTCCTTTTGCGGCACTGACTTGGAACAAAGTTTTTTCTTGGTGGCGTGTTTCATTACATACAACTGTGGATTGGGGACCGTTTCTATAGCAGGTACCTTTGTGCATGAAACAAATGAATTTATCAAAGGTATGGGACGCTATCATAAAAATCACGTGTTAGAGCTTATGGAAAAGAATGAACAATCTCATCTTCAATTCAAAGCTTGCTTCGGTAGATGATGTGCTCGTAGAAATTCAAACTCTCAGTTTTTCCTGGATCAATTTGCGATGCGACAAATTTTCTTTAGATTGGGATATTTGGAAAGATCAACAATTAAATAACTTTAGATAGGCGTTGATTGCTTGGTTGAACGTTACTTTTGTTGGAGTTTAACATTTTACTGTTTTGGAACGACTCTGTTGAACCTCTATAATCTTGGTGGCTTATCTATTAGCTTAATAGATAAGACTTTTTAATATTTATATATATAAGTTGCTGTTAAAAAAAAAAATGAATCCCGAGAAAAGTATACTTGAGATTTCATTTAAAGTATATGCTATGGGAAAAATTATTGCTTACAAAAAAAAAAATCTAAAATGCCATAAAATATAGTGATTAAAAATCAAAATTTAACTAGTATATCATCAAAGGCGTACATAATCTTCATATTTGTATTAAGTTTAAGTATGATAGCGCGTTAACAAGTCGGACACAAGAATTGTGATATTCCGATTTTCGGGAAAGGGCAGACGTGTCTTTTTGCGAAAACGAAATATTGGGTTCGGTTCCTTTTTATTCGGAGTTAATTATATTGGACGTCTTATATATATAATTTCGAGTTTTATATGTATAATTAAAAGGGAAAATCAGTTTTGTGGTCAAGGGCAATTAAGGAAAAGAATTAACCCTCTTTAAGACCTAACTTAAGTCAGGGATTTTCAGTTTCATTCAGCCTTTTCCCCCTTCCCTTATGCGATTGAGAGAAAGAGAGAAGAGAGGTTTGAAAGTTCTTCACTTTTGCTAAGGGAAAGTTGATCGTTTTCAGAACGGATTCAAGAATTGGACTCGGTGTAAAGAGCACAGCATTTTTGGCATCGGTTACGTGGGATTGCGCAGATTTTCGAGCGAGTTTTGATCGGTTTTGGGGCTGCAAATAGGTAAGAGAAACGATCTATGAATTCCATCATTAGTTATAAGGAATTGATCATGTTTTAAGGCTTCTTGGTGTTAGAAATATGAATCTTTGTTTTGGTTAATGACTATAGTTGTTATAGTACGTCTAGATGTGGATTCTTGTGTTGTTGTGTTGGTTATTTGCTTTGGTTTTTGGTTGAAATACGACACGGAAATCGAATGATGATGATGTTAGGGTTCCGGTCGAACCCGGGTGGACGGGCGTCCGGTATTCGGACGGGCGTCCGGCCTTGGTCATTTCTCGGACGGGCGTCGGCTTATCCGGACGGGCGTCGAGGGGTAATTTTACATTCGGGATTGAAATGGTCTTCGGTGGACGGGCGTACGAGTTTAATGGACGGGCGTCCGGACGGGCGTCCGGGGTCTTAAACGGGCGTCTAGCTTGTTTTGCCCTTCTTTCTTTGTGGGTTGTTGTTCACCCTTATAAACATGATTTATCTTTATGAACCCTTATACATGATATGTTAAAATGGTTTAAACATAGACAAGCTCGAATTGAGCTTCGATTCGTTCGGTTAAAACACCGAATGTACTCTTTTAAGGAGTTGAAGTTCGGATCCGTCGGAAGAGCATGATAGGCTTGTGCTTTGATGAATTAGGATTCATCAATGTCGTGTATGTGCTAGGACTTGTCCGTGTCTAGTGGTCTAGGAAGAGAGTAGTATGTGTGAGGGAGATTATTTGAAAACACTTAGGTGGCTAGTTAATAATTTAATAAACAACGTATGTGACTAGTAAAAGATTAAACAACATGTCTCTCTGGCTAGGCACCGGGCTAAATCGCGATGCATGTGCTACCTCGAAGGTGGAGGAACTTCGTAGGTCAAAAGACCCTAAGTACGGAGGGACTCGCCGAGGTGTGCGTGCTATCGGAGTCTACCTTTTCTAGACTTCGTGGGTATTGGTGTGATCCACTAATATGTTGCAAAAGAGTGTCCCCGAGGTAGAAGAACTCGTAGGTCAAAGACCCAAAGTACGGAGGGGAATCTGGCGAGGCGGATGCGCGTAGTGCCCTTGAGTGCGGTTGTAGCATAGATAGGCTAAGTTAGAAACAGTTAGTCACAACGTGTTGATGAGCATGAAGTGAACCCTAGATGGAGTTGGTCTCATTTAATCAACTAATTAAATAATTATCTTTTCGTTATAACTATGATTGTCATCATAGCTTCTCTTTCTTTCTAAGTACGTTGTACTTACCTCGAATGCATACTTTTTCTATGTGTTTGGGGACGAGAAGACGAACGAGGTTTTCGAGGAAGAGTTTGACGACGACGTTTGACGCCGCTCGTTGGAGAATCAAGATGTTTCTATTCTGCTTTTCATTGGTTGTTCTTTCACTACTGTTGAGGTAGACCATTGGTCTTGCTAGTTATCGTATTCTATCTTTTTGGGATGATCGTACTTTTTCCAAGTGTAATAATTTACATTTCTACCCTTTAGAATTCTTTTCTACTCTTTATGTTTGAAAAAAAATTTATATACCCGAGTTTTGCTTCCGTTTTGCCTTTTATTTGATACGACGTAGTAGAGGCTTACGTATAAAATGAATTTACTTTTATTTTATACGTGCCGAACGTTCCTTTTCCGGATAAGGACTCGGTGTCCGGGAACGGGGCGTTACAAGAATACTTGAGATTGATTCGTTTAGTATTCAAGCCGAGTTGAATTGAATCTCGAACCATTTTAAACTGAACTGTTCGATCTAGAAAATATTATAAATGCAAACACAACGTGGATACAACATAAAAGGGAAGTCCAACATGTTTGATATATATCGTCTTATAAAAAAATAAAAAAATAAAAAATAATTAAGTACGCGGTTAAGCAAAATCTTTTATTGTGATTTTGTTTAGAAGCTTTAAATCACTCTCCTCTTCACTTCATTGACTCGTCCTGCAATTGTTAATTAAGTAAAATCAAGAGGAGCATCCACTAAATCTACATGAGTCCATCACATAATAATTTTTAAAAGAATCTCATATAATGTTTAAAAACAAGCATGTACTTGTATACCCTTATAGACAATGATAGATTTAGAGGGATGTGGTTAAAGGCCCCCAAAATTAATCAAATATGTATGTTTATAATAGTTAAAAAAAATCTTAATAAATAATAAAGTTTAATGATTTTTTTTAGAAGTAATCATTTCCTAAAATAACATATTATTCAGCCCATATCCAAAAATAAAATTAAAAAATAACACATTATTTAGGAATGTATTACTTGTACATGATTACGAGTTTTGCATGCGAAGTATTTTGAGTACAACACTATCCTTGCGGCAGGGCTGGGGTCTAGGCCGTCATTTCTCTGGCGCAGTATTCTCGAGGGGCGGGACTTATTATTCATTGGTCTGAGATGGCAGGTGGGTGATGGAGAGTCTGTGTTTATTTTTCATGATGCCTGGACTAGTCGCCAGCCTTCGTTTCGTATTCCTTTTGCAGGGCATGAACTCCCAACGGACTCTAAAGTTTCGGATTTATTCCTTCCCAACACTAGGGTGTGGGATGTGCAGCGGGTCCAACAGTTGTTTCGGCCATGGGAATCTGATGCCATATTGGAGACTACCATTGCCCCAGGGGCGCACCCGGATCGGCGAATCTGGTATTATGATCGTAAGAGAGTTTATACTGTTCACTCTGGGTATTTCTTGGCATTATCACTTTACTGACAAGCATCTGTAGCAGGGGCGTCTTCATCGGCTGGGGCGAGTAGGGTTTGGAGGAGTTGTTGGCAGCTCCTTGTGCAGCCGCGTATTCAGCATTTTTTATGGCGCTGCCTTTCTGACTGTCTCGCTATTGGCCAGGGACTGAGTAGGCGAAATATGGGTGACGGTGTCTGTTTGTCTTGTGGAGAAACATTAGAAACGATGCGACATGTCCTTTTTGACTGCGAGCTGGCGGATAAAGTCCGGCGGCTGTCGCCATTTTCTAGGCTCATTGGGCATTTACGTACTGCCACCTTTGCGGATTTCTTTCTGAGGCTGTTAGAGGATAAGGGTGCGTAGGGTGCTGCGAGGTTCGTGTGGCTTGTTTGGGGGATCTGAAAGACGCGTTGCTCTGCAGTATTCGATGCCCATGCTGTTTATGTCTCTACAGTGTGTGCACGATCTCTGACAGCTTCGGCTGAGTATGTGGAGGCTATGAAGAACTTTAGGGCGCATCCATCGGCCTAACACTTTTCGGATAAATGGGTAAGGCCGGCGGAAGGGGTGATGAAGGGCAATGTGGATGCCTCTGTTCCAGAGGTAGGAGCGAGTGCTGGAGTTATTTTTTGGGATTCCCACGGAGCAGTCCTCCATACCTTTGCGTATCACTTTGATTCTGGGGATCCGGTGGAGTACGTGGAACTTAAGGTTATTTTCTTGGCCTTCGGAAGAGGCGAGGCACTTGGGGATTCTGAGGCTCGAGGTGGAGAGCGATTGCTTGACCTGCGTTCTACGCCTGCAACGACTTGTGGAGGATCTTACGGCTCAGGGCTGCCTGCTACAGGACTGTTTGGCCATTTTACCTAGTTTTTATTTATCACTTTCCTTTTCATTTATTCAGCGTATAGGGAATGTCTCAGCGCACCTGCTAGCTAGACATGGTTTGTCTGTTACTTCTCGGACATCTGGGGGCGCCTTGCCTCCAGATGACGTTTTAGCCGCTTGCTTGGCGGATGTTGAATAATAAAAAGTTGGTTTCCCTCAACCCAAAAAAAAAATAAAAAAAATATTGCAATTAAGATTTATAGTAGGTAAAATTTACAATAACCGGTTTGAATATGATTTATTCGGTCAATAAATTAAAGCACAGTCAACATACTTAATTAACACAGATGATTCAACCGTGTACATATCAATAACGATTTTCCAAAACATTTATATAATATGCAGTATGATTTATATATTAAAATGATTTACAGCATTACTAACCAAAATATAATAAGTTCTGTGGGGCAAATAAAGAAAAAAAAGTTGCCTATAAAAATAAATGTAAACGAAAAACATGTGTGTGGCATTTATCATTATTGTACCCTAATTAATATCCATGCAATACTTACTATACACAGATGTGTCTTCTCCATTGAAATCATCCCTTATTAATACTTACCCTACATATATATATATGTCTTCTCCATCCACTATCTCTCAAAATATTCAAAAACTCTTTATAAGAGAGCACTTTAAAAACTGTATTTTAGAAAATTTTCAATATTCGAACTTTAAAAAAAAAAACTGCAGCAGATACTTTATTTTTTCCCTGTAAAATTCCATTTACATATGTCGAATTCATCAAGATTCCGTAAAATTTATGTGTATCTACAACATTCATCCAAATTATGTAAATTAGAGAATAAGATGTATTTCATCTTGATAGAGATCTGTAAACTTGAATTATAGTATTTGAAAGTGTAAAATAGATATTACGTTAAGAGTATCTGATGCGAGTCCTGTTCTAATATATTAATTTCACTCCAATAATCTCAACTACAACAACAACAAAACCACGAGGACCAAACAAAGCTTAAATTCATACAAAATGATTCGTATGAGCACTCTTGTTTCATAAAAAAATGTGTTCAAACATGCTCAAGAACTAAGTACACTTTGCGACGTGGACGTTTGTGTTATTGTTCAAACCTCTTTTGGTGAGAAAGTTCTTAAGGTGTGGCCTCCATCACTAGATCGAGTTCACGAGATGATTGAAAAGTTTGATCAGCTTGAGGACACAAACGGAGGCAACAAGAGGATTTTGAATCCATAAGAATTCACGGAGGAAAACAAGAATAGATTGCAAGAGCACTTAAGAAATTAGGGTTT
Organism: Gentiana straminea; assembly: GCA_036785695.1. Lineage (NCBI taxonomy): Eukaryota > Viridiplantae > Streptophyta > Magnoliopsida > Gentianales > Gentianaceae > Gentiana > Gentiana straminea. Next base: position 39,796 of record JAVUPR010000418.1, on the reverse strand, counting down.
ATATGATTGAAAACGATAAATTCAGATTACCTGAATAAGCGGAAGCGGAAGAAATCATCTGGATCGTTCCTACATCCATTGTTATCCGACTCCGTTTTGCCACAACGATCCAAGCGCTGAAATAGAGAAGAACTCCATATGCACATGACAGCATATGGTGCTATTAGGTCTTCTGGTCTATGCCTATTTTCTGTATGATCTCCAACCGATGGTACACGGGCGATATATATAGGCAAGACTAGGGACCTAAAGCATTATGGAATATTCCGGAATGAAAACCCTAACCATCATAGGATTTCCCATAATACCCTTAATTAGATAATAAACCAATAATTTATTTACCAAAATAATTATTAATAACTTAAGGGCCACATATAATTATCTTTTACTAAATGATAATTCTTACATTCTCCCACTTGGCCCGAAAAGTTATGTCGGCACATTATTAATGAGTGACAACGAATTTGCATGCTCAAAATGTCACTCTTTTGGTTTATTAACACAACTTCAACCGATCAATACTAACACAAGAACTATGGCGGTTATGCTCAATAAAAACAAACACTCCCTTCCAAAATTACAATGTGCAATATCAACCACCAAGTAAACATTTTATGAACGAACTAATCAAAATGTCATTACGGTCCCCGAATCCAAATGGATTCACTCATACATGAACTCGGTGCACTTTCATGTAATTGCTACATCACTATGATGTCTATTTTGACAAATTTCGAGAATTCGGACGAAGTATCTTTATGTGTCAATAAGTCAAATATGAGTACAATATGATTGTGAGATAACATAAGCCGGCAAAATACACAATCTATATTCTCATATTATTCCACTTACTTGACACTCGTCTTATAGCTAGCTTACCTCGACAACGTGTCCCATAAATGTCGATTTGCTAATTTCATCATCGAATCATTCCTCATATGAGTGAGGATGCGATGTGTCAAAAATTTGGCCGGCAAAGGCATCGACCAACAACCATAGGCCAAAACTCATAAAGCTCGTGTCTTAACTACACAAAATTTTCGGTTATTAAAAATGAGCTACTCTAATCAATACACAAGTTCACCTTTAAAGGTAGTTGATGCAAGCTTAACGAGATCCTGACATAGATGATCTCATTGAACCTCTTATATCGATATGAGATTCGCCAAAATCATACAACATATACTTTAAAGGAAACTATTTATCATAAGTATAGCTCTAACAAAATATGGTTAATACTCCCACTGGTCGAAAACATCATTACAATGTAAACCAGTATAACAAATCAGAAGCTTATAAAATCCATATAAATACTTGCTAACCGAAAACAATTATTCAGTGCTTTTGTTCTCCAACACATGTTGTGTACATTTCAGTGGTTAATCACACAAATGACAACCACTATAATGGTTAAATAAACCATATTTCTATCATGAGCTACAATCAACAAAACGGGCACAAAATTCTTCAGTAACTGTATAGAAGAATTGATAATCTTAAGTTCCTTATAGAGAAAATTCTCAACAACAAATCTAGCATTATTTTGCTCATCATAACAAGAATGAGTTCCCAAGTGATTTATTAAATCAACAATATGGAACTCTATAATGAATAACAAAGACTAGTACAAACATGAATTTTCTCTGGATGTAATAATGCAGCTAATGCTCATAATATAATAATGTTCAAAAGAACTAATTCATCCAACCAATTGTCAGATAGATTAATGCACACAACTCAAATAGAATCAGGTTTTAATAACCGAGAAATTTACTCTCACTGTTTTACGTAATTAGTGGTTTGTAAATGAGTAGATACCATATGTGATTGTCCTCAACATGTGATCAATCTATAATTGACTCTCTTAATATGAAGTATAACATATTCCATTTAGAATCAATTAAGCTTCTTCAATGAAATGCAGAATGATGCAATTCACCTTATTATTAATCACTTAGAACAATCACTCTCACTCTATTAGCATTTCCCAAAATCCTTATGGTTTCTAACTTCACATTATGTTAGAATATGTGATCAAGCTCTTCTGATTCCAATGAATCTATCAACATATCTATTTGCATATGAACACTTCATTTGACCAAAATTACATATCAAGAGTCATAAACTCTAGTCACACCAAGGTCAAATCCGAATGTGTAATGTTTCAGCATGATTCTTTCCACAACATAATGTTGTCAAAATGACAACCTTGAAGAGAATCTAACAATATTACACAATGTTCAAATAAATTTTAACTCCTTAGGATACTTATAAATGTCATTTTTGACGGGATTCTCCCACTCAATCACATGATGGTACAAATAAGTGTGATTGGACTATTCAAGGAGAAAATGGCATATATTTTTCCTGCCATAAATGTCTTTTATTCTATACTATCATAAATAGCATATTTTACCCTCAGTCATAAAAACTTTGTGGACAATATAAGCTTTAGTAAGGATAAGAAGCCACAATAAATTAAATAGGCCCATCATTCATTCTTCATATCCCTTTAACCTAAAAAGCATGCCCCTCTAACCTAAAAGGAACCGCCGCCGTCTTCCCAAGAAGACGACCGAACACCAACCAAACAGCCTCCCTAGAGCAACAAGGGAAACTTATCACGGTATCACCCCATCTCCTCCTTTTATTTCATGGCTACCAATGCAGCCTTGATCCACCGGAATCAATGGTGGCTTAGCGGAGGTGATGAACGCAGACGCAAACGGACAGTCCGGCGCAGATGGCTACCAACGTAGTCTTTATACAGCAGCTCAGATTCAGCGAACCAAATATGGTTCCTTCTGAATAAGCCGATTGAATACATCGATCTTTCCGGGCACACAAATATGGTGCAATTACTAAATCAGATTCATGAAAAGGGAATAACGTGTGTCCGAAAAGCATTTTACCCATACTAGAATTTTGATTTCTTTTTACCGTAACACAATATTCAACCGGACCAAATTATTGAATCATTCACAACAAACAACAAACATAACAATTCGATGCCTGAATATAATATACGAACAACAAGGATAATAAGGTGGCTCTGCTACCACATGATAGAAAACGATAAATTCAGATTACCTGAATAAGCGGAAGCGGAAGAAATCATCTGGATCGTTCCTACATCCATTGTTATTCGACTCCGTTTTGCCACAGCGATCCAAGCGCTGAAATAGAGAAGAACTCCATATGCACATGACAGCATATGGTGCTATTAGGTCTTCTGGTCTATGCCTATTTTCTGTATGATCTCCAACCGATGGTACACAGGCAGTCTATATATAGGCAAGACTAGGGACCTAAAGCATTATGGAATATTCCGGAATGAAAACCCTAACCATCATAGGATTTCCCATAATACCCTTAATTAGATAATAAACCAATAATTTATTTACCAAAATAATTATTAATAACTTAAGGGCCACATATAATTATCTTTTACTAAATGATAATTCTTACATTATAAGGCTAACCGGAGGAATGCGGTTGTCCGTTATGTTGGATAAATTGAATTTGAAAAGACAAAAATAATTATTTTCTAGATACATGAATTAAACTTTTAGGTTATTGTGTCAAAGAAAAATGAAAAGGCTACTAGAAAACACAAAAGACTTTCTTGAAAATGAAAATACATGTATATATATGGAGAATTGCTAGAATTCTCCTAAGAGTAGTATAAATAGGTGTGTAAACCAAGTCAATAATGACAAAAATCAAGTCACAAGTCACCATAAAAACAAAAACTAAGTCTCTTGTTACAAATAAAATTACAAGTTGTGTTGTGACTTCTCATTTTTTTGCAAAATATATTTTCATCACTTTCAAAGAAAGTGTTTTAAAAGTTGCAAAGCAACTAACAAAATGGTATCGGAGCCAGTTTAAAATGTCCAACAATGTTAATCTTGCTTCTCCTCTCCCTCGTTTCAATGGAGAAAATTTTGATTATTGGAGCACTTTGATGAAGCTTTGTCTTGAATCTCAAGACTTATGGTGCGTGGTTGAAGAAGGAGTCAATGCCCCGGAAGACGAAACACAATTGTCTGAAGCCCATAGAAACATTTTGAAGAATAGAAAACAAAGAGACAGAAAAGCATTGCTTCAGATTTTTCAAGCTATTGAAGTTCCGGTGTATGAGAGAATTTCCAAGGCAAATGATGCAAAGGAGGCATGGGAGATTCTCCAAACAACTTATTCCGGCCAAGAACAAGTAAAAAAAGGTTGTTTGCAGTTCTTACGAACTGAATTTGAAAAATTGGAGATGAAAGAGAATGAGAAAATCTCCGAGTATTTCACTAGGGTTAATTCTCTTATTAATCAAATGGAAACGAATGGAGAGATTTTAGAGACCCAAAGGGTCATTGAAATTTTTTTAAGAAGTTATAAGTTTGATCATGTGGTGGTGGCCATTGAAGAATCACAAGATCTTTCTTTGATGGCGATAGATTGTTTGCAAGGAAGATTAGAAGCCCATGAAGCTCGGATTTTACAAAGAAACCCTCAACTTACTTCGCTTGATCAAGCCTTGAAATCTCAATTCACGGGAGGCCGTGGATCTTATCAAGGACGAGGAAGAGGTCGAGGACGAGGTCGAAGTGACAAAAGTTCTTTCGATCAAAATTCACAAAGTGAAACAAGTGACGAGGAAAATGAAGAAAAACAATTTTCTCAAAATTCTCGAGGAGGAAGAGGATGAGGTACATACAAAGGTACAAAACCTTACATTGAGTGTTCATATTGTCATAAACCTGGACATCGAATAAATGATTGTTGGGACGAATATCCTGAAAAAAGACCAGCAGTCAATTTTGTGCATGAGAATGATGATGAAAATTCAGAAACTTTATTACTTGCCTCGGATGGAAATATTGGTAATATCTGGTATTTAGATAGCGGTGCAAGTCGGCACATGACCGGAAATAAGAAATTGTTCTCAAACCTTGTTGAAGCTAATTATGGGCAGGTAACAATTGGAGACGCTAAGTCATATAAAATTCATGGTGTTGGAGAAATCACTTTCAAAACAAAAACCGGAAAGATTGAAAAAATGTCAGAGGTATGTTATGTTCCGGGTCTACAAAGTAATTTGTTAAGTGTTTGACACTTGATGAAGAAAGGTTTTGATATTCATTTCGTCAATAATGTTTGTGCCATGAAAAAGAAAAATCAACTTATTGTGAAAATCGGTTTGAGCTCAAATAATTTGTTTATGCTCAAACTTGATGTTTTTCAACCTGTTGAAGAAAAACTAGATCAACCGGATATCGTGCATGATATCGGTACATCAAATAGAGATTCTGCAGCATTTGAATGTGCAGCTCTCGGAGCACATGTTATTAGGCAACCGGAGAAGATTGAAGAAGATGGTAATGTCTTCAAATCGAAGGATAATTCAGGTGCCGAGAAGTCCACTTACAAGCAAAAAAAAATCAAAGGAGACAAGTTTGCTTCCGATTACAAATACAGTGTAGTGGATCATGCTAAGAAAATAAAAGATCCTTTAACTATCAAGAATCCACGTTGCGAACATGCAAGTGTTTCTCATAAGAGAAGAAAATATTCCAACAATAATTTGTATCACAACAAAGCAAATGTAAAAGATCGTGTGGATGTGGCAAAATCTAAAGGAGCCCAAGCCCAATGCATGCCGATGCCAATGAATCCACTTGAAGGAAGAATGAGGACTAGAGGAATCAACATCTCTCGGAGTCAAATAGCATCAATTTACGGGAGGCATTGTTGGATAAATTGAATTTGAAAAGAAAAAATTAATTATTTTCTAGATACATGAAATAAACTTTTAGTTTATTGTGTCATAGAAAAATAAAAAAGCTACTAGAGAACACAAAAGACTTTCTTGAAAATGAAAATACATGTATGGAGAATTGCTAGAATTCTCCTAAGAGTAGTATAAATAGGTGTGATATGCTATTGTTGTAAACCAAGTCACTAGTGACAAAAATCAAGTCACAAGTCACCATATAAACAAAAACTAAGTCTCTTGTTACAAATAAAATTACAAGTTATGTTGTGACTTCTCTTCTTCTTGCAAAATATATTTTCATCACTTTCAAAAAAAGTATTTTAAAAGTTGCAAAGAAACTAACACGTTATGTGAGAAAACTTTTGGCGGGGGAATGATGAGAGTCAAATTGGCTATCATTTTCTATGTAATTATACCCCGTTTATACCTTGTTTTATATGTTTTCTGAGACATTTAGTTGTATTTTGATGTATATACACCTTGGTTATCATTTCGGGACCTAGGACGTAAAGTCCGGGATTCTCGGTCTTTTTCGGTGTAATTTACTATACTCTCGGTCACCCTAGTGTCCTGTAGGGATTATGTGTGGTATTTGTTGTGATTTTGTACAGGACTTAGGTGTTTGAGATGTCCGGAAGGCGAGATATGAGGATTGGAACGTGTGCCCGAAGCTTAAACGTTCAAACGGATCAAAACGCGGTGGTACTACAACCATACCTTCCATTGATCTGCATTTTTATCCACCTTAGAGGCATTTTCTGGGCTGGACATCTTCATGAAAGTTGTAGACAATTAAATGAGATTTCCAACGCATCTTGAATCACTCAAATCGGAGGTCTACAGACAAAGTTATGGCTGTTTTTCTGAGGGTGTGTCAGTTAGGCGCGCGCCTGAGAAATGCTAGGCGCACGCCTAGCAGTCAATTTTGGCCAGAAGTTTCAGTACGTGTTTTTATCATCATAGGCGTGCGCCTTTAGCGTCCAGAACACATAAAACACTATAAATACCCCCATTTTGGATCTAGATCCATACTTCCTCTTCCCCAACTCGTTTTTTCACCATTTTTTGCAATTTTTATTAGTTTAGCTTAGTTTTTAGGTAGATTAGCTTAGATTAGGCTTAGATTGTTGTAATCCGTTGATTCTCGAAGATAGCTTGACGCGTTATTGACGGGTTTTCGTTCGGTGGATCGATTTTCTACGGCATAATATATTTGATATTTCTTTTTCATTTCTTGTTCTTGCTTTCAATCTTTATTTTCGTTATGTTTATTGTTTATTTCTTGTTGTTTTTGTTAATATAATGTGTAGCTAATTTCCCGATAGTCGAGTTATATGATAGTCTTCGAAATCGAACATTAGCTTGTTCATGTGGTGTTCTTGATGTTTGATTGTTTATTCTCGATGTTACCATAGTTATAGAACTTATTCTTATCACGTTTGTTGAATTGATCACTTAATAAACGTATCACACGTATCGTCTTTACATATGTATTTTGCGAGAGGATACGGGAACCGGGGTTCTAGGATCACTGTGTAAAACCGACTGAGTTGTTCAGACTCGGTTTCGTTGTGAGGTTTTGTATCAACTTGTCGAGCGTTTCATGAATCGTAGACCGTGTGAGGTCAGTTAAATCCGGTCAGCGGACTGTTGAACCTGACATATGAGGGTAGATTATTGAAATAATGTCTATTCTCAGAGCCAGGAAACGACACCCTATGTAACATCGAGAACGTTTAGGTGAATCAAGAATACCTCGGGACTTGGCTAGGGTTTTGTGAGTAGTAGATTGGATCATAGCTCGGCTATCTCTTTTATATAGTTTTAGATCTTTCTTTTGTTTTGTATATTTAGTTTGTAGAACCGGTGATCTGACAAGTCACCACGTTCAATAGTTGTGTTGACCTGAACTAGGGACGAGACCGACTTTGGTACTCGACTAGATTCCCTGTGGGATACGACCTTGACTCACCAATTCTAGGCTACAGTTGACCCGGTACACTGCCGGTGAGAACTACCCCCTACTTAGCGTTTGCTCGCCCTCGAGCAAAAATGAGCGATTCAAAAATAAAGATGGAGTCAACATTGCAATCATACATCTAGTCTATAAGAATTGAAATGGTAAAACACAAGTAAATGACACAAATGCATATGATTTAAGTTCTACCTTGCATTGAGAAAAGAATGTGTGTGTGTGAATAGCTTCTTCGACATTCATCACTTACGACCGGTTTAGATTATAGACGTATAATGTACCGAGGTTACACCATAGGCTTATACTTCGTAAACATCTCCACTAATCGAGGTCAATCAAAGTCTAGTACGGTCGAGCAGGACTTGAAGGGTTATAATGTTAAGCTAGGGTCGGGGTTAACGAAAGGATATTTACGATAAAATAGAAAAAAAAAGGTGCAAAAGAGCTTTAACCGACACATGAATACAAAACTCGGTTATCACTTCGTGTTCATTCTTTTCGACTATTTACAAACTCGGAAACCAAACCCTAACTTCAACTTCTCTCTTTATTTTCTTTTTTTTTTCACTATACACAAATCTAGCCCAAATTGGGACTCAAAACAAACTGTAGTGTTTTTTTTGTTTTGTTTTGTTTTGAAAACGAGCCTAGTATATATAAAAACAAAAACTGTACACCAAGGCACATAGTTACACTCCTCCTTCCAACCAATTCGTAACTTACTACGCCAAAACAAAATTCAAGTCTTCATGATATTTCGCAACATCGTATAAGAAATGTCGGAACTTAAAAGCTCAATTGCAAGGTGATCAAAGATATGTAGACCGAAATAAAGCTCAGGGTATCGGTAATTACGTGTTAGTAACATAAAAGGTCAGTTCGGGTGGCGGTCTGGCCACCCTACAAAGGCTGAGAGGGGTAACTGTGGAAAATGTACAAGGATGGCTTTTGGCTCTAGTTGAATCAAAATAAATGCCAAAACCGTCATCCCGTACCTAACAACGACGACCTTTCTATTTCGCCTCGAAGTTACTAATATAAGTTCTAGGTAACCGGGTCGCAATACAACTATAATCGTTCACTAGTCGAGGTGATTCATGAAGTCGAAGCTAACGTGATAGGACTATTCCATTCTCAATACAAGATCCCAATTTGTTAAGGGTGAAATTCATGGTTTATTCTACGTTATTTCCGTAACAATATCCTTCGTATCTTTATGGTTTTTATAGAAAATCATTGGTTTTATCTAGATATTGAGCAAACGTGTTTTCTAAATGTCTAAGTGCAGAACCGAGCTAATTATGTGATTTTATAGGTAAATATCGTTATATCCGTGATATTACATTTTGCACATCTTTATCGTGATGGTAGGTACCTAAATATGTCATGAGAAGTGATGGGATGAGCTTAAACAATGGTCAAGTGAAGATACGAATGGAAGGAAGATGGAGATAAAGCTTGGAATGAAGCATTCAAGCATCCGAACTTCCGACGCAGTTCTTGATACGATATACACTGATTTGACTCTCGACCTCAAGAGAAGAGTTGTAGGTCTTGAAGAGAGGATTCTACAGGATCTTGAATCACTTCATTCCGACTTACGAGGCCCGAGATATGAGCGTTACAAGTTTGAATAATAATGTTGTGGTATTGGAAAATCCCGAAAACGACTCGGGATACGACGGGCTAGTCAAAAAGGCGTTTTCTGGAGAAGAGTCCTTAATGAAAGTTGTAGATTTTCCCGAGAGCTTAATTATGACGTTCGGATCATAATTTTTGGAGGTCTACAACTCAAGATATGAATTTTAGAAGTTTGAGTTCAAAAAAAATGCAAACCAAGCTCCGGATTTTGTTTTACAGCCGACATTGTATTCTATAAAAGCAAGCAGCAGCAACCCTAGGAGACAATTTTTTGAGCAGCCGCAATTCACATCAACAGAGAGGGCCGACTTTTTCTTTTTTTTTTCCCTTTATATTTTTCATTCCAAAACACAAAATTAGGGTGTAAATTTCTCAACAATGAGGAGCTAATTTCTTCATCGAGCAAACTAGGGGAAGCGTTTCAAACGGATTTTGGTTTCAGATTATTGTATTGATTGATTTCTATCAAAAAAAAAAAAAGGTTAGAACTTTTGTATCGTTTTCATATCGTTTTTACATTTCGATCGATAGATTATGTGTATGATTCGACAATCCGTTGATGACGATTAATGGAACCCTAGGTCACTATACAAAAGTTTGAATCTTTTAAACCAAATTATAACGAAAGTTGTGGTTTAAACGGTTTAGATTTTTGGATATTGATAAATATCCCCACCTAAGAACGTTAAAGGATCGATCTTTGATAAAAGATTGTGAATAAAATCATCTAAGCAATTAGAGATTTGGGCATTCGGTTAGGTGTAATAATCGTAACCTTGGGATAGAATCATTTGATTAATAGTTTGAAACCGGTATTTGTTTGATTCGTGGAACCGTGTTTGCTTGCTTTTATATCACTGCACTTGGATAATTGTTCAAGCCTTCACCCTAGTTGTTGATTATTATTTTTTCTGAAATTTACGAAATTTACGTTTTACGTTCATCCGCGTTTTTACCGTTCACCGCATCGTTCATCGTCGTTTTTACTTGTTCATTACCGCATAATTAGTATAAACTCGTGACATTTGCAACTAAAACTTGAATCGATACAACCCCAATTCCCCGTGATCGACTCCGGTTACACCATTTTGCTACGACCTTGCACTTGAGGCCACGACCGGATTATAAATTTTATAGCTTGTTTTAATCGTTTTATTTGATATAATCCGTTTTCTACAACAAGTTTTTGGCGCCGTTGCCGGGGAATTGGCAACGGTTGTGTGTTCCTATTTTTGTTTTAGTTGTTAGAATAGCCTTAGATTAATTTGATCACACGTCCCTGTTTTTTTTTTTTTTTTTGATTTGCAACTTAATTTAGTTTTTCCCTTAGTGTAGCTAAAAAAAAAAAAAAAAAAAAAAAAAAAAAAAAAAAAAGGGGTCGCATTTTGGACGAAAATATCACACCCAGTGTGAAAATTTTCACACCCGTGAAATTTTTGTAGCTTAAAAAAAAAAAAAAAAAAAAAAAAAAAAAAAAAAAAAAACTTTTTAGCCGAAAATATCACACCCAGGTGTGAAATTTTTCACACCCGTGAAATTCTACAGTCATCCAATTTCATTCCTTCTTTAAGTCCTTTCCTTTTCCAGTCTTTCCTAATCACCTTTAGCAACCTTTCACACCTTGTTCCACTCTTTTTCCATTCCTTGCAACCTATTCTCGGTCCGAACACCTAAGTGTCCCTTCTGAGAGTCGGTTTTGAGTGCTATTTACTTTTGCTCGCCTTTCGGTTCTTTGACAAGTGTGCCTTATACGACTTAGTAAAAAAAAAATAAAATAAAAAAAAAAAAAAAAAAACCGCTGCTCTCTTTGCCGCTCCTCGATTTTCACTTCGGTGTATGCTTACACGAAGTAAATCGGACCTTTAATTTTCAATCCGGAGATCGAACGTACTATTGTCGTCCAAACCGAAAAAGGAGGCAAATCTCTTTAGGTGGTCACTCGATAGAAAACCTTGAAGAAGCTTGCAAGGAAGAACTTGAAGAAACCGTTATCACAATGGTCGACAATAGACGGTCATTAGCAGATTATGCTATGCCGGGAGCCATCACGGTAAACCCCGCCGTAGCCTTGCTCGAAATCGCAGCGGACCACTTCGAGCCGAGACTGGTCTTATTCGGATGCTTCGATGCATCTATCTTTTATGGTCTACCTTCTCGAAAATCCGCATAATCATGTCCACGCCTTCCCGGAGATCCGTGACACGACCCGCATTCAAGGAGTTTCGAGGATGCTATAAAATTAAAGCTTTTCCCTTTCTCTCTGCGAGGAGAAGCAAAAGAGTGGTATAACTCTTTAACCCCTCGATCTATTACCACTTGGGCAGGGACTCGAGAAGGAGTTCCTAAGTCGGTATTTTCCACCCTCAAAGACCGCCCAATGCCCGATCGACATTTTTACCTTCCAACGTAAAATGGATGAGTCATTCTTCGATGCTTGGAAGCGTTTCAAATCTCTTTTGCGTCGCCGCCCCCATCATGGCCTAGATCTACAACGCCAAGTCAACACTTTCTTTAGTGGGTTGACCGAACTAACCAAAGGGATGGTGAATAGTTCATCCGGGAGGAGCTTTTCGAAGAAGACACCCGACGAAGGTTGGGCTTTATTTGAAGATATAGCTAGATATAACTATGCTCCTTCATATCGTGCAAATACAGCCCGTCCGTTCCAAAGATTGAGGAAGTCCACTCTCGAATCGGGTGATCGCCATGCCGTTGCGGCGGCGGTGGCCGCTCTTACTCTCGTCTCAAAAACAGATCACACCTACTCCTCCTTATCAACAGAACGCTCAAGTTCTGTATTGCGAAAACTGTTGCCAGATTGGTCACATGATTGACCAATGTCATGCGAATTACCAAGTCAATGCTGTCCAAAATATGAGACAGTATACCCCGGTTAGTTGCCAAACTTGTGGGCTGAAAGGCCACACTTCTCTAGCTTGTCCCCTAAACAGGGAAAATGATGAAGTCAATGCTTTTTCTGGTCAGCAAAACCAACGATTCCCAAATCAATTTTCTGGCCAGAATAACTTTCGAATCGTGGTTATAACCAAAACCGAAATTTTAATCAAAACTCGGTTGTAATCGAATCAAAATTCCAACTCGAACTATCAAAATTCCAATCGAAATTACTCTCAAAACTCGAATCGAGTTCGAATTCTCAACGAGGTTCAATCGTGCATGGCCCGCCAACACCAATTCTCCTTATCAAAACCGGTCTAATCAACATCCTCCCGGATTTCAAAATCATCAAGGGCCATCTCGGGTCCAATGATGCTCCTACCGATCGATTTTGAGGAGCAACAAAAAACTATTAAAAATCTGGAGAGGCGCTTGGGACGCTTAGCCGAGCAAATTAGCTTCACGACCTCGGGGTCATCCGCCCGCTTTCACGAAAGAAATCCAAAGGGCGCCCAAGTGGCCCAAGCCGATTTGAACCCAAACCGGTGTACCGATCCGACACCAACCACCCCTTATGGTAGGGAGGAAACTAGTGCCATGAATTTAAGATCCGGCACTCAACTTCAAGGAAACCCCGCATTCAACCGTAACCGGGAAACGAGTAGACCCTCCTACCACCGATTCGGTGGGAGGGGAAGTTGAGAAGACCCAATCCCCCAATCCGGGTGAAGAAAAAGAGGAAGATGAGATAGAAATCGAAGAAAGAATTCGGGTGGCCGACCGTACGACCGAGAAATCAAGAAGTGAGTCGGGAGGAGGATCCCTTGACAAGTAAGAAGACGGTGAGATGGAAGGATTTAGAAGATAAAGTCGTTAGTGCCTCTTCTAAGAAAGTTTTTTCGAAGAAGAATTGAAGAAACTTCCATTTCCACCAAGGAAGAAAAACATCCCTTTATGCGAGGACAAGAAGTACGAGAAGGTACTCAACCTTCGAAAAACACTCAAGTTAATCTACCTTTATCCGATGTGTTGGTTGAGATGCCCAAATACACCAAATTCATAAAGGATGTAGTCTCATCTAAAAAGAAGTTGGAGAGTATGGAAAAGGTAACCGGTGAAGATTGTTCAATGATGAGTTATGAAGAGTTACCGATTAAGAAAGATGATCCCGGGCGATTCGTCCTTACTTTGCAAATTGGAGGTCTTATTTTCCCTAATTCTTTATGTGATTTAGGAGCTTCAATTAGTCTTATGCCTTTATATGTGTGTCAACAGCTCCAATTAGACCATCTTTTGGAACCTACCACTATGAGTATTCAGTTCGCAGACAGATCATCCAAGAAAGCAACAGGGATTTTAAAGGATTTGTTGGTTCAGGTCGATCGATTTACCTTTCCTGTGGATTGGTATGTCTTAGACATCCAACAACCCAATACACCCCTGATTCTTGGACGACCTTTTCTGTCTACTGCTAGAGCCCTCATTGATTGTGATGACGGTGCTAAAGTAACTTTGCGTGTTGGAAATGAAGAAGTGAGCTATAGTGTATCTAAAGCTATCAAAAGACCTTCTGAATGTCCAACCGGCTACTCTATCGAGGAATCATTTGATGATTTCAGTGATTTTCTAGAAGAGCAAGTCCTTGCAGTAGATTCTGAATACGAACGCTTGATCGATAATCTGAACCAATATGGTAGGATAGATTTGAATGAGCTTGGAGCTGAGACTGAAGATGAAGTTGTAGTGAGTAAGAACCTTTCGCCTTCAGAGGAAGTAGATTTATTAGAAGCTATGTTGCTCTCCTCTAATAATTTGCAAAGTAAAGTTTTAAAGTCTAGTTTGGAAGACCCTCCGATTGACCTCGAGTTAAAACCGTTACCGAAACATTTAAAGTATGTTTTCCTGAGAGAGGGTGATCGGCTTCCGTTAATTGTTTCCGCTAAGCCGACGAGAGGAAGAAGAAGCGAAGTTGTTGGCCGTCTTGAAAAGAAATGAGAAAGCTTTTGGTCGGCGGTGGGAGATATCGAGGTATATCTCCCGACGTCCGTATGCACAAAATAAAAATCGAAGAAGGAGCCAAGCATGTTAGACAACCCCAAAGACGTTTAAATCCTCACATGCAGAGGTGGTGAAGAAAGAGATTATCAAGTTGCTTGATATGGGGATTATATATGCGATAGTCGACGGTGATTGGGTGTCCCCCACGCAGTGGTCCCCAAGAAAGGTGGTATCACCGTTGAAAAGAATGAAAAGGGAGAAGAAGTCGCTTTGAGATTAGTCACCGGTTACCGTGTGTGTATTGACTATAGGAAACCGAATGAGGTAACCATGAAGGACCACTTCCCTCTCCCCTTCATCGACCAAATGCTCGAGCGTTTGGCGGGACACCCTTTTATCGTTTCCCGGACGGGTACTCCGGGTATTTCCGCATCCCTATAAACCCCGATGATCGGGAGAAGACGACCTTCACCTCGCCCGTATGGTACCTTCGCTTATAGGCGAATGCCGTTCGGCCTCTCGTAATGCTCCGGCCACTTTTCAAAGATGCATGTTAGCAATTTTTGACGGGCTAATTGAGAAATGCATGGAGGTCTTTATGGACGACTTCTCGGTGTTTGGTAACTCGTTCGATGATTGTCTTGCTAATCCGGACAAGGTGCTTAACGGATGTGTGGAGAAGAACCTAATCCTCAATTGGGAAAAATGCCACCTTATGGTGGATGAAGGGATTGTTCTTGGCCATAAAATTTCAGCTAAGGGCATAGAAGTTGATAGGGCCAAAATAGAGGCCATAGAAAAGATGAACTACCCTAAGAACGTGAAAGAAGTGAGGAGTTTTCTTGGTCACGTCGGCTTCTATAGGAGATTCATTCAAGATTTCTCCAAGATCTCAAAACCTCTATCAACTCTACTTAAAGAGGACGTCGTTTTCAACTTCGACAATGATTGCAAGTGTGCCTTCAAAGAGCTTAAACATCGCCTGATCTCCGCTCCGATTCTGATCTCTCCGGATTGGAACTTACCATTCGAATTAATGTGTGATGCTTCCAACTACGCCGTTGGTGCGGTTTTGGGGCAAAGACTTAATGGTAAATTCCAACCTATCTACTATGCGAGCCATACCCTGAATCCGGCACAAGCAAACTACACTACCACGGAAAAGGAACTTTTAGCTGTTGTCTTTTCTATGGACAAGTTCCGAAGTTATTTACTGGGTGCCAAGGTGATTGTCTGGACCGATCACGCAGCTCTGCGCTATTTGATGAATAAAAAGGACGCAAAACCGAGACTGCTGCGTTGGATTCTTACCCCTTCAGGAGTTTGATGTTCATATTAAAGATATCAAGGGTAGTGAAAACACAGTAGCAGACCACATATCAAGAGTGTTGCCCGTAGTAGAGGAAAATCCACAAGACATCGATTTATATTGCCCCTTTGAGAGTGTTATGTCCGTGAATAGTTGCACGTCGATCCTCCGTGGTATTCTTCAATCGTTAATTACCTCCATTCCCAATATCCGAATCCCAAGTTTTCGTATCGGGAGAAGAAGAAATTCTTCTCGATCTCAAGTATTATGTCCGGGAAGAACCGTATCTTTTTAAACTCGTAAAGATGGGTTGCTTCGCCGGTGTGTCCCCGAATCCGAGCAACGGGACATAATTGAACAATGTCATAGTGGTCCCACCGGCGGCCACTTTGGTCCCCGGAAGACCGTTGCGAAGATATTCCAATCTGGTTTTTACCGGCCCTCGATTTTTAAGGATACCGAAGCCTTTTGTAAAGGTCGTGATAGGTGCCAAAGAACCGGTGCTTTGACAAGGAGATATGATATGCCGTTAAAACCCATTTTAGAGTGTGAGGTGTTCGATGTCTGGGGGATTGACTTTATGGGTCCCTTCCCATCCTCATGCGGGAATAGATACATCCTAGTCTGTGTAGACTATGTGTCTAAATGGGTGGAGGCTATCGCCACCCCTCACAATGACCATAAAACGGTCATGAAATTCTTAAAGAAAAACATTTTTGTGAGGTTTGGTTGCCCGAGAGCCTTAATCAGCGACGAGGGGACGCACTTTTGTAATCGACCACTGGACAAAGTATTAGAGAAATACGGTGTTCGGCATAAAACCGGTACACCATACCATCCTATGACAAGTGGTCAGGTGGAGCGTAGTAACCAGAGCCTCAAGAAGATCTTAGAAAAAACGGTTAACCATCATCGGAAGGATTGGAGCCCGAAATTGGATGATGTACTTGTGGGCTTACGGGCAATGCTTACAAGACACCTATGGGTACATCTCCATATCAAATGGTTTATGGAAAGCCATGTCATTTGCCGGTCGAACTTGAGCATAAAGCTTATTGGGCGACGAAGTTTTTGAACTTTGATTCCAAAGCTTGTGGTGAGCACGGACTTCAACAAATGCACGAGCTAGATGAGTTCGGGCTCCGGGCCTACGAGAGCGCCCGAGTGAGTAAGGACGTAATGAAGCTGCTCCATGATAAGAAAATTAAGCAAAGAGAGTTCCATGCGGGAGAGCAAGTCTTGCTATACAATTCCAGTTACATCCGTTTCTGGAAAGCTACGGACACGGTGGTCCGGCCCGTTCGAGATTTTGCAAGTCTTTCCAAGCGGAGTGTTGGAGCTAAAAGGAATTGGTGATCAACCGTTTAAGGTAAATGGTCAAAGGTGCAAACATTACATTGGTCTACCAAAGGAGGCACCTTTGATTGTTCGGTTCCTCGACATATTTGAGTGTGTGAATCCTGAAGTCGATGACATTACAGAGTTTGCACCTGATTTATTCACCGAGGCCGGTATCGAATCACCAGCTGAAGTCTTCGCTGGAAGTTGGGATATGGAGCAGTATTGGAAGGAGATGCGTCTGAAAAGGAGGGGAAAGAGGAGGAAATCAACGGCTAGAAAGATCAAAGGAGCCTGGAAGAGCTTGAAGAGTAAGATTCCCTGCGTGCATTCTTGTTTTTGTGGTTACATTGCTGACAAGAACTCTTTTGATAGAGTGACTGGCCGAAAGATCAAGTGGCCCGATCCGGGTTGAACTTTCACTGGTTGTCGAGCTGCCGACAATAACTGGAAGCGCTACTAGGAGGCATCCTAGATATCCTTTTCTTTTTCTTTCTTTTTCTTCTAGTTTGTTTTTGTTTTGTTTGTTTTGGGATGTTTTGATGTAAGTTGTGTTAACTTTGGGTTTAATCAAGAGATTCCTGTTGGTTTACATGCTGTTTAAGTCAAAAGCCCGTTTTCTCTGAACATAGCCATTTTTCTTTGATTAAACATTAGTTGACTTGGATACTTTTATTTGCGCTTATATAGCACTATCTTATTACATAGATGATCTGTACCTCCTCGTTTCGTCCTTCCATCTATGAATCCATGTGAATTATATGTTTATACTATGCACTGTGTTTTCCGTTCTCTATATCTATCTCGGGCATGTTTCCCCGATTTCCCCCGTATATTTTGTTGTGTCTATCAAGTACTACGCAGTTACTTTGAGCTATTTAGCCGATACGAGCTTGCCACATACGGGGATCGTTGCCTTTTTCATGCTACAAATCGCTCAACGAGCCGACCTTTATAAATCAGCTAAGTACTTTACTTTACTTTATTTCTGCACAACTTGAGGACATGTTGTGTTTTAAGTGTGGGGGAGGGGATAAATTGTGTACCTATATACCTTCGCTCATATCATGATAAGTTCAATGCAAAAATGCACAAAAATTTGAAAAATTTGTTTTATCCCGAGTGAACAACTACATGCCTATGTTCAATGTTTAGACATGGTAGATGCCTGATATTCTGTATGCTAGATGAGTTAGACGTTCACCTGACCCTTATTTCACGTGCCCTATCGAATGACGAGCTAATTTTCAAAAGTTGTATCCATGTAGGTTAAGCATTCCTTGATTAGCTTATACTATGTGCTCAGTGCTATATTTCATAATAGTTTGGATTTAAATTCAAAGTATGACATGTTGTGAATATCATAGAGTTTGAATGTGATAAGTAAGTCATTGCCAAAGTCTTGAAGTAATAATGATCAATAATTCATTACTTGAGGTATTATGCTCAGTAGGTTTGTATAGCCTATGGCTTAGAACCAACTCGCCACCGTAAATCTCATATAAGTAATGCTTGATTAATAAATGTGTGTGTCGGAAGTCGGTTAATGATTTGAGTGAGGTAGGGCGTATCACGAACGTCCTATACCACTATGACGACCAATAGCTCACGACGATCGAAAAGCCGCCTTATGATTTGGGTAGTTAGGGCATACCTCAAAATGTCCTATTCTACTATGACGGGCAAGAGCTCATTTTTGATGTGTGTTAAAAAGTGAATTGAAAAAAAATATATAAATCGGAAAAAAAATTCAAGACTTGGCCAATGATGATTTTATACCCGGTATAAACTCTTATGATATGTTGCGGAATCATCCTCTAAGTATGTCGAAATGGTTTGATTACTTTCTATTATATTTTCGCATGCACATCTAAGCGTCATCTATGCTTAACTTAAGTGTGATACTAGCTAGTTTTGCTTGACTTAAATTCAAGTTGGGGTCTAGTGGAAGTTTGATATGGCCCTTGCACACAAACACTTGGGTGAATTTCTACTTAGTTACTATGCACTTTATTTAGTATCCACCTATTCTGTGATTCTGAGCTAGGTTTTGTTTTGTTTTGCTCGGGACGAGCAAGTTTTAAGTGTGGGGGAGTTGTTAAGGGTGAAATTCATGGTTTATTCTACGTTATTTCCGTAACAATATCCTTCGTATCTTTATGGTTTTTATAGAAAATCATTGGTTTTATCTAGATATTGAGCAAACGTGTTTTCTAAATGTCTAAGTGCAGAACCGAGCTAATTATGTGATTTTATAGGTAAATATCGTTATATCCGTGATATTACATTTTGCACATCTTTATCGTGATGGTAGGTACCTAAATATGTCATGAGAAGTGATGGGATGAGCTTAAACAATGGTCAAGTGAAGATACGAATGGAAGGAAGATGGAGATAAAGCTTGGAATGAAGCATTCAAGCATCCGAACTTCCGACGCAGTTCTTGATACGATATACACTGATTTGACTCTCGACCTCAAGAGAAGAGTTGTAGGTCTTGAAGAGAGGATTCTACAGGATCTTGAATCACTTCATTCCGACTTACGAGGCCCGAGATATGAGCGTTACAAGTTTGAATAATAATGTTGTGGTATTGGAAAATCCCGAAAACGACTCGGGATACGACGGGCTAGTCAAAAAGGCGTTTTCTGGAGAAGAGTCCTTAATGAAAGTTGTAGATTTTCCCGAGAGCTTAATTATGACGTTCGGATCATAATTTTTGGAGGTCTACAACTCAAGATATGAATTTTAGAAGTTTGAGTTCAAAAAAAATGCAAACCAAGCTCCGGATTTTGTTTTACAGCCGACATTGTATTCTATAAAAGCAAGCAGCAGCAACCCTAGGAGACAATTTTTGAGCAGCCGCAATTCACATCAACAGAGAGGGCCGACTTTTTCTTTTTTTTTCCCTTTATATTTTTCATTCCAAAACACAAAATTAGGGTGTAAATTTCTCAACAATGAGGAGCTAATTTCTTCATCAAGCAAACTAGGGGAAGCGTTTCAAACGGATTTTGGTTTCAGATTATTGTATTGATTGATTTCTATCAAAAAAAAAAGGTTAGAACTTTTGTATCGTTTTCATATCGTTTTTACATTTCGATCGATAGATTATGTGTATGATTCGACAATCCGTTGATGACGATTAATGGAACCCTAGGTCACTATACAAAAGTTTGAATCTTTTAAACCAAATTATAACGAAAGTTGTGGTTTAAACGGTTTAGATTTTTGGATATTGATAAATATCCCCACCTAAGAACGTTAAAGGATCGATCTTTGATAAAAGATTGTGAATAAAATCATCTAAGCAATTAGAGATTTGGGCATTCGGTTAGGTGTAATAATCGTAACCTTGGGATAGAATCATTTGATTAATAGTTTGAAACCGGTATTTGTTTGATTCGTGGAACCGTGTTTGCTTGCTTTTATATCACCGCACTTGGATAATTGTTCAAGCCTTCACCCTAGTTGTTGATTATTATTTTTCGAAATTTACTTGTTCATCCGCGTTTTTACTTGTTCACCGCATTTTACTTGTTCATCGTCGTTTTTACGTCGTTCATTACCGCATAATTAGTATAAACTCGCGACATTTGCAACTAAAACTTGAATCGATACAACCCCAAATTCCCCGTGATCGACTCCGGTTACACCATTTTGCTACGACCTTGCACTTGAGGCCACGACCGGATTATAAATTTTATAACTTGTTTTAATCGTTTTATTTAATATAATCCGTTTTCTACAACCGGTTGTTGCACTTTAAGCTCCAAGTTTCGTATGGATATTTGCATCGTTGCTAAGTCATTACGAAACTCTTGGTGGTGCTCTTGGACCACTTTACTCAACTTTTCAACAGTTTGCTCAAGTGCCATCCGCTGCTCCATTGAGGTCTCTGATTCTTGAGGCGGAGGTGGAAGAGTATCGAGTTGTTGATCAAAGTAACTTGGGGCATTATCCCACTCATTTCCATATGATGCGGTGTATGGGCTGATTTGGTAATAAGGTTGCGTTCCGTAACCCATGGCACCGTAGTTGTAGCCTCCGAATGAGTAAGGAAATGAGCCGTAATTGCCGTAAGGATCCATTAACTGTAAATCAGGGAAACAACACGAACACAATCACGGTATCTAGTCACTACCACTACCGAAGTAAATGGTGTGACACTTCAACAAAAACAAAAAAAACAAACTATACATAAAAAAAACAAATAAGAAAAAGACCTAATCCTAAGAACTTAACTAACTTACAAGATATCAACCCGATTCCCCGGCAACGGCGCCAGAAATCTTGATCCCCGGCAACGGCGCCAGAAAGCTTGATCGGCCTTTTCCAAGTGTCCAATCTCACCGGCAGTGTACCGGGTCAACTGTAGCCTAGAATTGATGAGTGCTGTTGTGACATTGTATTATTCGAGTTATCCGGTATGAGAGTGTGACAGTGTGTTGGTTCGACTTTGTTCGGAATTTTGCTGTGTATAGTTATATACATGTAGGTATATAGTTTGAAAAAATTATAAGAAAAAAAAGAGAAAAAAGAAAAGAAAAGAAAGAGAAGCAGTATTTGTATATGTATATAGTGTTATAAGTCCAAAAAGGGATTGAAGTTTTGTATAATGAAAAAAAAAAGTGCGTGAAGTTGAAGTTAGGGTTTGGATTCCGAAGTTGTAAATACTCGAAAGATTGAAGACAAAGTTGATACCGAGTTTTGTGTTTATATTTGACTTGGTTAAAGCTCTTATGCACCTTCTTTTTTCTATTTTGTCGTAAATATCCTTTCGTTAACCCCGACCCTAGCTTAACATTATAACCCTTCAAGTCCTGCTCGACCGTACTAGACTTTGATTGACCTCTATTAGTGGAGATGTTTACGACGTATAAGCCTATGGTGTAGCCTCGGTACATTATACGTCTATAATCTAAACTGGTCATTGGTGATAAATGTTGAAGAAGCTATTCACACACACATTCTTTTCTCAATGCAAGGTAGAACTTAAATCATATGCATTTGTGTCAATTACTTGTGTTTTACCATTTCAATTCTTTTAGACTTGATGTATGATATCAATGTTGACTCCATCTTTATTTTTGAATCGCTCATCTTTGCTCGAGGGCGAGCAAAAGCTAAGTAGGGGGTAGTTGATGAGAGTCAAATTGGCTATCATTTTCTATGTAATTATACCCCGTTTATACCTCGTTTTATATGTAATCTAAGACATTTGGTTGTATTTTGATGTATTTACACATTGGTTATCATTTCGGGACCTAGGACGAAAAGTCCGGGATTCTCGGTCTTTTTCGGTGTAATTTACTATACTCTCGGTCACCCTAGTGTTCTGTAGGGATTATGTGTGGTATTTGTTGTGATTTTATACAGGACTTAGGTGTTTGAGATGTCCGGAAGGCGAGATACGAGGATTGGAACGTATGCCCGAAGCTTAAACGTTCAAATGGATCAAAACGCGGTGGTACTACAACCATACCTTCCATTGATCTGCATTTTGATCTACCTTAGAGGCATTTTCTGGGCTGGACATCTTCATGAAAGTTGTAGACAATTTCATTATCTTTCCAACGGATTTTGAATCACTCGATTTGGAGGTCTACACACAAAGTTATGGCTGTTTTTCTGAAGGTGTGTCAGCTAGGCGCGCGCCTGAGAAATGCTAGGCGCACGCCTAGCAGTGAATTTTGGCCAGAAGTTTCAGTACGTGATTTCAACGTCCTAGGCGTGCGCCTACACTTTCCTAGGCACACGCCTAGCGTCCAAAACTCATAAAACACAATAAATACCCCCATTTTGGATCTAGATCCATGCTACCTTCTTCCCAACTCGTTTTTCTTCAGTTTTTCATCGTTTTTCTTAGCTTAGATCAATTATGTACATAGTTTAGCTTAGATTAGGCTTAGATTGTTGTAATCCGTTGATTCTCGAAGATAGCTTGATGCGTTATTGACGGGATTTCGTTCGGTGGATCGATTTTCTACGGCATAATATATTTGGTATTTCGTTTTCATTTCTTGTTCTTGCTTTTAATCTTGTTTATGTTAACTTTATTGTTGATTTCTTGTTGTTTTTGTTGATATAATGTACATGTAGCTAATTTCCCGATAGTCGAGTTATGTGATAGTCTTCGAAATCGAACCTTAGCTTGTTCATGTGGTGTTCTTGATGTTTGATTGTTTATTCTCGACGTTACCATAGTTCTAGAACTTATTCTTATCACGTTTGTTGAATTGATCACTTAATAAACATATCACACGTATCGTCTTTACATATGTATTTTGCGAGAGGATACGGGAGCCGGGGTTCTAGGATCACTGTGTAAAACCGACTGAGTTGTTCAGACTCGGTTTCGTTGTGAGGTTTTGTATCGACTTGTCGAGCGTTTCATGAATCGTAGACCGTGTGAGGTCTGTTAAATCCGGTCAGCGGACTGTTGAACCTGACATAGGAAGGTAGATTATTGAAATAATGTCTATTCTCAGAGCCAGGAAATGACACCCTTTGTGACATCGAGAACGTTTAGGTGAATCAAGAATACCTCGGGATTTGGCTAGGGTTTGTGAGTATTAGATTGGATCATAGCTCGGCTATCTCTTTTATATAGTTTTAGATCTTTATTTTGTTTTGTATATTTAGTTTGTAGAACCGGTGATCTGACAAATCACCACGTTCAATATTTGTGTTGGCCTGAACTAGGGACGAGACCGACTTTGGTACTCGACCAGATTCCCTGTGGGATACGACATTGACTCACCAATTCTAGGCTACAGTTGACCCGGTACACTGCCGGTGAGATTGGACACTTAGAAAAGGCCAATCAGGGAACACATCGAGAACTTGAATGTGGATGATTTGAATGAAATAGTGTGAGATTAGAATGTTAAGTTGATGGATGTCACTGACCTAATAGAAAAGTTCTAGGGCATCTGAATGACAATGGTAAAAGGGTTGAGTTGCCTGCTTCTGATACGACCTTTGTGGCTGATCAGATGGTGCTTCCTCAGGATAAAGGCAAAAAGGTTTCAATGGCCCCTCCTCTGTAATGTTGTCTCTTGTGACTGAATTGTTGGATTTTACACTCCCTCGAGACAATGGCAAGCTAGGGCATCATATTGGATCTTCTACTTGAAATGTTGTCTCATATGCCTGATCAAGTACGCTTGCTCAAGACAAAGGCAAGGGTGCGCATTGCATTGGCTCCTCTACCTGAAATGTTGCCTCATATGCCTGATCAGAGGGCGGTTCCTCGTGACAAAGGAAAATGCGTCGCACTGGATGATCAAAATATGCCGCCTATGATCAAATCAAATGCAGAATCCCTTGTGGCTGTCTTCTTACTTCTCCATGTACTAAGATATAAACATTTTATCTTAAAGTCTATTGGTAATTGAACACCAAGTCATATTTATTCTGCAATTTGTGAATTTGTAAATCTGATGTAGAATTTTTATTTTTATTTTTGAAGGGTGAAAAGAAAGTATGAACATGAGATAATTCAATTCCTTCCACCAATAAAAAGGCAATAATTTCAATCCTTAGATCACTTGCAGTACATACCGTAAATTCTTCAAAAACTGTATTTTAGAGATTTCAATATATAGATTTTGGAAAAAATAACAATGTACTCTTTTTTTACTTTAAAATACATATTCTGTACATTTTTCTTTATATCTACGCATTTATCCAGATTGTAAAAAAATTCATTTATATCTATCGCATTCTGTAAAATACAGTATATAATGTATTTTATCTTGGATGAAAATTCTGTATACTAAATATATATATATATATTTAAAATTGTACAATAGAGAATTAAATTCGTTAAAAATATCAGATGCAAGCACTTGCCATAGATACTCTAAATCCTTACAGATTTCAACATTCAGATTTAGGAAAAATGAAACTGCAGCAGATATTCTATTATTTTTACTCTAAAATACAGATTCTATAAAAAATTCTTTACATCTACCGCGTTAAGAGCACCCGCATCAGATTCTTTAAGCGAATTCACTATTTTACAGTTTCAAATACACATATTTCTAGTTTACATAATCTCTATATGAGATGAAATGCATCAGATTCTCTATTTTACATAATGCACAGTTATAAAAAAATCTGAATCAGGATGAATGCGGTAAATGTAAATAGAAATTTACAGAATGGGTATTTAACAATAAAAAATAGAGTATCGGCTGCAGTGTTATTTTTCCTAAATCTGAATGTTGAAATCTCAAAAATACAGTTTTTAGTAAATTTACAGTATATATTGCAAGTCCTCTAAGAGTACTTGCATCAGATCCTTTTAACGTGTTCTCTATTTTACAGTTTTAAATACACATTTTTTTCTAGTTTACAGAATTTCTATCCAAAATGAAATGTATTAATTCTCTATTTTACATAATATGGTATGAAGATGTTTAAATCGTCACGGGTGTCCTTGCGGTGTATGGACGGTGGATATCTGGCTGTATTTTTGGTGTGGTGTTATTCCGGCGGGTGGTGGCACGGAGGAACGAGAGTGGACAGAGCTTTGGCTTGCAAGTATAGTGTGTATTTCATATATTTCATCTCTCTCTTTAGTTTACAATGACCACCCCTTTTATAGAGGTGGATAACTTAGGGAATAAGTAATCTATTAGATATTTTACTAATAGCTAGGTCTTACTTAGATACTAAGCAAGACGAAATATCTAAGCTACAAGTGGGGAAAAGATCTGGATCAATCGGCGGCCATCTCTCGAGGTCGCAAGGAGCAAAGCCCTCTCTCGGCCTCGCCCCCAGCAACCCTTCTTGACTTGCCCGGATGAGATTCACGGGATCCGTTGCACTTGCCCGGGACCGCAAATGCCTTGGTCGCGGCGAGGTGAGACACGATGGCCGCCCCTTTTGCGATCTCTCTTGTCATGCCGGAGGGTGGCCGCAAGGTGGGTTGTCCTTACTTGTTGAGGTGGTGGAATTATTTATACCCATCAATGGCCCCCTACTCCGTGCTTTAATGATATTCCCTGAGGATATGAAGGATGGAGTAATTATCAACACCTTTTATGACCTCATCGTCGGATGCGACTTGTACACTTAGGGCCGTGCTTTCAAAGCAAGCGACCTCAAAGTAACTTTGGGCCTGTTTTTGCGACCTTGTCGTCTGATGCGACTTGTTCTCTAAGGGCCGTGCTTTCAAAGCAAGCGACCTCAAAGTAACTTTGGGCTGTTTTTGCGACCTTGTCGTCGATGCGACTTGTTCTCTAAGGGCCGTGCTTTCAAAGCAAGCGACCTCAAAGTAACTTTGGGCCTCGTTTTTGCGACCTTGTCGTCCGATGCGACTTGTTCTCTAAGGGCCGTGCTTTCAAAGCAAGCGACCTCAAAGTAACTTTGGTCTGTTTTTGCGACCTTGTCGTCTGATGCGACTTGTTCTCTAAGGGCCGTGCTTTCAAAGCAAGCGACCTCAAAGTAACTTTGGGCTGTTTTTGCGACCTTGTCGTCGATGCGACTTGTTCTCTAAGGGCCGTGCTTTCAAAGCAAGCGACCTCAAAGTAACTTTGGGCCTCGTTTTTGCGACCTTGTCGTCCGATGCGACTTGTTCTCTAAGGGCCGTGCTTTCAAAGCAAGCGACCTCAAAGTAACTTTGGGCCTGTTTTTGCGACCTTGTCGTCCGATGCGACTTGTTCTCTAAGGGCCGTGCTTTCAAAGCAAGCGACCTCAAAGTAACTTTGGGCCTCGTTTTTGCGACCTTGTCGCCGTCAATCGTGGCCGACGTCGGTCCTCTAGGTTTTCCTCTCGGAACGATGCGGCCGTTTCGGCAAGAATCGCCTAGGTAGTTGTACGTGGGTACCGATGGGACGCCTTTTCGTATTTCAAAACCGACAACCGCCGCCCTAATCGAACCGTTGGATGAAGCGTTCCCAACCGTACGATCGTGGCCCCCTTGCCTATATAAAGCTTTCGCTTCTCACCCTTCACACTTTTAGTGTTTCTTATTTTCTCCGTTGTTTGTTGTTTTAGAATTCTCAAGTTTTTGGCAGAGCTTTGAAGGTTCAACGGCGTTCCTGCGGTGGTTCTAGGATTTCACGGCGGTTCTTTTGAAGATTCCGGCCACCTCCTTGAGTATTTCCCAGTTTTTACGCGGTTTTCCAATCTTTCTCAGCAAATCGGGTAAGAAATCCTTTCGTTAACTCGTTTACTCATCCATCCCCGCCTTGTTTTTCCATACATATCAATTTTGTCATTCTTTTTGCTACGGAGATGCAACATTGCCTTGTTTCCGATTAATAATGGGGGTTTTTCCCCGGGGAGAGGTTATAGCTTTCCTGGGAAAATTGGGGTTTCACCCGCTCCCCGCTATCCTCTCGTAATTTTATTTGCGATCTCTCTTGCAAAAACGGAGGAGGCGGTATTGAAGTGGGTGCGATCACCTTCCTGGGCTAATTTATTATTATACCAGGTCTGAAAGCTCCACATTTTTCCTCCCTTGTTTTTGCAGGATGTCGGGGAATGATCATTCTGGCGATGATTCTACGGAAAGGGAGATTTACGATTATGCTGAGGATGACCCCATATTATCTGCGGCCTCAGTTGGCGATTTACTGGATGAGGTTGAAGTGGAAAGCACTCGCGCAGATATTGGCGAGATTACTGCTGATGAGGTCGCTACTATGGGTGCCGACCCTTTTGAGTTGGAGGCCTTTGTCTTTGCTAGAAATCCGCCGCGTAGAGTGAGCCTTAAGGAGAAGGCGCGGGCTCAAAAGTCTCCAACTGTTCACGGGGCTGAAAAGATCGCGTCCCCGGCCGAAGGACAAGCCGCGGTCCCGAGTACTAGCGGCGCTCCCGACCACGACGAAGCTTATGTTCGGGACGCCGCGGCCTCATGAGTTAATGGGGTCCGGTGAGGATGAAAATGCGGAATTGCCTCGGAAGGATATCCGGAGGCTGCGAAAAGCGAAGAAAAGGAAAATTGCGAGCCAAACCATGACGCGATTGGTGAGGCCGCCGCGGCCGATACCCGGCCGAAGAGCTCTCGTCCTAACAATCCCGAAGCCATGCGAGAGTTTGCGATCATAGCGGCGTATGAGAAGGACGTTGATAAGAAATGGTCCCGACGTGCAAGAGCGACGATCTCAACGGGACCATTAACAGTATATTCGGAATCGACACCAGTGTGTATCGGTTTTCTTTTTTCGATTATGAGAAGGAGTCCGATAAATTTAAACCCGGGGACCACAAGGATTATGTAGGTGCGCGTCGCTCCGAGGACACCCTTATCCTCCACTTCCATCATTTGTATGCGGGTCTGAGACCGCCTTTCGATCCTTTCTTTGTGAAGATCTGTAAGGAGATGCAGGCGCTTCCCTCTGATTTTGCCGTCGGGGCTATTATCCAGTTGATGGCCTTCATCGTTATGTGCCGGATTCTGAAGATCGAGCCGACGTTAACTTTACTGGAGCAATTTTATTCCTTCTGTGGGACGTCTATTCCTGGACAAGTCTCTCTGAGGTCGCAGACTCCCCGCCTACTATTCCCGCTTCCCAATAAGTTTCACAAATGGGGGCAGCGGGTACTGAAAGTCGAGTCGAAGGTAGGTTGGCCTTTTCCTAGGGCGGAAGTCCGCGGAGGCAAATCCACACTTTTAATCTTTGACCCCCCTGTGAGTGAGCGGCGCTTCGTAAAGGGGCTGATGACGTTAATTCAGTCGGACGGGGCGGCGCCATCTCGGAGAAATGTTTCCTGGGTTGAACTTCTTGATCTGGCCGAGCCTTTTGTATGTATGGCGGGCCTAGTGGGCAGGGGGAATGCCGCGCCCTTGGTACGAATGGGTCCTGAGAGCTGCGATCCGGACTGGATTGGGGGTTGTCATATCAACAAATGTTTCCCCTCTGAGTGTCTGGAATGTGGGGGCGATCCTATACTTAGGCCGCTTTGTAACTTTCTTTGTCCACTTGTATTTATTTGTAAATGCTCATTTTGTTTTGTTGGGCTCTAAACTGCTTTCTTTTTGTAGGTATGGATCCAAATGCTCGCAGGGCTCACCGAAACAAGCTTAATGCGGAGGCAGACAAGGCGGCCAATGCTCGACAGGAGGCTTTGAAGAAAGCTCTAGGGATGGTGCCCCGAACTGTAGACGCCTCGATTGTCGAAGAGACACATAACCCGGAAGCTGCGACCTCTTCTGCCCTTGTTGCGGGCCCAGGTCAGGCTGGTGCCTCAAAAAAGACTCATCCCCCTATTAAAGAGTCGCACGGAGTGAAGCGACCTCAACCAGAGAAGGCGAAGGATGATCGCCCACCCAAACGGTCCGCTCCCGCCCGGCGCATCTTGAAGAGGTTGAAACTCCGGTGGAGAAGAGCGCACCCGGCGAGACGCCGCCACAAAAAACTTTGCCTCGAGGTTATACTGGGAAAGAGGCCCTCTGGTTGGATCCGAGCTTCACCCAGGGTCTCGACCTGTCCAAAGCTCGCCAGATTGGCGAAGCAATTGCCGATGTGATTCCTCTAGGGCCACTTCCCTATGACTGTCCTGATACTGTTCAAGTGGAGATTGGCCGGGGCATATTAGCCCGCTTTGCGGCTCAAGACAACTCTCCGCCTCAAGATGAGATTGCTGAAATTAGAGATCTCAGTGGCCAGTTTGGGCTTGCTGCTTCTCTGGTAAGACCATTTTTTTTTTTTTTTTTTTTTTTTTTTGCTGACTGTCCTCTGTTTTCGACAGCTCGGTGCTCGTTTAAACAGGGACTTGAGGCCGCCGAGAGGCGCGAGGCAGAGGTGAGGAAAGTGACGGCGCAGCTGGGAGCGACTGATAAGGCGAGGGTTACTGCCGAAAAGAAAGCTAAGCATGCGGCTGGCGAGGTGGAGAAGATGAAAGCAATCATGGAGGAGCACTCTAGATTGGATGCGAGATCAATGAGAAAGTTGCATCTTTGACAAAGGATTATGCGGGGGCGCGGGAGGAGATCGCCACGTTGAGGGGTAAGCTTGCCGAGGCGGAGACGGCCGCCAAGGAGGGCTGCCGAGAAAGCTATTGAGGAAGCCGCGAAGAGAACGGCCGAGGCCGTCGAGGAGGCCAAGTCCGGGGCCGTCGCCGCCTACAAGAATTCGGATGACTTCTTCGACCTTATGGAGCATAGCTTTGACCGGGCTTTAGTCACCTAGCTCGCCGTATCCGGGGCGATCGCGGCGGGGAGCACATTACTCTGGAAGATATCTTTGCGGTGGGTGAACACGCACCAAGGTCATCCCGATTTAGTGGTCTTTCACCGGGGAAATCCCTTATGCAAGCGAGCTTGTTACCTCGATACGATGAATAGCTTAAACGTGGCGAGCCTGTTTGGGATCCTGCTCCTGTTAATCCTGTAAACTTTGAGATGTTGAAGAAGCCGCCGCCCTCTGAGCAAGGCGACGAGTTTATCAGCACCCCGCCTACTCATGCTCTCTAGATTTCTTGGATTTTTCTGCGAGCCCCTTGAAAATTTGATTTGTAACTTTGACTATTTATTTTGTGATTTGACTGAATCTTGAGTTGTAATATCTTGACAATTTACTTTCTGCATTTTTCAATTTATAAAACTTGGTTTTTCCTGTCCCTGATTCGATCTGGCGGCCTTTCGCGAGGATGTGACAGGTTATTTTATTTTCTGTGTGCTGTCCTCTTGATTCGTGCGAGGTTGTTCAATAATTTGGCGGCGTCCGGCAGTCGTGAAACTTCGTCGTCTTATTCTAACCATAGTCGCTATGCGACGCTAATTTTTCAAAGTTTCAGCGGCCCTATTGAGAACAGTGCTTTTGCCAGAAAACAGAGCCTCTCAGAGCAGCCTTTGACTGTCATTAAAGCAGAGTTATGACCCCTAATGACTAGGCGTCAGTTGTAACTGTAGCCATAAATTTCGGTCTCTTCATGGTCTGGCGTTCTGTTGCCTTGGTTTTCGGGGCAGTTTGCATATCTGGCCCTAGGATCCAGTTAATCCCAACCGTTGATTATGTCCCTTTTCTGGTATAAAAGGGGGTTACTTTGGGACTCACTCTACCTCTTGCCTCATACTGAATTTGCTTTCTTTCTTCCTCAATCGTTCATTATCCTCTTTACCGTTTATCCCCCGACTCTATGTCTCATCCAGGGGAAAGCAGCCAGGTTCGGATATGGAAAGCTCGTCCTATCCGGGATGTTTCTCCCTTTTTCACCACTGCCTCCCCCGTAGCCAAGGATTATTTCTGGGATTATTTTAAGTGGCGTGATATTATGAGGGAGAGGGGCTTAAATGAACAACGAATAGAAGACGGCTCCATGCTGCGCGTTCGGCTTTCTGGCTGGTGGGAATTTATTGCTGAGCCTCTGGGAGCGGTTAATGTTACCATGATACGGGAATTTTATTCCGTGTTGTCTGAGGTAGCCTCTGGCGGGACTGTGAGCAGCATTTCTCTCCGGGGTGTCCCCGTTATCCTTACTCCGGAGAGAATTAACCAAGTTTTTAACATACCCGCTATAAATCCCTCCTCCCATTATGAGATCGCCTGGGACCTTGCGGATGAGGAAGATAGGCGGATTCGTCTAGGTATTGCAATGTGCGAGCTTTGTTCCCCGAGAATCGGCGGGTTTGGTCTTTAGGAGTGGACCGCGTCCGACCTCTCTCAGCGATCGTGAGTGGAAGAAGTTTATAAATTCCCGCGCTCTTATCTTTGCCGATGCGATGTTGTTAGCGAGAGCGAAAGCGCTCCTTCGCACGCCATTCGCGACCATCGAGTGGATATAGGCGGGGAGTGTTGATCCATCGCGAGGCACTAAGATATGCGTGCTTGGTGAGTCAAGATCGCCGAGGTGCGGTCGCCGCATGCCTTTCGCGTCGCTGATAACCAAATTATGCAGTGGCGCCAGGGTTCCCTTCCATACTCTCGACCGATATGTTTGAAAAAACTTATCCGGTGGAGCCCTTTGCAAGCGTGGTGTCGTTTTTGGACCTCCACACATGTGATCGGAGGAAGATAACCATTCTGCAGTTGATGGAAGTTTGTCCAGGCTTGATCGATATGTTTGAAAAAACTTTTCATCGTCATTTTTTTTTTTTTTTTTTTTTTTTTTTTGCTGATGACGAAAAGACAAGAATGTAAATACAATTTGGAAGAACAGCTTTATTTGAATTGGCTTGTTACATATAGTATTTTTTCAGATTGTCTGCATGCCATGGCCTATTATACTCGCGGCCCTCCTTGTCACTTAGCATGTACGTCCCTTTTTGATAACTCGCGAAATCCGTAGGGGCCCTCCCGCCTTTTCCGATAGCTTTCCTTTTTTCGCTTCGTGGCCCGCGGCTTGTCTTTTTTGTAGAACGTAATCCCCGACGGCGAAGTGATGATTGCGAATACGTTTGTCGTGATGACGCTTTGCCGCCCGTTTATAATTGACTAGACGACTGTATGCCTGGATGCGCCGTTCCTCTACTAGATCAAGCTCGAGTTTACGCGCCGCCGTATTATTGAACTCGTTGTAAAAAACGACCCTAGGGCTTGGTAAGGCCATTTCCACAGGCGCCATAGCCTCAGATCCATATGTTAAAGCAAAAGGAGTTTCCCTCATTGTGATTTTTCGCGACGTCCTGAGTGCCCATAGAGCCGCTGGAAGGTGATCCGGCCGGTGGCTCGCTTTCTCACCCAGGCTCTTCTTTAACACACTTAGGACCCGTTTGTTGGCATTTTCGGCTTGCCCATTCCGCTTGCGGGTAGCACACGGATGATTGCCAATGTTTAACATTGTTCTCTTCACAAAATCTGTCGAATTCGTCTCTCGAATTGAGGTCCGTGATCGGAAACCATCACTCTCGGAACACCAAATCTTGTCCATATTTGATCGAGCAAAAAGTATGTTATGTCCCGGGTATTGGTTTTTACCAAGGCCTTAGCCTCGACCCGTTTAGTAAAATAATCCACCGCGACGACCACGTATTCGCAACCCGAGCGACCCTCTTCAAAGGTCCGATGAGGTCGATCGCCCACATGTCGAAAGGCCGGGCGGCTACCACTATGCTTTGTTCGGCGAGGGTAGCACAGGGGATATTTGCGAACTTCTGGCAAGTATCACATGCTTGGGTATAAGACTTGGCGTCTTCTGCTAATTTCGGCCAATAATATCCGGCTAGAAGTACCTTCTGTGCTAGTGTTCGATTGGAGGGATGGCCGCCGCACATTCCCTCATGTAATTCTGTTAGAATTCCCGTCACCTCCTCAGGTCGTACGCACCGCAGAAGGGGTTTCGAGAATGAATGACGGTAAAGCACATCGTCCATAATCATATATCTTGCGGCCCTTTTTACTAAGGCCTTAGCTTTGCAAGGATCGCTGGGAAGCTCCCCTAACTCAATATAAGACTTCATGATGTCGACCCAACAAGTGTTACTGGGTTGGAAGTCCATGATCTCGACTTGGGAGATGGCGGGCTCCGATAGGTGTTCGATCATGACGCTGGGATCGCACAACGCGTCTTTGCTGGTTAATTTGGATAAGTAGTACGCCTTTATGATTGTCCTCTCGAGGGATGTTTTTGAATTGACAATATGCGAAGGCGTTTCTTTCGAGTCTTTTGACAAGGTTAATATACCTTTGTAAAATTTCGCAATGAATGCCAAAGGACCCATTGATTTGATTAACCACCAACTGTGAATCGCAAAATACTTGTATGTTTTCGACTTTCATGGCTTTGGCGAGTTTCAACCCAGCAATGACGGCCTCGTATTCTGCCTGGTTATTAGAGGCGGTGAAATCGAATCTCAGAGCCTGCTCAATTTCTTCTGAGGTGCCCGGCTCTAACAGGATTATTCCCGCGCCACACCCTTTGTGACTAGCGGCGCCATCGACGTAGAGCTGCCAACAGTGACTTGGCCTGATAGGCTCGTCCTCTGTGGTGACCTTATCCTGGTCGCATTCGGAGCGGACCTGCTCTTTCACCTCTTCGTTGAAGCTTGTTTCTGCTATGAAATCTGGGAGAGCTTGGGCCTTTATAGCCTTCCGAGGCTCATATCGGATATCGAACTCAGTAAGCTCGATGGCCCATCGGAGCAGTCGACCGGACAGGTCTGGTTTGTGAAGAACCTGTCTTAGCGATGCATTTGATAAGACTACGATGGTGTGCGATGAAAAGTAAGCCCTTAATTTGCGGGCAGCTATAACAACACAATAAGCCAACTTTTCTATATTAAAATAACGACTTTCAACGGGGCTTAGAGCTTTGGAAACATAAAAAACGGCTTCGCGAGCCTTTTTCCTCTTTTACAAGTCTTTGCGCTACGGCCCTATCGAGGCGACCAAATACAAAAACAAAGTATCCCCGAGCCTCGGGCCAGTTAACAACGGCGGTCTTGACAAGTATTCTTTGAGGTCTTTAAATGCACAGGGAGCATTCCGCCGTCCAAGAGAAGGTACCGGCCCCTTTCGAATTTTGAAGAAAGGCGGACTTCTTTCTCTGCGGATTTCGAGACAAACCTACCCGTAGCCGTGATCCCGCCGTTAAGCCGCCGTACTTCTTTAACACCGGTGGGCTCGCTCATGTTGACCGGGGCCTCGATTTTCTCGGGATTTGCCTCGATCCCCCTTTGACTTACCATAAAGCCCAGAAATTTTCCTGCCTGGACCCCGAAAGTACATTTCGTATGGTTCAGTTTCATTGAGTGGCCCCTTACATTGGCGAAGGTTTCGTGTAGGTCCACCAGGTGACCCTGGCGACTTGATTTTACGACCATATCATCAATATAGGCTTCCATGTTCCTGCCTATTTGTGTGTTGAAAACTCGGTTTACCATTCTCTGATATGTCGAACCTGCGTTCTTTAGGCCGAAAGGCATCATCTCATAGTAATAGAGTCCACCTGCGGCTCTGAAGGCCGTCATTTCCTTGTCTTCATCTGCCATTTTGACTTGGTGATAACCGGAATATGCGTCCAGAAAACTCAGTGTCTCGAATCCTGCGATCCCGTCGACCATTTTGTCAATTCGGGGCAGCGCATAAGGGTCTTTGGGGCAAGCTTTGTTCAAGTCTGTGAAGTCGACACACATCCGCCACTTGCCGTTGTGTTTCTTTACCATTACTACGTTTGCCAGCCATGTGGGATATTGGAGCTCCTTGATAATGCCTGCTGCTAGAAGTTTTTTGACTTCTCCTTTTATTGCGATCTCTTTTTCCAGAGAGAACTGGCGTGCTCTTTGCTGTATTGGTCTGAAGTTGGGGTCGGCATTCAGATAGTGCAAAGCGACCTCTGACCCAACGCCCCTCATGTCTGTTACTTCCCATGCAAAGGCGCTCGAGTTGGCCTTTAGAAGCCCGATCAATTCTTCCCTCTCCTCCTCGGTGGTCCTCGATCCTATTTTTATCTTTTGATCGGGATATTTGTCGTTTATTATAACCTCGATCAGCTCGTCCTCGGCAGTGAAGTCGGGCTCGTCTCGAACTTGCAATGTTTCCACTTCTACTGCCTTTTCCGGGATTTCTTTCATCATAGCGATCTGATCCGTGGCCGTGTTAAAACCATCCAGTCGGGGTCGCTTAGAATCGACCCTATTTTTGGTCATATAGTCGAGGAAAGCTCCAGGTCGGCTGATGGCGACCCCAACTTCTTCCCCTACGTGAAATTTGACCCGTTGGTGGGGAACGGATGCCACCATTTGAAATTTTTTCATGGCCGGGATCCCCAAGATAATGTTGTAGTATGAGGGAAGATCAATAACTAAAAATGTAATTATCTCAGTTCTGCATGGCTCATAGTCGCCCAAAGTGACGTTGAGGTCGACCGTTCCCTTGACCCGCACGGTGTCGTTGGTAAAGCCCTCGAGCACCCCGAGGTAAGGTTTCATCTTAGCTTCTCCAAATCCGATCTGTTTTAAACGGTCGAAATAGATGACGTCGCGACCACCCTCGTGTCGATCATCGCTCTGCCGACTCCATGTTTGTCGTTTATTCCGATTTTGAGAACAAGGGGTACCTCCATGGGGCCCTCGCTTGTGGCCAATTCGCTTTTAGTGAACATGATTCCCTTCTCGTTTTCCCCCAATACCACCTGCTTTTCAAAGCCGCGTGCATTGATCTGGTGTATCTGAGATTTCAGCCGACTGTTGCTGGGGATATCCCCATGGATAACTTGGACCTCTTTCTGATAGACGCGGGGGGGGGCGACCTTGACTGGTGCCAGTATTCCCATCTCGCTTATACTTAGTCGCTGGTCCCTCGTGGATTAACCTTTCTATTTCTTGCCTTAACGTGAAACATTCATCTGTGACGTGACCATGATCCTTGTGATAGTCACAGTACTTGGACTTGTCGCGGCTGTCGGGATCGCCCCTCATAGGTTTGGGCTTGTCAAAGTGCTCGCGAATTTCGAACAATATTTGAGACGCTTTGGTATTGAGCGGGGTAAAATTGTCCTCGCTGAATTTGTAAGGCTTTTTTACCTCGCGCTCGTGATTAGCCTCTCGCCCTTTTTCCTTCTTTTTCTCCTCAGTGCGCTCCTCTTTTTGTGAAGGCTGCTCTGCTTTTGTCTTTGCCCTGCCCCAGGACGGCGCTTCACCGACTCCCATCATTCGAGCCCTTTCCAACATTTCTCGAGACCCGCTTTGGGGGTCGTAGGTTGAATTCGGTTTTCATTGGTCCCTTGCGATCCCCGTGAGGAAACATGTGACAACCGCATCATCCGGAATGTTCCTTGTCGATCGTATATTCGATGAAACGTTCATAATATTCTTTTCCGGACTCATGTCCTCCCATGCGAATTTCATATAGGTCCTCTATAGTTTTCTTTGGTCTACTCGCCGATTCAAACTCTCTGACGAATTTCTCGGAGAGATCCTCCCAACCTTTTACTGAGCCGCGGGGGAGTCCGCCTATCCAAGATGCGGCCCTATCCTGCATGCTTCCGACTAAGGCGATGCACCAGGCAGACTTATTTTGTGTCGCCAGGGTGATGCGACCTTGGAAAGCGGTGAGCCAGTCGTTTGGGCAAGAATTTCCGTTGTAGTAATTATAGCTGGGATAGCTAACCTTTTCGCGACCGATAGGCAATGTTTCTGTAATTCTCTTGGCGAGCACGTCGATTCCTGAGATTGGGGCGGTTCTCTCGGCTGGCCTTGACTTTTTCAAATCGGCGAGCTCATTTTTCATTATCTCCATCTCGTTCCGCCGGACGGGTCGAAACTGGGTCGTAATAACGCCTGTGTATTAGCCCTCTCTGGCCTGCGTTCTGACTCCCCGCAGTCCTCCGACTCCTCCCGGAGAGCTCTCTTTTCACGGATAATTAGGCGGGCGTCCGGTGCGTCCTTGTCTTGTCGGGGGAGTAATCCTCCCTCAGGAAGGCTGAGACGACTTGGGGCCGAGGCCTTGTCCTTCTCACCCAACCTTTTGAAAGCCGAGCCTTTTTCCTGTGATCTTTCCTCCTGGTGATCACGATCTGGGAGAACCGAAGTCTGCACAACGTTTTTCCTGGGTCCTTTGCGGCCTGAGGAGCGTACACTTTCTTCTATCTCGACCCCGTGAGTCTGACTCTGCCGACCCTTATTCGCTGCCGCGATAGCGATTTCATTTCTAGGGGAATTCGGGGGTCGTATCGGCATTGGAGCTTGGCCCTTTGCTACCAGACGGGAGTTAGCTAAGTACATAGTTTCTGCATATCTCGCGTATTCCCTTATTTCCGCAATCTCCAGATCTTGAAGATCTGGCCCCTTCCTAGGGGTTGATCTCTGGCTTTGCTGTGATCGAGATGCTCCTCTGATTTTCCCATCTAATGCTGTTACGACCTCTTTTGACTTGGACTTCTGATTTATCAAATTTTGGGCATCGCTAGGGGCCAAAACTCCCCTTTGTGATCCTTCCCCACCTGCTTGCGCAATTTCTTGTGTCTCTATCGCGACATCAGTTTGTAAATGCGTTTGTACAACGCCTCTCGCATGAGTTTGGGGGTCCAGTTGTCCTTTGCTTCCCGCCATAGGTTGACTATTTGTGCTTAGATTTCGCCTTGGGTCGGACTCCCTGGCAACCTGATGTGATCTTCTATATGATGGAGCCGGTCAGATGGACCGCCGTTTTCGGATTGTGTGTAGTTTTTATGAACTGGTGAAGCTTTCTTTTCCCGGTAACGGAGCCAACTGAAGATGTTTAAATCGTCACGGGTGTCCTTGCGGTGTATGGACGGTGGATATCTGGCTGTATTTTTGGTGTGGTGTTATTCCGGCGGGTGGTGGCACGGAGGAACGAGAGTGGACAGAGCTTTGGCTTGCAAGTATAGTGTGTATTTCATATATTTCATCTCTCTCTTTAGTTTACAATGACCACCCCTTTTATAGAGGTGGATAACTTAGGGAATAAGTAATCTATTAGATATTTTACTAATAGCTAGGTCTTACTTAGATACTAAGCAAGACGAAATATCTAAGCTACAAGTGGGGAAAAGATGCGGATCAATCGGCGGCCATCTCTCTGAGGTCGCAAGGAGCAAGCCCTCTCTGGGCCTCGCCCCCCGGGCAACCCTTCTTGACTTGCCGGATGAGATTCACAGGATCTGTTGCACTTGCACAGGACCGCAAATGCCTTGGTCGCGGCGAGGTGAGACACAGTGGCCGCCCCTTTTGCGATCTCTCTTGTCATGCCGGAGGGTGGCCGCAGTGGGTTGTCCCTTACTGTTGAGGTGGTGGAATTATTTATACCCATCATGGTAGATATAATTTTTTTTTACAGAATTTAGATGAATGCGATAGATGTTAAGGAAATTTTACAGAATCTGTATACAGTAAAAAATAGAGTATTCGTTGCAGTGTTTTTCTTAAATCTGAATGTTGAATTCTCAAAGTTTATAAAAGTTTTACAGTATCTACTGCAAGTGTTTTAATACTAATTCGGTAAATGTTTCTTTATATTTATCGCATTATGTTAAATAGAAAATCTGTTTCATTTCATATTGGATAGAGATTCTGTAAACTAGAATACTGTATATTTAAAACTTTAAAATAAAGAGTATATTGAAAGGATCATGCAAGTGCTCTTGTCCCATTAAGAAATTCTTTAAATGTATAGAAGAATAATTGGAAATAAATCCGCAGTACAAAGATTTTAATGTATTTGGAGAATGTCAAATCAATAGATTAACTTTGATTAAATAGAGGGGCGTGACATAAATTTTTATTTATTACTATGGTGCAATTGTTGTAATTTAACAAAGTAAAAGTCGCAATCAAAAAAAAAAAAAAAAAAAAACAAAGTAAAAATGAGAATTATGTCACCTCCTCATAAAAGAATCCTACACCGTTAGATGAGCGTTACATACATACATGACGTAAATCTAACCGTCTGCTCCTCCGGTGGATCATTTTTTAAATATTGTCACATTATGAAAGCTTTCATTGTCAATTATTTAGGTACATTCAATGTATCAAAATAGTAATATAATTAACATCATATTTATGGACAGTAATATGTGTAGTAGAAAGTTGATTAAGTAGGAGGCTATATGTTTCTTATATAAAGAAGCCCTCTACACAGAAGCAAAATCACCCACACTTATAAAAATAAAAATAAAAAACACAAAATGTTTGTTGGAGAAAGTAAAAAAAGAATGGAAAGCATTGTTATGCTACTCCTGAAGGGTGAAAAGGATAGGGATTTGAATAAGTCTGAAATTGAAGAAATTGTGAGGATTCTGACACAAAGAGAGGCTCGTATAATTGCAAGAATTAAGGCCTTAAGAAAGAGAGTCGTTATTCCAACACTCTTGGAGGATTCTGATGATGAATCGTCATGTGTGACAACTGAAGAAACGCAGATACCAGAGTGTGATAATGATGAATCGTCATCTGTGACGACTGATGAAATGCAGGAACCAGAGGTGGCATCAGTGGACAACGAATGTACCA